>JAKOGI010000015.1:10000-357500 GCA_029747015.1 Carnegiea gigantea | reverse complement strand
TCAGTTACTGACACTGTCAATCCTTACCTTCAATTCAATTGACAACTTATTTGAACTGAAAAATACTTACCTCTTCTTTGCTGCTTCTTGGTCCACGATTTTTTCCCTCCAAATGCATCAGACTAACCCTTCCCTTCTCTCACCTCCTCACCAGCTCGGGTAGGTGTCCACGCCATAAACTCAGCCACCAATTACTAACTTTGCTACACTGAAAGGTTGATAGAGAAAGAGAGGTGGACAGAGAAAGAAATTGAGAGAGAGAGAGAGAAAGCTCTCAAGTTGGGTATGTTTCGCACGTGAGCACAGCCCTCACTAGTTCCACTTGGTTTTCCTCTCATCATAAGGGCACAGCAGGAAAACAACAATGACAAAGACGTTGCCAGCACAAAAGAGCCCGACGCCTTTGACTGCAATTTAAGTTAAACCAACACCTTTCAGTAATATTAAAATTAAAGCAACACTCTGTAGCAATTTTTCCTATCAACTATATCCTAGCTGTTGAATTTGCTCCCTTCAGGTCTTCAACAAAGACACACTGCTGGTTCAAGTAATTTGGAGACCTAATTGCTTTAAATAAAGTATTAAGAGTGTTTCCTTTTCATTAGTGAATTGAAGTTAGTAAAAAGGTGAAATTAATTAAGGTAGATTGAAGTGAATATTTTTTATTGAAGTGAGTTGATGTAGGTTGAATTGAATTGAAGTGGATTGAAATTAATATATTTTTTCAAGTTAGTTAAAATAGTGAGAATAAAATTTTGAACGAGATAGGTTAAAATAGGTTGAAGTTGGTTGAAGCAAATTAAAATTGACTGAAGATTGTATTTTTTATTGAAGTGAATTGAAATTGATTGATATGGATTGAAGTAGGTTGAAGTTAAAAAATTAAAAAAGACTAACCAAAAAAACATGCCCTAAATTTGAATCTTGAAGGAGGGAAAAAAAAAAAAACAGTGATGGAAAAATTATACTCTTTTATATAGCAGTAGCAACTCCGCTCTGAAGCTTTGAACCAAAAAGTTCATGCACTTCAAAGAAGCAAAATCTGGGTTGGCTTGACTGTCCATATCAGATCCTTGTATCCCAATGAAGAAACTAGAGCTTCCTGGCAAAAACTTTTCACTGAATAAAGGTCTCAAGAAAACAAAAAATGTACAGTTGCATTAAACATGAAAGAAAAATCCATGCTAGGATATGCACAACATTGCTAGGAATATGAAGAGAGATTACACAGGAATAATCCTCGAAAATTGTCAACAGACTTGGAAGTTATTACAAGATTACTACGCTCCAATGTACGAAGTCTCTCCTATTTTGAGGGGCATCAGTCATTGACAACCATAGCAACAGTTTCTGAAGGACTGCTTTCGAGTTTTCTGATGATCAACCTGCTCTGAGGAGGAAGGTCTTTGGCTGAAGGAGAAGTGTCTGCATCCACGATAACCGAGTCGTCTTCCTTGAAATCTCCCCTCAGCACTCCCATTGCGATTTCATTCTCAACCAACTGTTGGATCACCCGCTTGACAGGCCGGGCTCCGTAGTTCGGATCAAAGCCCAGTGTCCCGAGAAGCACAACGGCTTCACGAGTGTATTGGAGGTCAATCTTCTTTTGCTTCAGTCTATCCTTCACCCGGTTCAGCTGCAACAGATATACAAAGCAATGTATTTAGGCAGCAAATATATGCGTAATGAGGAGCTACTGTGTATGAGAAGAAGCAATAAGCATGATTAAAAGTTAAAACTAAAGGGATGAGAACTGATCACCATCAACTCCCTAACTTAAGCCTCCCTCACCTTTCTCATTGGAACTAGACGAAAGAATATCCACATACTAGACCTGGCAAAACTAACCTATGCCTAATTACCTTAAAACCAGACCCAATTTAAACACCCCAACTTCAACACAAACCGAATGGCCCGATCCAAGCCAAACCAACATTAAAAATTAGCTCGACATATTGATTGCGTATTCTTTCCGCATTTAGTGTACAGACCAAGACAAGCAATAATGCATTAGCCATGTGACAGATCGTGACTTGTAGAAGGACTGCAGGAGACACCAACCAAAACAACAAAAAGTTTCACCTAATCTAATGCATCAGATGCATGTTATTGCTCATAGGAGGAGCAATGTAGTCCACTTGGGATGGAAACTGGGAAGAAAATCGAAGTGCAGGAGGAGCCTCTAGCCTAACAACAACAGTAACGACTAATGACAAAATGAGTAATAAGAGTACTTACCTGTAACTCAACAATTTTACTGATTTCCTTTGCATCAAGAGGCTGGAACACAATATACTCATCAATCCGGTTCATGAATTCAGGCCGGAATGTTTGCCTGGCCAACTCTATAACCTGCCGTTTCATCATCTCATAAACTGCTTCTTTACTGTCTTGTGTACTCCGTAGAGTCTCCAGGATATATTGAGAACCAATATTAGAAGTCATAATCACAACACAATTGGTAAAACTGACAGTTCTTCCCTGAGCATCAGTTATTCGCCCATCATCCAGGAGTTGCAACAGGATGTTAAAGACATCATGATGAGCTTTCTCGATTTCATCAAACAAGACAACAGAGTACGGCCTTCTTCGCACCACCTCAGTGAGCTGTCCCCCTTCCTCATACCCAACATAACCTGGAGGTGCACCAACCAGCCGTGACACCGCATGCTTCTCCATGTATTCACTCATATCTATTCGAACTAGAGCACTTTCTGTATTGAAGAGGTAAGCTGCCAAAGCTTTTCCAAGCTCGGTCTTTCCCACACCTGTGGGGCCCATAAACATGAAGCTTGCTATTGGCCTGTTCGGGTCAGACAGCCCAGCCCTAGAGCGCCGAATAGCATCGGCCACAGATTTGACTGCCATGTCCTGTCCAACAACTCGTTTGTGAAGAACCTCTTCCAGATGGACCAACTTTTCTCGCTCTGACTGTTGTAGGTTTGATAAGGGTATGCCAGTCCACTTGCTGACGACCTCAGCAATATCTAAGTCAGTCACCTCTTCTCGAAGTAAAGATTTACCAGACTGCCGATATTCTTCCAGGTTCTTTTCAGCCTCTGCCAACTGGCGTTGAAGAGACATTAAGGTTCCGTATTTGAGCTCAGCAGCACGATTGAGATTGTACTCACGTTCAGCAGCTTCCATCTCTTGATTGACTCTGTCAATCTGAAAGGGTAGTTCAACAATGAATTAGAAAAGCACAAACAAATATAGAACATTCCGAACACTCGGATTGGAAACAAGATAATCAAAACCTTAAACCTGATATTACAAAAGAGATACCTCTTCTTTGATAGACCGAATTCGAGTCATGAGAGCCTTCTCACGTTCCCATTGTTCATTTAGCTCCTTCTGTTTTTGTTTCAATTCATTAAGATCGCTTTCCAACTTAATGAGTCTCTCTTTAGATGCCTTATCAGTGTCGTTTTTCAAGGATAATTTCTCCATTTCTAATTTTAGCACTGCTCTATCTATCTCATCCAGCTCTGTAGGCTTAGAAGTGATCTCCATTTTCAGCTTCGCAGCGGCTTCATCAACTAAATCAATGGCTGGGAATCCCAGAAAAGAAGTCAGCATAGTACTACACAGTAAGGCAGCAGAACTTCCGAAGACTACAAGAGTTCCTGCTTAGAATAGAACAGTGAAGCGGAAGATAGATTTACCTTTGTCAGGTAAAAAACGCCCAGTAATGTACCGGTCAGAAAGAACAGCAGCTGCAACAAGAGCCCCATCAGATATCTTAACACCATGATGCAGTTCATAGCGTTCTCTTAGCCCACGAAGAATGGAAATTGTGTCTTCTACAGATGGCTGGCCACAATATACTTGCTGGAATCTCCGTTCAAGAGCAGGGTCTTTCTCAATATATTTCCTGTACTCATTCAATGTGGTGGCACCAATACATCGAAGCTCTCCTCGGCCAAGCATAGGTTTCAGCAGGTTTCCAGCATCCATTGCTCCACCAGTAGCCCCTGCACATCATAGAGAAAATGTGATTTCAGCACTTGGACCCGGAAAAAGAATAACCCGGAACATTTCTCTATCATGTCTCAATTGATAATAATATTCACAACAAGTGTCCTCATGAAATTTCCCCAATGCCAACTGCCAAGAGCTCTAGAGTTCAATAGCATAAGCTATCACTTCCACCCAGAGTGCCCTGGATTCAAACACAGGGTCCAGAACGTAGCCACAGCCTAGGCCCATCCCCCCCCCCTTCTTCCCCTCTCTTCTCTTTCTTGCCAAAAGACCAGTCCGCTGCTCAACCTACCAGGTCTGGTGGGACAGGCCACAAAAAGGGAAAAACAAAGAGATCCCCCGCAAGGATTGTCCAACATTTTTTTGTCCATATCTTGGAAACCCCCCCCCCCTTTCTTTCCTTAAACGTCATGTAAGACCATGGAGCAGAAATAAGGACAGACAGATCAACAGCAAAGTTAATTGAAAGAGACGTGTCAGACAGTGAAACATCATCACCTAAGATGTAAAGCAAATGTTAAAAAGCAAGAGGCAAACCTGCACCCACAACAGTATGGATCTCGTCTATAAACAGGATAATCTCCCCATTTGAAGCACTGACTTCCTTAAGGATGGCTTTAAGTCTCTCCTCAAAGTCCCCACGATATTTAGCCCCAGCGAGTAGGGAACCCATATCCAGTGAAATCAACTGCATAAAGGAAACAACGCCGCCAGGAATTCAAAATCAGAAGAGATAATCAATACTCCAAAATACGAATCAAAATACACAAGAATTGTACAGATCACTAGTTTTCCTCTTTAAAGCAAGTACATTGGACACTTATCTGACATCAATAAAGTATAAGAGCAAGAACAACAAAATCCAGAGAGACTAAAGTATCAAATATGTCACTTGATGGCTGGAAAACACACCCTTCGATTCATGAGTGGCTCAGGGACATCCCCACGCACAATACGTTGAGCTAATCTGCAAACAGATTATAATACAATCATCACTCATTCAAGGCAACCCAAAGAGGGGGGGACAGGGGAGAGAAAGGGAAACAATGTTAAACAGTTAATTACTACAGGAAGATATCATCATATCATATACAATACAAAGCTTTGGTCACCCTGACCACAACAGATGCTCACCTTACCCAAAAGAACTTACAGCTGTGTATTTCAGAAGAGAGATTACACTGAAACAGAACAATAAAAATGGAGCAACACCTCAACCTATCATCGACCCCCAACCCGAAACAGATGCGCGCGCGTGTGCGCGCACAATAGGGGAAAAAAGAACTTTGAAAACTGTCCTCATGGCCTCATCTTTAAGGCATCTCTGGCTATTACTGGCAGTATCAAGGGAGAAAAACTTGCTGGAAACCAGCCAGAAAAATGGAACAATAGTAGCCAGATTGATTTTCATGCAAGGTTCCCTATTAGAAATACTCCTCAATCTTTCTTAGAAGAATGGACACCTAAACAAGCTAGGCAAAATCACGTATCACAATGGATAGGACTATATAAGAAGACACTAAAAATTTTATACAGAATGAACCAAATCCTATAAAAGGGTAAGAAATCTCATGAAATTAGTAACAATAAACTTGATCTTCAGGAAAAAGCCAAGGATGGTAAAATAATAATGAACATACCCTTCAACGATAGCTGTTTTACCAACTCCAGGTTCACCAATTATGACAGGATTGTTTTTGGTTCGCCTTGACAAAATTTGGATGCAACGCCGAATTTCATCATCCCTCCCAATCACCGGATCAAGTTTACCACGCCTGGCTAATTCAGTTAGATCAATACCATACTTATCCAGTGCTTCATATTTTCCCTCTGGATCTGCATGTGAGAACAAGAATAACAACGAAATGAGGAAAGGGGGGCCAAGTGCCAAGCATACCAACATTATTGCAGGGCCTCCAGGAAAAGACCCACCAATGGCAATAAAAGATTTCATCTTTATAGGATAGAGAAGGAGTAATATTAGGAGGAAGAACCCAAGGAAATGGTCATCAAGTTGGAGAGATATTCTGAGCTTATCACCCTCCATTAACTAGAAACAATGAGACACAGCCTCTAGAATTTATTCACCAATACAAAACCTAAAATAACATATCAAATGCCGTAATACTTTCTATCAGTTCACGGTGACAAGGAATGCCGAATACAATATAACTAGACATCAACATACAGTAACTTTGCGCGAGTTAATAATGTATAGATCCATGCTCAATAGCTCAGTGAATGCAGGTTACTCGAGAAACAGATCATAGTGACTATAATATCAAAAAGTCAAAAATCATTCTAGACTTTAACAATGTTGCTCACGAACTTTAAGTACCATGTAAATAACCAAAAACTCTATTCTTCAAAAAATTACCCCATGATTAAGTATAGATAACAAAAGTACATACTTTGATCTGTCACTCTTTGATTGCCACGGACAGCTTGGATGGCATCCTTCAACTCCTTCTCACTGAGTTGGAATTTTTGGAACAGTTGTTTACCAAACCTTGGATCTGAATGAAATGCCAACACCAAATGCTCCACTGACACAAAGTCATCCCCCATTTCTTTCTTGTGTCCTCGAGCTCTATCTAGGAGGGCACCAAGGTTTGTGCCAAGGATAGGTCCACTTGTGTCACCTATTACCTGAATATCAAAGTCATTAACCAAACAACTTTTAAATTAATCTAACATTGTAGTTGTTGCATCATACCTTGGGCTGCTTTGATATGAACTCGTCTATAGCTTGCAAAACTGATGAGTTGTCAAGCCCAGCCTTTGTTAATATCCTCCTAGCCAAACCATCCTTTTGCTCTAAAAGGGCCTTTATCAAATGTTCAGTTTCAACGATTTGTTGCTTGCTTGCTCGTGCAGCTTCAACGGACCCAACTATGCCCTCCCATGCCATCTCAGTGAATTCTGTTTGATTAATCTGACAGAATAAACGTAGAAGAATGACATCATCGTTAGAAAGCTTCCTCATCGTATCTCAAAGATGCAACTAAAGCAATAACTAATAAGTCGGCTTGCCCCATATAAGAGCCTCCACCCATTAGAGGAGGCAACAGTGATAGGAATCACATTTCTCAGCTGCAGGATAATGCCCCCCTCTTCCCAACAGCTCCCAGACTGCCAAAGGCAAATCCTAGATTACCTTGCTGGTCGATAATGCTTAAAAGAGAACTCATGATCACTAAGCCCATCTAGGCTTCCCAACTCCCAACATGTGGGGCCACCTCAAATTAGTCAGCATTTCGCTAAGAACAATATTCCTATCTACAAGAAATACCTCAGTGAAAATGCTCCTCCTCACCCCCCATGTCGCATATGTCAATCAAATTAAACACCCACCTCTCACATCATTCATCATAATATCTCTTCTACAAACAAATCCATCAGTTTGCAAAACCTATAACAGAAAATTCAGACATCCAAGCGAAGCAATCGACGTCTTTCCTGCGTATTATGCAGTGTCCTTCAGTATCCAGCTTATAATATTACCATAACAAGTACCGTGAGGGTCCCACTGAACGGGGTCAATGTACAAGTCTTACCCCTACAACTCCAGAGAAGGTGTTCTCACTAGACCGTTGATTGAATTAGTGCCTGCTACTTGATAACAACTAAAAGGTAGAACGCACTTACGCTCAGATGTTTGCTTGACTGCAGCACAGGTGCATAACATACCCCCAAAAATAACCAAATAGTGACTCTTTCACCTTCGTAGGAAATGGATAATTGAGGTGAAAGATAATCTTAGCATTGACACGATACTAGTGAAGATCCTGATCAATAAAATTTTAACGCATAAACCAAGAAAGAGCAACTGATAGCAACATTGTTCTCCAGTGAAAAGAAGCCTTCTAGCCAAATCCATGCTCAGGGTGAGTTTTTCCAAAGTAGAATAGAAGTTGTATATGAGCAATTGGATGCCCCCCCCCCCCCCAAAAAAAAAAAAAAAAAAACACCATCCAATGATGACTTTTGACCCTAATGTCCAGCATTATCAGATTATCACTCTCCCTACTGAAAATGAATGAGGCATTTAATTGAAAATAATATGGAAGTTCTAAAGATTGAGTCTACTTAATTTTCCTCCTTGACGCTTATAGAACACTCCGACTATACCCTTAATGCAACATCTTGAAAAGATTATACCCACTCTCAATAGAAGGGAACCTACACATAACACAGCATCAACCCTTTTGTCAGAATATAATCCTACAGAAAACCCAGTGGTTATAATCCCACAAAAGTGCAATTAAAGAGAGAAAAATGACCTGGCCATAGCTTGGAGAAGCGGAAACAGAGTAAAAACGGCGACCCAGAAACACGTTGGACCCAATGCTATTGATCAACTTGATCAAATTCTCTATCTGCACAAGGCCATTTGCTGTCCTGCCAAAGTTTCCGGGAGCTGTGGAGATAAAGGAGAAGTTTTGGGAATTGGAAAGTGAAGCAGAACGAGAATGAGAAAGAGGGTTTGAAGAAGAGGTGGGTTTGGTGGCTCTAATGGCGTTTATGGCGGCATAAGCCGACCTTGTTAGTCGGACCGTGGAATTTTTGGTCGCCATGGAAGACTCACAGCAGCGCAGAGAGCACGCAGAGAGAAGAGGGGCGGTGGAAAGAGCAGGAGGCTTGACGAAGGGGAAATGACAATGTATAACGGTAGAGAGAAGGGAAGAAGGGGCGAGGTTTATGGTGAATGTTGACGTAGTAGAGTGGAAGTTTGTGGGACTTTCTAGTGTCTGTTTTTGTCCCTTCCTCACACTAATAAGAACCATCCCCTCGGCCCAAACGAAAAACAATTTCTTCACATTTTGGATTCAGAAAAAGAATTTATAATTTTCACAAGTCCAATAATTTTTATTATTTTTCTGAATTTAATATTTCTAAGTTGAAATTTATCAATGTAATCTGAAGATATTATGATAGAAGATGAGAATTTTATATATTTAATTTTATCTACATACTGTTTGGATTGAGATAGATCGAAGTCATGAAAAGAAGAGAAAGAAACGTAATGGAAGGGAAGGGAAAGAAAGAAAGACAATTTATACTCACTTTATTCGCGTTTATGATGAGAAGGAATTGAGGGAATGGGGTAGCACTATTAAAAGTCTTTCATTCCCCTTCTTCCCCTGTCATTTTGAGGGTGGATAAAATGGGGAGAATTGAGATGAATTATGGTGAAATGTTTCCCTCATTTAATATTTCCAAACAATGAGAGACGGAGTTAATTAGCCTTCATTCCCCTCCCCTCTTCTCCTACTTTCCCCTCAAGTAGTTTAGTATTTATTCCTTAAGCAAAATCTTGACTTCAAATCTTGTGAATAAAAAAAATATTGTGATAGAGAACTCTACTTCTTTATAGGCCAACAGTAGTTCGATTTTAATATAATAAAGGTCCAAAGACCAAAAAAATTCACTTATATTTATGACTGTCCATCAACTATGAGATATATACAAACAAAATTGAATGTATCATAATGTACTTATCTTTAGTTTTTTCTTCAAAATGTTTTCACAGAATCTTTTTTTGTGGATTTATTGAAATCAGTCTCTGTATGGGGTAGAGATATCTATAAAGGTAAAGTTGTCTGCATCTGGATCTCACTGAATCTTAAGAAAGTAGGATCCACACAAAGAGGTGTTGTTGTATAATAAATTTATAATTTTGTGTGATAACTGAAAATACCTGATGTGATGATTATTTTGTTCAATTAATAACAACTGCAAATATAGCCAAATGCACACTTGTCGGGCTCAACGATAAATTTACAAGCCTAATATAATTCTTATTAAATACCTAATTTACCCAATTGTTAAGTTTTGAATTCTAACCTTAATTTATGTGTTTGTATAAGTTATTATAAAGTTCTACAATTTTATTGAGATTTTTAACAGAAATGGAAAATATGAATCTGGCCTAAGTGGCAACATATATAAACTAAGTTTGATCTAACGGCTTTCTGGATCGATTATCATTTAGGGAGATGCATATGGAGCAATACTTATAATAGAAATAAATAGTAAATAATTGTATATCCACATCACTATACAGCTATATGATTAGATAATTTATCGGCGCAACAATATAACACTTGCATGATCATTCTCACTCTAACTTAAATACCAGTATGTCTAGCTCGGTCTTCACCTAGACTGTGTGTAGGAGAAACACTTATATTGTACAAGGCTTATTTAGCCACTTATGAATTGTTCCTTAGTTTAAGAATTTTTGCCCTTGTTACGCTTCTACCAATTTGCATGATCATTCTCACTCTAACTTAAATACCAGTATATCTAGCTTGGTCTTCGCCTAGACTGTGTATAGGAGGAACACTTATATTGTATAAGGCTAATTTAGCCACTCTTATGTTGGTAGGCATGGCATGATCATAGCCAGTAATTTCTAAATAAGAATTTAGGAAAGGTTTTGCATCTTCCTTACTATTTCTAGGAAAAGAACTTGTTTTATCTTCCAGTATTCATCTCCAATACATGAGAATCTCGTCGAGAAAGACAATCAATTGGTTTGCATCAATAGGGCCATTGTCACACGTCTTCAATCTAAGAGCATGTTCTTTTCGACTTATCATCAGTGTTCAATAATTTACAATACAATTCAACAATTTTCATCACTATTAAGTACTTATTGAAAAAATCTAGTTATATTTTCTCCAACCATCCAATATGTTTCTGCATGTTTAAGTAAACCTAACAGTTTAAGTTCATTTCCTTATTGTTTGGTTAGAGTTTTTAAGGAAAGAAACTTGACACTCCCAAGTATCAACTTCCTCCCAAAGCCAAAGAACTTGAACCCCCCACTTATGAAGGGTATCAAGTCACCAACCCTGAGGGATGAACATTATATTATGAAAAAATAAAAGAAAATAATTTATTTTTCATTTGCCAGCCATGAGTTTCTTTCGTTCTCAATTCCCATTTCCTTTTCTATTTTCATTAACCCATAAATAGAGAGAGAGAGAGAGAGAGAGAGAGAGAGGGAGGCCGCTGCTGCCTCGCCACCAGCCACCGAGTCGTCACCCGCTGCCAAGTCACCGGTTACTGAGTTATCTCCTGCCGCAGAACAGTTGGAACTTTATTTTAACAGTTATACTAGGTTTAAGAAAACAAAAACATCCAGCGATAGAAGGAAAAGAAGGTTGACAAGGCTGTGCAAATCGAACTTGTTGTCAACCAATTGAAGGTGGGTTGATGATGGTGGAGGGGAAGGAGCCTCTGATTTATTTATTATTTTTTTTGGGTGACCCTAGATCTTCTCTTTTTTTTTGGGTGAAGAAACCCCAGATTTGGAAGGTAGCTATGGTGATGGAAGGTGAAGAGGATGAAAGAGAATGGAGAAGAGGCCATAAGAAGATGGATTGGAATGGTCGGATATGAAAAGCATTTTTTCTATAATTTTTTGGGGATTTTTTGGTTTTTGTTCCTGGGTTGAATTGAATCTCTGTTTTTTGCTTTTGCAGAGAGAAAACATTACAAATTATAAAATGATAATTAACTATTAAAAAATAATAATGATTAATTACAAATAAATATAATGAAATGCAAATGTCAAATGGTTAGGAAATAAGGTGCTTAAACTTCACTTTTAACAAAGTAAAAATAACGAAAATTAAAATAATAATTTATAATTACACATATATTTCAATAATAAAAGCAAGTTTGATTCCATTCCATAACTGCTCACCAAACAGGAAGGACTGAAACTTGATTTCAATCTAGTTTTCATTAAATAACTGAGTTCAGGATTAAAGTTCTATACCTAACCCCCCCATGATTCAAGTTATGATTCCATTCTATTCCAGTTGTTCTCACCAAACAGGCCCTAAATATGCTTCATCATGTTTAATCATATTTCAGCAACTTTCAGCATGTACTAGCAATATTCACTAATAAGTATTTCTCATAAGTCGAAAAAAACATGTTATAAGAGAAATATCAAGTTTATAACTTTTATATCTACAAAAATAATGACAACAAGGCCTTCTACTTTTAGATCAGAAGCCTTGGTGCTAATCTAATGTGGATATGAAACATGTAAATTTGATATCTTCTTCTTATTAAATTAATAATGTGGGATAAGGTCTCATGCCTCCACACATGGATACGTACCGACAAGCTTGTAGGGCATAACACTTGTTGCAGGAACATAGAACTTACGTTACAACAACATGAAGTAAAACCTCATTCAATCATCACATATCATCATATCATATCATATATATATATATATATTAAAAGTTGGATACAAACAATGTGTGAATGACATGTGGCATCTCACATGGCACAAGTTGATGACTTGGCAACTTACAATTGGTGGATATTAGTTGAGACATATTAATCAACATTAATGCTATTAATTAGATTTTATTATATGTTATTAACTTAATTATTTATTGCATGGTTTTATACTTCTAACTCTTTTTATTTTTTGAGTAAGTCCTTATGCGATTAACTTGGTGTACAATAATTGATTTTTTTTGTATTTCAAATTGATTCATTTTATTTTTCAATATTAAAAGAATAGAGTTAGATAAAAGAATCAAATTTTACCTTAATTTTAATTGTTACAACTTTTTTTTTTGAAGTCTAGATCTTGAGGTCATTGTAAATGAGAAATATCATATTGCCATATAACAATTTAATCACATAAGATAATTTATGAATGATATATAAGATGACATGTACAAAGATTATGTTAGATTCTATATGAATATTTATCTAGGATTGATTTTTATATATCTTATGTAGAGTAATCTATAAGATTGTAATATAGTTTTTGTGAAATTAAGTTAAATTAAAATATAGTCCATCTAACTCTTAAAAAATATCCATCATAAATTAATTACACTGTAATGTTTTCAATAATTATGAAAAAAATGGTAAAAGGTAAATCATTACCATATGAAAACAAAAGAAACTTAGAGTGATTTTAAAGAAAAATATAAAGGAAACAATAATTATGCTATGATAAAATTGTTAATCTACTTTTAAAATAATATATTTTTATTAATTAGTTATACTAATATTACATTATTAAGACAAAAATTAACTAACATCCTTATATCGCAAGGGTATAACCCTATATATATTAAAAGTTGGATAGAATTAATATATAAGTGATACATAGGATACCATGTATAATACCACATAGGATTACTTGACTTCATAATGGTCTATATAGGCTAAGTTAATGCAATGCTACATTAAATTAAGATTTAAATTTTTTGCATAATTTATATAGTAATTAGTAAAACTCCAACTTTAATATAATTTTTATTAAGGTAGTTAAATGAAAAGATAGTCTATTTAATTACTAAATTTGCCCACCAAAAAATGTCTCACATATTAAAGATTTTTGAGAACATAGTATGTGAATAATTATGGAACAATACAAAAGGAATTTCAAGTGATAATTTACATGGAAAAAGAAAAGAAATTATTATAACTAAAAAACAATAATTATGTTGTAATAGGATTATTACTACTTTTAAAATTGACATGTTTTCTATGCTATTTATACTAAAAAATTAAATAAAAATTGGCTAAAATTCTTGCATTGGATGCCACATAGGGTACCCAATTTGAGTTAAGATGGGTATAGATTTATTGCAATATCAATTCTACATATTAAAGTAAATACCACTTATTAATTAGTAACAAAATTTAACATTTATATAAAATATATATTTAATAAATAAATTATTTAAACGAATAAAAACAATGTGAGTTGAACATTAAGAATGAAGAGTGCATATTATCACAATGGAAAAGACATTTAAAAAATGCTCAACTATTCATCAATCGAGTAATCTAACATATCTTTTTTTACTATTTGGATTAATAATTATTTTTTTATTATCAATACAATTTTAAATATGTTTGAACTACATCCTTGCATTGCAAGGGGTATGACCCTAGTATATATTAAAAGTTAGATTGAACTCATGTATGAGCGACACATAAGCTTGTCATGTAGGATGTCACATAGGAGTGAATAGCCATGTGAAATATTTTAATATAACATAGGATGCTACATGAAATTCAAAATAAAAAGAAAAGACTATGTAGAATGGATGTAAATTTAATACAATATTAATTCTATTTAATAAGGCAACTTCTCATATATCTTTTTATTATTCAATAATAAAATTTAATCATAAAATATATATGATTTAATGATGTAAATACAACAAAAAATGTGAATTAGATATCAATTAAGAATAAAAAAGTATGTTATTAATAGGAAAAAAACTAAGAATGACACACTTTACTTTTGCATGAATAAAATAATATAATACGTACATCAATTTGTTGTTTGCTTTTTTATAAGAAAATCTATTCTCTTAATAATATATTAAAAATTATTTAACTCACACCCTTACATTGTAAGGGTATAATGTTAATATTAATAATTAACTAGAATTATTTAAGTATAACTTAAGTTAAAAAAACTAAATTTATGAATGTGGTAATAATTATAACATTAGTGTAGTAATATTAAAATGCGAAGTTTTATTCTTATTAAAATAAAGTTAAAAATATTAGTCCGTAAATTGATAAAATAATTCTAAAATAATGTGCCTTTAGGCTTCCATTATTTGGTACGTAAAGCCAAAAAGAGGTAAGTTGATTAAAAAAAAAAAGTTAATAGTACTCTAAATATTTGCCTTACGTACCAAAAAATAAAGTTATATATATATCCACAATTCATTTTCACCCGTAAATAACACATATTACATTACCATATGAATTTTCATATTCGAACTACTTTTCACATGTTACATTTCACATTACAAGCAAATAAAACCCAAGTTTAAGAAAGACTACATTAAATTACTAAAAATATTATGGTTTTCCTTTACTTTTTTACTCCCGCCGTCAATATAGTTATTTGACTTAGTCATGATACTTTTAAACTTAAAAAAAAATCATGCGGCGACAAACCATATAATATCTTAAAACCCAAAAAAAATAAAAAACTTCTTGATTAACAAGATTAAAAAAGATAGACTGCATATAAAAAATTCAAGTACATATAATTAAAGTGACTTCATATGAAATAAAATTAGAAAAGATATGCTACCATCAAGTCCGCAAAACTCAATATAATATTGCGCCAACAACAATATATACAATAAGATACTAATATTTATCAACTGAGAAGTGATAGCTATCGTGCAACGCACGGATAAAAAAGTAGTATTATGAATTACCCAAAGTGATCATTGCTCTTACAAGATGGGAAGTTAATATCTCCACCAAAAGGAATATAAGAAAAACTCTTAATTATAGATAAAATACCAACTATTCTTAAAATATATACATAAACTAGCTATCAACATAACAATATAATATTGACGATTTTTAAAATACATATATGAATTAACTCATGACTAAAGTAACAAATGAAACAAAATGACCTTTTTCCTTGCAAAGCTAAATATGCAATACCAATACACGGTTTTTGTGCACTTGGATTGTTGGATTCTTGAGTATTCAGATTGAGATTGTTGCTTTGTACCAAATAAAATGGGAGTATTTATACAAAGCTTTCAACCAATTGAGGAAAACTGTTACAAAAAAAAAAAAAAACAAACAAATTATAGGCATCTATTATGAAGCACCACAATATTGTTAGTCAATGGATTGATTGATTGTGTTGCTCAATAATATACAAACACTTTTAGGGCAATGTATGGAAATTGGCATCCCAATGTTTGATGCCGACAAATTAATCTAGGTAATTGAAACCCATTAGATAATTATCGGTAAATGGATTTTCAATGTTAATAATTATCTGCACATTGTGTGGAACTTAATATTTTAAACTACTAATAATAAGGTATGGAAAAAATTATGCAAAAAAAATTAATTTTTAGAGCATTTAAAATAAATAAGGCTGATGTACAAAGTTGATCTCCAAAAAAAAAAAGAACTACTGTATAGAGTATATAGCATCTATCTACAATATGTCAATTTGAGATTAAAAAAGGTTGGTTATTAGTGAAAAAATAAATAACTATAGTTATAAATACGTGCAATTTAAAAAGGATAAAATTGGTTTTATTTGAGATTATTAAAAGTTGGATACAAACAATGTGTGAATGACATGTGGCATCTCACATGGCATAAGTTGATGACTTGGCAACTTGCAATTGGTGGATATTAGTTGAGACATATTAATCAACATTAATGCTATTAATTAGATTTTATTATATGCTATTAACTTAATTATTTATTGCATGGTTTTATACTTCTAACTCTTTTTATTTTTTGAGTAAGTCCTTATGTGATTAACTTGGTGTACAATAATTGATTTTTTTTGTATTTCAAATTGATTCATTTTATTTTTCAATATTAAAAGAATAGAGTTAGATAAAAGAATCAAATTTTACCTTAATTTTAATTGTTACAACTTTTTTTTTTGAAGTCTAGATCTTGAGGTCATTGTAAATGAGAAATATCATATTGCCATATAACAATTTAATCACATAAGATAATTTATGACTGATATATAAGATAACATGTACAAAGATTGTGTTAGATTCTATATGAATATTTATCTAGGATTGATTTTTATATATCTTATGTAGAGTAATCTATAAGATTGTAATATAGTTTTTGTGAAATTAAGTTAAATTAAAATATAGTCCATCTAACTCCTAAAAAATATCCATCACAAATTAATTACACTGTGACGTTTTCAATAACTTATGAAAAAAATGGTAAAAGGTAAATCATTACCATATGAAAACAAAAGAAACTTAGAGTGATTTTAAAGAAAAATATAAAGGAAACAATAATTATGCTATTATAAAATTGTTAATCTACTTTTAAAATAATATATTTTTATTAATTAGTTATACTAATATTACATTATTAAGATAAAAATTGACTAACATCCTTATATCGCAAGGGTATAACCCTATATATATTAAAAGTTGGATAGAATTAATATATAAGTGATACATAGGAGACCATGTATAATACCACATAGGATTACTTGACTTCATAATGGTCTATATAGGCTAAGTTAATGCAATGCTACATTAAATTAAGATTTAAATTTTTTGCATAATTTATATAGTAATTAGTAAAACTCCAACTTTAATATAATTTTTATTAAGGTAGTTAAATGAAAAGATAGTCTATTTAATTACTAAATTTGCCCACCAAAAAATGTCTCACATATTAAAGATTTTTGGGAACATAGTATGTGAATAATTATGGAACAATACAAAAGGAATTTCAAGTGATAATTTACATGGAAAAAGAAAAGAAATTATTATAACTAAAAAACAATAATTATGTTGTAATAGGGTTATTACTACTTTTAAAATTGACATGTTTTTTATGCTATTTATACTAAAAAATAAAATAAAAATTGACTAAAATTCTTGCATTGGATGCCACATAGGATACCCAATTTGAGTTAAGATGGGTATAGATTTATTGCAATATCAATTCTACATATTAAAGTAAATACCACTTATTAATTAGTAACAAAATTTAACATTTATATAACATATATATTTAATAAATAAATTATTTAAACGAATAAAAACAATGTGAGTTGAACATTAAGAATGAAGAGTGCATATTATCACAATGGAAAAGAAATTTAAAAAAATGCTCAACTATTCATCAATCGAGTAATCTAACATATCTTTTTTTACTATTTGGATTAATAATTATTTTTTTATTATCAATACAATTTTAAATATGTTTGAACTACATCCTTGCATTGCAAGGGATATGACCCTAGTATATATTAAAAGTTAGATTGAACTCATGTATGAGCGACACATAAGCTTGCCATGTAGGATGTCACATAGGAGTGAATAGCCATGTGAAATATTTTAATATAACATAGGATGCTACATGAGATTCAAAATAAAAAGAAAAGACTATATAGAATGGATGTAAATTTAATACAATATTAATTCTATTTAATAAGGCAACTTCTCATATACCTTTTTATTATTCAATAATAAAATTTAATCATAAAATATATATGATTTAATGATGCAAATACAACAAAAAATGTGAATTAGATATCAATTAAGAATAAAAAAGTATGTTATTAATAGGAAAAAAAACTAAGAATGACACACTTTACTTTTGCATGAATAAAATAATATAATACGTACATCAATTTATTGTTTGCTTTTTTATAAGAAAATCTATTCTCTTAATAATATATTAAAAACTATTTAACTCACACCCTTACATTGTAAGGGTATAATGTTAATATTAATAATTAACTAGAATTATTTAAGTATAACTTAAGTTAAAAAAACTAAATTTATGGATGTGGTAATAATTATAACATTAGTATAGTAATATTAAAATGCGAAGTTTTATTCTTATTAAAATAAAGTTAAAAATATTAGTCCGTAAATTGATAAAATAATTCTAAAATAATGTGCCTTTGGGCTTCCATTATTTGGTACGTGAAGCCAAAAGAGGTAAGTTGATTAAAAAAAAAAAGTTAATAGTACTCTAAATGTTTGCCTTGCGTACCAAAAAATAAAGTTATATATATCCACAATTCATTTTTACCCGCAAATAACACATATTACATTAACATATGAATTTTTATATTCGAACTACTTTTCACACGTTACATTTCACATTACCACATGAAGCAAATAAAACCCAAGTTTAAGAAAGACTACATTAAATTACTAAAAATATTATGGTTTTCCTTTACTTTTTTACTCCCGCCGTCAATATAGTTATTTGACATAGTCATGATACTTTTAAACTTAAAAAAAAAATCATGCGGCGACAAACCACATAATATCTTAAAACCCAAAAAAAAATAAAAAACTTCTTGATTAACAAGATTAAAAAAGATAGACTGCATATAAAAAATTCAGGTACATATAATTAAAGTGACTTCATATGAAATAGAATTAGAAAAGATATGCTACCATCAAGTCCGCAAAACTCAATATAATATTGCGCCAACAACAATATATATAATAAGATACTAATATTTATCAACTGAGAAGTGATAGCTATCGTGCAACGCACGGATAAAAAAGTAGTATTATGAATTACCCAAAGTGATCATTGCTCTTACAAGATGGGAAGTTAATATCTCCACCAAAAGGAATATAAGAAAAACTCTTAATTATAGATAAAATACCAACTATTCTTAAAATATATACATAAACTAGCTATCAACATAACAATATAATACTGACGATTTTTAAAATACATATATGAATTAACTCATGACTAAAGTAACAAATGAAACAAAATGACTTTTTTCCTTGCAAAGCTAAATATGCAATACCAATACACAGTTTTTGTGCACTTGGATTGTTGGATTCTTGAGTATTCAGATTGAGATTGTTGCTTTGTACCAAATAAAATGGGAGTATTTATACAAAGCTTTCAACCAATTGAGGAAAACTGTTACAGAAAAAAAAAAAACAAATTATAGGCATCTATTATGAAGCACCACAATATTGTTGGTCAATGGATTGATTGATTGTGTTGTTCAATAATATACAAACACTTTTAGGGCAATGTATGGAAATTGGCATCCCAATGTTTGATGCCGACAAATTAATCTAGGTAATTGAAACCCATTAGATAATTATCGGTAAATGGATTTTCAATGTTAATAATTATCTGCACATTGTGTGGAACTTAATATTTTAAACTACTAATAATAAGGTATGGAAAAAATTATGCAAAAAAAATTAATTTTTACTAAGAGCATTTAAAATAAATAAGACTGATGTACAAAGTTGATCTCCAAAAAAAAAAAAAAAAGAACTACTGTATAGAGTATATAGCATCTATCTACAATATGTCAATCTCAGATTAAAAAAGGTTGGTTATTAGTGAAAAAATAAATAACTATAGTTATAAATACGTGCAATTTAAAAAAGATAAAATTGGTTTTATATGAGATTAATAGCATAATAATTATATGCTATAATACTAGCACTAAAATATTAATTTTATGATAAGTAAATAAATGACAACGTAAACCGATAATAGTTTGCCATCTCAACCTCTAATGCCATCTAAACTATCTACGTGTTAAAATCATATTCAATCACTCAATTTCATATAGATCTATATAGATTAATAGGCCCCTAATCAATTTTTTTGGCCCACCCCCTGGAAGGCAAGATAGCAAAATAATGTCATATTCGATACAATCTAAAGACGCTATTAGGGTATTAGGTTATTGAATTAGCATACAATACCAAAAAGAAACAAACATAAGTGAAATTTACATAATTTTTAAAAAAAATCAAATTATAGAATATTAAAAAAGTA
The DNA here is from genome assembly GCA_029747015.1 of Carnegiea gigantea. Taxonomy (NCBI): domain Eukaryota; kingdom Viridiplantae; phylum Streptophyta; class Magnoliopsida; order Caryophyllales; family Cactaceae; genus Carnegiea; species Carnegiea gigantea. The sequence goes on along the minus strand of JAKOGI010000015.1, from coordinate 337,181 downwards.
AAATCTATTTTTTTGAATTTGCATGCCTTCAATTATTTTATGTCTTTTGATAAATGTGAACATTTAATTTATTTATTCAAATAAGTTGTATGACATTTTTGTTTATTGTGAGATATTTAAAAAAAGTAAATAATTTTCACATAATATACTTTATAATTGCTAAAAGTTGGCGGGAATTAGAAGGTTTTGAAATAAGTTGGGAATTTAAAGTTCCAACCCAAAGGAACATGCCTTAAATATGGATTTGTTAATGATAGTGGAGGATGTAGAAATTGGTATGGGCATATTCTTTTCAACTTATTGCAACAGTTTATTATTGATCAATAATGATCAATGTTTATAAGTGTTAACCAATGCTAATAAGTGTCAATTGGTGTTGATAAGTACTGATCATGGCTGAAATTATAACTAGAAAATATAACTGTACTTATTAGTATTGAATTGATGATCAGTAATTATAATAAGTTGAAAAACAACAACTGCTATATTATGGTATCTCTCTTCCTCTCTTGGGCTCTTTAGAATTTTATATATACCAATTAATATTTATAATGGCCCCTTTAAAAATTTATATATGGAATTACACAAAAAATTTTGGCTACAAAATGCCTTGGATTTCGAATCCTCCGGTTACTAATGACTGGTGAATCTCTATATATAAAATGCAAAAATGGGTAAACTTCTCAGCGTTGAGGAAACAATGAATGCTACACTGTGGTGATTTCCCGCCTACTCCCAAGCTATCACCTATAACTGCTCCCAAAAAAAAAAAAAAAATTACACAGTAATAGGCCTTCAACTGCTCATAAAAAGGGGAAAAAAACATAGTGGGGTTAAACTGCTCCTTAAGACATGGAGGAAGAGGCATGGCTTTCGCGTTGAATGACATGGCATATGACGTCCAGAATCTTCAACTGCCAAATCAATGATACAATCTCAGCCGTTGATTATTTCATATGAGTTCCATAAATAATTGCTCTTCTCCTCTTCCCATCAACCCCAACAAAAGAACCTAACTTTTCATCTTCTGATTGGACTCTCTCTCTTTCTCTCTCATCGGATAGGTTGCGAGAATCTCATGTTCTTCAATTTCCCTGAGAAATCTACAATATGAGTGCCGATTATTTGGTCGATGATTTCTTTGAGTAAACTTGGTGTGATTTTCGTCGGTATTGGAGGTATTGCCTTCATATATGAGATTGATTGTTCATTTTTGTGGATTTTCTTCCATTTCTTAAGGTTTACTGTTGTTTTTTGGTGATTGATGCTTGCAGACATGACCGATCTTCAGTCTTCTTCGCGAATAACGGATAAGGCTTGACGGATTTGCTGTTGGACGCGTTCATTATCATCCAAATCGAGCCTTAATTGTTGAGGTCAGTATTATCATTATCATTATGTGTCATCAACTCTTTTTCTCTCATAATCCTTAACAGTGTTGCAAATTTACCCAGGTTTAAAGGAAGCAGCCTGTAGTTCTGGAGGAGACATGACCGATCTGTCTACTTGATTATTTGGTTTTCATTATGTTCTTTCATTAGTTTTTTTTTTTTTTTAACTGTGTAGGGCTCCTAATTTAATTCTTTTTTTAATTAAAAAAATTTGTTCTTTGTGGTGATTGTAGGGTTATTCCAATTAATGGATCTTTTTTTTTCCTTCTTTTCTCCCTCTGTTTTGATTTGCAAAACTCCATGATACCCTCTGTTTTGAGATGGAGATGAAGAAGAAAAAGGAGAAGAGGAGGTTTTCGGGGGCGTTGAAACGACAGAAAGGAGAGAGAATGTGTGAATTAGGGGGGAAAGGTGTGGAGCACGTGAGGAGAACGTGACCTAACTGAAGAGGTGGGTTGAGGGGGAAATCTGGAGGAGACGGAAAGCATTAGGCTGAGGCAAGGCGCGTGAAACGGGCCGCTGAGGTGCTGGCCCGAGAGGGAGAAGTGGGAGGAGGGAAGGGCGCCTGGGCTTCTGTCTGCCCACAAGAGGGCAAGAGGGGAACATAGAAGAAAGCGGATTGGGTCACGAATTTGGGCCCTCAAGCTGGGTCACCGAGTTTCTAAGGTGTTACCCTTTAGATCAGTCCATCTTGCTTCTCTTCCCCAATCTTGACTCACATCCACTTTCATTATAATTAAAATAGTTCAACGGGGAAAAAATTATTAAGCAATATATATTTTGATGGCTATTACAAATACTAAAGCCATCAACACCACAAAACCTATTATTTAGTAATTAAAATACAGCAATAGACTTTTAAAAGAGTTTTGAGGATTTTAAGGTCTAATTTGAATTATCCAAGTAATACACCTTTATTATTACTTCGTGTTCGACATTTGCAATATGTTATCAAATTATTTAATAATTTGATAACATATTCTACAACATATATTGTGATTTGATAACAAAATAGTATTGATGGCTATAGTATTTTTAAAAGAGTAAAATCACAAAACTGTTGATTATTCTATAGCATTTGCAATATGTTATCAAATGTTTATTAATTACATGAAAATATATCTTCCCCAATCTTGATCCACATTCACATTCACAGTTCCTACAAATAAACAAAAATATGTTAAAATCCTAATTTAATCATTTATTTCAAGGAATTTATTAATAGTGTTTTTAGTCAACTAATAGTCAAGTCAATTATTGGTGAGCATAAATTTGAATAGATGGAGATGTCTAGGGTGGGGATTTTCTGTTAACAAAAATTAGAATCTATGGCTAATATTGACTCAATCCTTCTTCAACAAATTGAATGGAATGTGCTCTTTTCAGATTACTGCACTTATCTTTTGTTTAAGTTTAGTTTAAGATCCATAATTTGGTTTGTTGAGATACTGCTGAGATGATATAATTTTATTTCAAAAAAATCATTTATTCAATTTCTGGGACTTTTGGTTGTTACAACTTTGAACTTATCTAAGCTGGCATTGGAATGGAACATTGAGTACTTCAAGTAAATAAAAAGCCAAACCTTCGAAGTCAACTGGCTATTGTTACAGAACACGAGATTGTCAAAGGGGTTGAATGTGGTCTTTCATTTGTTCCAATTTTTATAGGTAAGATATAAAAGATCAGTGATAGTTATATCAGCTCCCTTCTTTAATAAATACAAAAGTAGCATGAGGTTATAGGGATGGTCATTGGTGACTTTGTAGATTCATGAACATTTATTATGAGTCATGGGACCTGAACAACAATTATAATTCAAGTGGGAGGCAGAGTTTTACAGTGTTATTTGAATCTATATAATCTTGATCGTGACAAGTAAACAAGGGTCTACAGCTTACACTTCTTAAAGGATAAAAGAGCTCTTACATACTCTAGAAACAATTAACAATTTTTATGAACAAATGAAATTCTACACAAATGTGAGTTTAGGTTTTTCATTTGTGGATTTAATTGTTTCTTAAACTTTCCATTGGTTTGAGGCAACTTGATATCTAACTTTTGGTTTTTGAATTTAGTTTCAGGCTATTTTGAACATTACTTCAAAATATACAGTGATAGTAGCTGTTTGTAGAAGATGTGGTCTAAAGTGGGCGTTGAAGTGGCATGAATGCAAGGGATTTCCTTAAGGTATGTTCCATATGGATTCCTTGCAGAATTGTGCAGCTCGAAATCAGAATTTTGGATAGCGTGTAGATCTCTTTTTGTGATTCAAATGCTGAAATTTATAGTTCTATCCATAATGTGTTTAGGTCAAAATATGTGATTTTGACTAAGTTATCTTGGTTCATGCATTGGGTATATCGGCCAAGGAATAAATTTTCCATATCAAACGAGTTGGTTGGATGAGTTTTGGGAGTTTTTCAATTTGAATCTAGATCCTCTATCAATAGTGTTGATGTTTCTTATATAAAGGTCTTTTCTTTTCTTTCTGTTTCTCTTTTGATGGTAGGGTTTTTTTTTGGCGGGGGGAGGGGTTAGAGTAGGATTATAGCTGTTAGCTTTATCTGAACATTTTCTTGATAAAAAAACTACCATAGCTTCTATTACATGGCTGTGATCTTTTATCGGTCATGGCATTAAGCTAAAATATTCCTATCAATTAGTAGCTCATTATGATAATTCTCATAATAATGGGAGATGTGAGACACAGCATAATGTCATGTAGTTTGGAGAAGAGATGCATGTGATCATTTGAGAATGCAGATGGGCAACAAGCCAACGACATAGGCAAGAGGTGTTGATGTATATACGGGATCGGAGCATGTTAGGATGATTTCTCTCGCTTCAATTGTAGGTGCTACACTTATTCACTGTTATTGATTCATTGCGTTATTGGATCTCTTCCATTAATTTCTTTCGTTGACTTTCGACTTACGCTCTACACATTTGTCATTAAATCGTTGATTTGCATGTTGGCAAAAACTTAATTAGGTTAACCGCAGATATCAGAATATGAGAGCACTCCAATTTTTTTATTTTTTTTTTGGTAGTTCCTCTCATTTTAAGATTCTCATATTCATATATGCTATACGAGACTTTGGCTAAATCACTAACTCTTCATTTTCTTTGCAGGTACTAGAGGAGGAGGTAGATTCATGGTAATTGGCGTCATAGATTGAATTATCATCATCCCATGTACTGTATTTTGTAACAAGTTCACTGCGTCCTTTCTCCCTCATACTTATATAGATTTAAATCGATTAGTCCGTTAGTTATGCACGAAGTTGCTTTTTAGTTAACTTTTTAATTGCAATTTTACATTCTCTCAGTTTAATTATAAAATTAATTATGTCTATAACAACTTTCCGTTTATTATTTCATTACATATATACACATTGTCTACTTGAATATGCTCCGTGCAAAAGCACGGGCCCAAACTAGTGCTTGCAAATGACAAAAATGATCAAGACTTTAACAAATTACACTTCCTTCACTACTAATTAAAATGTCAACGTACTCTTTGTTGTACTCCTACACAATTATGTCTTTCCCCTCTTCAACCTTCTCCTCCCCTCTCTCTACCCCTGCCCACTGAAAATTGGTTTAATAATTTCTCCTTTAAAAAAAAAAAAATTCAATGCTCTTCTAACTCTTTGGAAACTCTTTACATAACAAATTAAATGACTTGGGATGGAGTCTGAGTTTATGAAACATTCTATTTTTCTTGGCTTGTATATGTTCACTGAATGGAGTACAAGGTCTTTGGTTAATTAATTTGTACAGAAACATTCCTAGTATGCATATGTATATGTGTACACACACACACACACACATATATATATATATATATATATATATATATATATATATATATATATATATTCAAAAGAAAATTTCGTTATACTAAATACAAATCATGTCCATATGAATAATAAGATACTATAAATTACACCTTAGACATTGCATGAACTCCACCCTTGTTGAAAAGAAAATTGTATAAAAATAATACAAATAAGTATAAATAAGTAAGCTAATAGGGTTTAAATAAAAAAATGTAAGAAAAAATAGGGTTATATAGGCGAAGGTGATTTTACATATTACATAAATTCAGTTCATATTACAAAGAAATTAAATAAGTAATAAATAAAAATCATGGGCAAATAAATAATAAAATAGAGTTACGGACATAAGTGTAATTTTACAAAGCAACTGTTTTCGAAACAGTTAATTTCATCAAATACTTTTTTGAGAAACAACTTATAGAATCAGTTAATGCAAACACTTAATATAAATAGATAATACAAACAGTTAATGGTTAATAACCAACAGCTGTTACCAAATAGAGTCTATGTACCTTTAACACATATTGTTCTTGTAATACCTGAAAATTTATTGAACTTTTTTAATTACCATAATATAAAAATAGTCCAAGTGAATATTAATAATTTTCTGTGATAATAATATATTCTATTTTAATATATTTTTATTGTGATATTTTTATTATCAAATTATAGACAATTACTATTACTAAAAAGTGTATGAGAGTACTCATACAACACGTATGTATTGAATACCAGTTGGCTAATTAAATGATTGGCCCTCCATCTGTAGTCGATCATTATCGGTTCAAAACTGACGTCAAAGTAAACGCAGAGGCACTGCAATTTTGGAAGTATATTTTGGCCTTTGACCTGCAGAACATGATTTCCTCCGATCCCCACATTAATTAATCAAATATTGCAATAATTCCAAATTTTCCAACAATTTACCGGTTAAATTAAATAATCAAACTTTTTTTTTTGGGGGGGGGGGGGTTGGCGCAGAATTCACGAAGTCCATGACTTTTTGGTTTACTAGAATTTTCAACGTCTCCTATTTGCACCTTAAAAAAAAAAAAAGGAATTTGATCTCTCCTTTGATTGGGTGAATTCTTGTTGAATGGTGTTCACTCAGTTCGCTGTGTTCAATTCGTCCATCGTATTTATTTGCACCCAAAAACGTTTATAGCATGGACTTTTAGTAAAGCTCTTCAGAAATTAGAAAATTTGTGAAGGGTTTCTAATATAATTCAGATATATACTGTTGAGTACATAAGGAGTAAAATGTTATTAATATTGCTCTCCATTGACTTATTTTTGTTCCGATTATTAGTTATGATGATACAACCTAATAAGTGTTAATTTAATAAATCGGTGATTAATTTAATATGTCAATGATTCAAAATAATATTGGGTAACTCTTATCATTATAATTATAAAAATAAGGCTAAAGTCTACAAGTATGTATCCAACGTTACATTGTATAAAATAATAGATTAACATAATGATCAATGATCAAAAAAATATTTAGGATCCAGAGAAAAAAGAAATCTTGTTAGTTATAGACAATAATTAACTTATACATGTGTAATCCATATAAAATAAGATCTTCTTTTTATAGGGTATACATTATTGATGTGAGGGGGAATAAGGATTCTAGTAAAACATTTTCCCTTCAATTTAATTAGCTTTGAATTTGAGTTTATTAAAAGTTTGATAAATATTACTTATGCATTCCAAAAAGTACAAATTTATGTAGATCACATTAATTAAAGTCCTTAGGACAAGTAGACATGTGGCCCTTCAATTGTGAAAAATGAAAAGGAAAGAACTCCCGAATTTTTTGAAAATAATTGAATAGAATTTTTTATACATTATTTTTTTTGTGAGAGAATGGTTTAAATGGTATGATAAAATTATTAAAAATTCAATTGATTTCAAAAAATGATTGCAAATTTGTGATAGCATAAAAAAAGTCAAAATATAATTCTTATTGTTGATGTTAGAACTTAAATTGTAATATAGGGACACAATATAATGATTACAAATGCATCAATTAGAATGTTACAAAAATGTCACAATGTATTGTTAAAACGATGGCTATAAACTTTATTAAAAATCTCAGGGTGCCCTGTTCGAAGTTTTCCAACTAAAAAAACGTGGTGAACTAGGGATCCCCTGCTTCGTCCCTTCTTCGTTCCATGTATTCGGGACATGAACTGGCCGCCATCCCTGCTCAAAACTCCAGACATTCCCCAAACTCCCACGCAATGCACCAGAAAAGCATACTTCCCCGTTTCTCCTCTTCCTGCCGTGATCTTTAAGGAGATACTCCATCTGGGTGCCCGCCAATTCATTCCTTCAATCAAGGTATTTGTTTTCCTTTGTCTCCTGAAGATTTTTTTGTGGGCGCTTTTAGTTTATCAATTTCTGCCCATAATTTGTCGTGGGCAATTCGTATTTCTTCCGTTGATCGTGAAAAATTGGGTGATTTTTGCTCTCCTTATTGATCTGTATTCATGTCAGTCTCTTCTGGGTCTGGGTTAAAGACGTGATTTAGAGCTGATGTCGTGTATACTTGATGCTGAATTGCAAAGGGTATTGAGCGGATTATCATTTTAATCTAAGAAGGGGAAGAGGGTTTACCCAGATCTGGTGTGGATCGCCCTTTCAATGGCTTACAAATGCCTAAATTTAGGGTTTCCGAGATTCATTCTCCAGTTGGTGGTAGTTTTTCAACTCTTTTCTGTGTATATGTATGCCGATGATTCATCAAAGTGCTCGAATAGCACGGGCTTGGCTGGGTTCCAATCAGAATTTATGATGCTTCAGCATCAATTGAGAGGGGTTTTCACCATACTCGATGACTGCTCTTTTAGGGTTAACGAATTTGATATGCTCTCTGGGTCCGATGATGTCCACTGGTGGGGGGCTGTGGGAGACAATTTTGTTAATTTAACAAATGGGTTTGTCATTTCGGATCAGAAATTGAATAGGACATATAAGAATGATAGCTTTGTTGTTAATTTGAGGAGTAATGTGAGTTGGGATCAGATCAAACTGGTTGCGGTGTGGGATTCCTCTATGGCATCTGACTTTGGGCATGTTGTGCTCGCTAATGGGTCGGAAATTTCTGCTCCAGCGCCTGCCCCAGTTAGTGAGAATAGCAGCAGTAGTAGTAATTCTAGTAGTTCTAGGAAATGGGGTCATGAGCAGCCTACCATGTTTGATAGCTGTAAGTTATTATCATCCAAGTATAGAATCCGGTGGACATTGAGAGAGGAAGAGAACTTGATCGATATTGGGCTTGAGGCAGCAACTGGGATTCAGAATTATATGGCATTTGGGTGGGCAAATCCTAATTCTTCATTTGGATACATGCTTCAATCTGATGTCACTATTACTGGCTTTACAGAGGAGGGTTCGCCCTTTGCTGAGGATTACTATATTAGTGATTATAGTGAGTGTTCGGTGGATGAAGACCATGTGGCCCGCGGGGTTTGTCCAGATTCCCTGTACAGTGGGTCTGACTCTGTTAATCACACACATTTGGTTTATGGGCACCGAAAAGATGGAGTTTCTTTTATACGCTACCGGCGACCACTTAAATCAGAAGATTTGAAGTATGATGTCCCTGTGAATCACACTGGGAATGTTACTGTGATTTGGGCTTTGGGCAGGATAAAGCCACCAGATAGCCTTCGGCCTTACTCTCTGCCTCAGAACCATGGTGGCCCTCGTTTTGAAACCTATGGATATCTGTCTCTTAATGTCTCAGAGCATGTCAATGACTGTTTGGGGCCTCTTGATGCAGATGACAAGGAAGATCAAGAGCTTGTCATTGCAGATGCAAATGCTCCGCTTGTTGTTACTTCAGGGCCTGCTTTGCACTATCCAAATCCCCCAAATCCATTGAAGGTTCTCTATGTCAACAAGAAAGAGGCTCCAGTTTTGAGAGTGGAGAGAGGTGTTCCGGTGAAGTTCTCGGTGCAAGCTGGGCATGATGTTGCATTTTATATAACATCTGACCCATTAGGTGGAAATGCAACATTGAGAAATGTTTCTGAGACTATATATGCGGGGGGAGCTGAATATGAAGGAGTTCCAGCAGGTCCGAAGGAATTAGTGTGGACACCTCACAGAAACACGCCTGACCAAGTTTATTATCAATCAGCATATGAGCCAAAAATGGGTTGGAAGGTTCAAGTAGTTGATGGTGGTTTATCAGACATGTTTAATAACAGCGTTGTCTTGGATGACCAGCAAGTCAGCTTCTTCTGGACATTGTCTGAGAACTCCATATCTATTGCAGCTCGGGGTGAGAAAAAAAGTGGGTACCTTGCCATTGGCTTTGGCAGTGGTATGGTCAATAGTTTTGCATATGTTGCTTGGTTTGATGATGACGGTAAAGGGCGAGTGGATACATATTGGATTGATGGGAAATATGCCTCAAATGTGCATCCGACCAAGGAGAATCTGACATATGTGAGATGCAAGTCTGAAAATGGCATCATCACTGTGGAATTTACTCGTCCCTTTGATCCATCATGTCCTAGTAAGGATAAAAGGCCTGAATGCAACAATATAATAGAGCCTACCAGCCCTCTTAAGGTCATTTGGGCAATGGGTTCTAAATGGTCTGCTGACCATCTGACTGAGAAGAACATGCATTCTGCACATAGCAGCCGGCCAGTCAGGGTCATACTGATGCGTGGCTCAGCAGAAGTAGAGCAAGAGTTGAGACCCGTGTTAACTGTCCATGGATTCATGATGTTCCTTGCATGGGGCATTTTGCTCCCTGGTGGAATATTAGCTGCCAGATACTTGAAACGGGTGAAAGGTGACAGTTGGTATCAGATTCATGTATATTTGCAATATTCAGGTTTGGTAATCATGCTGCTTGGTTTTCTTTTTGCTGTTGCCGAGCTCAGAGGCTTGTTTATTACATCCACCCATGTCAAGCTAGGAATTGCAGCCATATTCTTAGCTTGCATACAACCCATAAATGCAACCCTAAGGCCGAAGAAGCCTGCACATGGTGAGCCTGCCTCATCAAGAAGGATAATGTGGGAATACTTTCATGTGATTATCGGTAGATCTGCCATCATTGTGGGTATGGCTGCACTTTTTACAGGGATGGAACATTTGGGAGAGAGATATCAAGAGGACGTCAGAGGGCTTACCTGGGCGTTAATTTGCTGGTTTTTAGTTGGAGGAGTAACTGTGCTTTATTTGGAGTTCCGGGAAAAGCATAGGAGCGATAGAAGCTCTGGAGGAGGCAACTGGGTGCTCGGCAATGAAGAAGATGATTCTGCTGATCTATTGAGCCCTTCTCGCACAGCTGAAGACAAGGAACATCAGTCTGACACAATGGAAATTCAACTGGAACCTTTGAACAGATAGCTTTCAGGTGCCTAATTTTTTGTGTTCATATAGAATTTGTACTAAATTTTTTTGAGCGTTTATCACTCTGAGGACAACTGAGCATTTTTGGAGATGAAAGGAATTAGTTTTTGGGTTGTTTAAATTCTTGTGGTGTACACTTTAGTTTAATCTTGTATTCTGTATACTTAGCATGCATTGAATGCATAGAAAGGCCAATTCATTGCTCTACAGTCTCCTATTTCTTTTCCTGCTTTCTGTCCTCTTTTTTATTTTTAATTATTATGTGAAGGGAGGTATAAAAAATGATATAGATGAGAATTGAATCAATTGATGCATAGGACTTCATTTCTCACAAGACTAGCAGCTGAGCAAGGAGACATTTAAATTTGCCCCCCTGTTCTTGCACGCGTGTTCCCTGTTCAATTTGTGTACTGGCGCAAGCAAGCTGTCTCTCCCCTCAGGTTTTTTTTTTTTTTTTTTTTTTGAATTTTTCCTTTGTGCATGCGTTTTTTTTTTAACTGTCTAGCTCATGGAATTTTGTTAAGGAAGCCACTATGTCCCTTTTCCCAAATTATTTGAGATTTTTTGATTGCAACACAAATTTAAAATACCAGTGATAAAATGTGAGATAACATGACAATGTTTTTCTTGAAATATATGCCTTGCTAATGCAAATGGACAGTGACAGCATATATGCCCAAATGATTAGTATGCAAAAATTTGAGAATCATATATAATTGCACACAATCTAAGTAATTAAAGTGTAAATAAATGTCTAAGAAATTAAAAATAGGTCTCCTAATGACTTTTTCATTTCATTATGTATTAGCGTACAACACTCGCTCCCTAATTCCGTCTGTATGTGTAAGTTTTTATAACCTCCTCCTCCTCTAACATCAAGCCGTCAAATTACAATGGTTCTGTTGTGTTCTTGTAGTAGTTGCTTTGTTGTGGTGTGGTGTACCTAGGCTTGGAGAAATTTTATATTATTATTTTCTTGCTTTTTGGCATGTTATTTTTTATTTTTTTGAAAAATATTTGAAGTAACGTTGGACTTATATCTTATAGGAATGACATGATAAATGGAAAAATATGAGAGTTGGAAGAGGTTATATGGGGTAAGGGAGATTCCCTCATATCTCTAATATGCTTGTGTGTTTTGAGAAGCTACTTAACTTTCTAATTCACTATTTGCGTTCTAACTTATACGACTACCGATTATGTAAAAAATATATACATTAATACATGATTACTCTTAGTTATGGAGAAAATTGCCTATGAAAAACTAGTATTTCTTTGTAATTTAAGAAAATTGCATGTCATTAACTAAAAGTGTCAAGGTTATTTCTCCGAGTGGTGATTATGCATGGTCAAATTCAATGCTCTCTACCATCATAATTATTCACTTCTTTTTTTTTTTTTAAACATCACTCAAGTTTCGTATTAACTCAACTATATCCCGTGATCCCAATCAATGTATTTCATGTGAAATCCTGTTACCTCATAGCACTTCTCAATTCTCTTAAAAGTCCCACCTTTTTGTTTAAAGAAATTTTAGAGTTATTTTAAGATTTAGACCAAGTTATATCAATCTTGATTCATCATTTTAATTATCATAGATTATATAAATGACAATAAAGAGTCATTTACATTTATTCTTCATAAATAATTTGTATACAATTAGGAGTTTCACTTCTAGAATTAATTTTTGATTCTTTAACTTTGAAGAAGATAAAATTTTTTTTTCAAATAATTGAAATTTGCTACCTTAAAAAAAACTCAAATTCTTAAAGTACATAAAATATCTAATATTTTTTATTTGTAAAAGTTAGATAATTACGTTATGAAAACACATTGTATTAACAAATTTAATTATTAATGCTAGTTGTGTGTTAATCTTAAATTGTTTTACATAGTTCCTGACACACATGTTACGATGGACCAATATGCTAAATATAATTGCAAATCTTCATATAGCTCTTTTGTTATAGATGAAAAATCCTCATGTACGTAGCTCAACCTTATTTTACTCCATATGAGTAGGGGGAAAAAAAAAGAATAGAAAAATTCAACTCTTACATCTCACATAAAAAGCATCAAGCTGGTAAAGGTGTAACGTAGGTAAAGTAGGAAAAATAAAAGATACTTATTTATTTCTTTTTAATTATTTACACTTTGTAAATAACAATAGAGTGCTATTCATGTAATTGCTTATTCTATAGAATTTGATTATTCAGTGAATTAGTTACGCTAGGGAGAGAAAAAATAAAAAAACTTAACCTTTATTTTGTTATAACAGGACACCTAACTTTCATAAGTCACCTCATCATTAAGTTTTTGTTCGGTAAAATTAATAGGACACATAACTTAAAACGCTAAATGCTACTTAAAACGCTAGTCAAAGCACTAGTTTACCGAACACTAAAATTAACTAATTAGTGTATTAACTTTGTCAAAATATTAAACGCTACCTAAAACGCTGCTGCCGAACACGGTCTAAATTAAATGAACAAATTTAATCACAGTTATCAACTGAAGATGTTCGACTTTCACCACTCAATGAATACCCAAAATTAAAAAAACAAAAGCAAAAAGTTATAGTGGTTGTCACTATATGACAACCACACAATTTATTAAATCTAGAACGTACATTTGGAATAAATTAGTCTTAACCATTGATTTTTTTTTTTTTGTTTTTGAATATTAAAAAATGTATTATAAAAATCACAAAATATTGATAAATATTGATAAATTAATTTCTATATGACATTGTTTGGTCGTTCTCCAATTACACGTTTTTAGCGACAAATAATTTTCAGGTGATGAGTTTTCCGGCGACAACGAAGGTGTCACTTAACCATGGTTCCGGCGACATCAAAGGTTCTCGGCGTAACGGCAAACCTCCTTCATGGTTTCCGACTTGAAGCTCTCCACGGTGGCGGCAAATGTAATCACCAATTTCCTCCGCCCTTGGTACAGGCCGAACATTGGCCGACACCGGTCGGGGAAAACTGGCGGCGAGAAGGGCCAAGGTAGGGGCGAGTTTTCCAGAGAACGAGGTGAGGGAGGAGGAAATCGGCGCTTGCATTTGACGTCACCGTGGATCAAGCCAGAAACCATGGTGAAGGTTCGCCGTCTCGCCGGAAATCTAGAATAGAGTCACCGGAGCCGTGGTTGAGTGGTACCTTCGTTGTCGTTGAAAACTATCGCCGGAAAATTACTTGTCATCGGAAACATGTAATTGAAGAATAACAAAACAATGTCATATAAAATTAATTTTATCAATATTTAGATATATTTTGTGATTTTTATAATATATTTTTTAATATTAAAAAATAAAATAAAATCAATAATTAAGATCAATTTATCCTAAATATAAACAAAACCCTTCAGCTCTTTATTTTAACGCCACCCCGCTCCCCACCCCCCCAAAAAAAAGAAATACAGACAACTTTTTCAACTCTCATTTAAATTTTTCAATTCAAGGTAACCCAAGGAGTATGCTCTGAGATTCTTAGTGAACCCTGTCTTCTCCTTCTAAAAGTGGGGAACTGAGCTCTGAGCACAGTTTTGAGACACCCACTACCACATTTTCTGGAGCGACGGCCATTGGTAAGTGAAGTAAGCTCCTTCTCTCTGTAAACTCTCAAATTCGTTTCCTTTAGAAGAATCAGGGTCTGTGTTTTTGAATTTTGCTCGGTCCCAAATCATGATCATTTAGGGTTTTTGTTACTTGTTTGCTTTCTGCAAAAACTTGCTTGCATTCTGGAAGTGGTTGGTCGCTTATTAAGCTCGGAGTTTGTGTATTTAATTTTTCTGGGTCGCTGTTTAATGCTGATGGATGAAGGAAGGGGCTGAGTAATGGCAAAAGATGGATTTAGCTTAATGGCATAGTTCCTGGTACTATTTTTCTGGTATTTAATTAGACTTTAAGTGTTTAATGAGCATAGATGGTAGTACGAAGGAAAAGATTTGATTGCTGAGATTGCTTATCTTCAAAAGATTAGTGCTTTGGTTTTAGATTAGGGTTTCCGGGTCAGAACCTTATTATTTTTTTTCCATCCTTTGGGGGGGGAGGGGGATGCAAGAAGGGATTTTGGTGTTTGCTTTCAATTTTTACAACTTATATGTGAAAAGTTGTTAATTAGTGTTTGCTGATAAGAAGTGTAAGACTTGATTTTGTTGTGTTTCAGAATATGAGTAGTTTGGTCGAGAGGCTTCGCGCAAGGTCAGACCGAAGACCTATTTATAGCCTTGATTTGTCGGATGATGAAGCAGATCTCATGCATGGTAAATATGGGCCAGAAAAGTTTGAACGGATAGTTAGAGAAGATGCGGTATGTGACAATTGACTTGATCACTTGTCCCTTTTCCTATTCCCTTCTAACTTTATTTTTTTGGATCAAATCATGATGCCTGTTGTTTTTTGTTGATGATCATGTTAGCTCCTGTAGGATATCTGGAAACAATGATCCCAAGTTCCCATACTCTTCCCGCCTAAACAATAGTTTATGCAAATTGCAGATTGCTTTATGATTGATGAACCATGTTAGTAACTTATAGCAAAAAGTAATAAAAAGACTGTCATAGGATGCTCATTTCTGAATTCCATGCCAGTGTATATGGCTTGATGCATGAGCTTTTTGGGGGGGGGGGGTAATTTTCTCTTCTTTGACTTTTGGATTGGAGTTTATGAAAGTTTGGAGCATTTGCAAATTGATTGCTGCAGTTTAAAGTTGAGTAATGACATTTTATGACCCAATGATTGTGATGGAAATGGTTGCGTTCTAAATAGGTCTGTCCCTGCTTTTGTTGATGTGTCCAGATTGTTCTGCACCTCAGTTTAATGAATGCATCTCTGTTGCTAACCCTGTCTGCAGTAGATCCTTGCTGCATCATCATCGTGTTTATTATGTAAAGCACTTGTTTTGAAGAGAAAGGTCTTTCAATATGGTTAAGCACTGTTTAGTAATTTTGGGATGCAGATCTGTTCTTTTTCCGAATTTTATTGCTTCGTGGACATGACTTCTTTGAGAAATCTCTGGTATTTAGGTCCTTTAAGAGTGGAGATATGACAAGCTCGAAGTTCCTTTGGACACTACGTAGCAACTACAACATAATTTTCAAGCATGCTTGATACTGTCCTTTTGTAATTATGACTTGTTCACGATGATCATCTATTAATGCTACTTCCTAAGAGAGTTATACTAGTTGTTGAATCTTTAATGATACTTTCTTTGGTGAAACCCTTGTTTTTTTTTTTTTTTTTTTTTGGGGGGTGATTATTGTTCTTGTTGCTGTCGCTGTTGCTGGTACAATTGCCTGCATTAGCTTTTCACATTGCGATCTTTTGTATTAAACTTCTACATGCTTCACTAATGTGCTTCTTTTAATGATGCTAGAAAGATGATTCATGCCAGTCCTGTGGAGAAAGCGGAAATATGCTTGAGTGTGAAACTTGTACTTATGCCTATCATCCGAAGTGCTTGCTTCCACCTCTGAAAGCACCTTTTCCTGGTGGTTGGAAGTGCCCAGAATGTGTAAGCATCAGCACGTAATTGAATTCCTTGTTTCCATTGGCATCTTCTGGGAAATAGTCCTACATTATTGCTGGTCTTTGTAGGTTAGCCCCCTCACTGAAATTGACAAGATACTGGATTGTGAAAAGCGCCCTGCTGTAGCTGATGATGCTGATGTATCTGAGCTGGAGTCAAAGCAAAATTTTGTGAAACATTATCTTGTAAAGTGGAAGGGATTATCTTACCTTCACTGCACTTGGTATTCCTCTTGAATTTTGGCAAACTTATTTGCTCAGAAAATTTTATGCACTTTCCCTGCCAGCTTTGGTGTTGAAGAGTTTTCCCCTCCGTGTTCACACATCTCAACTCTTTCTTATGCTGCCTCATTGATGCATTGGTCTCTGGAACTGAATCCTGTGTTGAAATCTTCTTGTTTCTCTTTGCAGGGTTCCAGAGAACGAGTTCTTAGATGCCTATAAAACTCTTCCCCGCCTCAAGACCAAAGTCAATAATTTCCAGCGCCTGATGGCATCACTTAACAATTCAGAAGATGACTACGTTGCTATTCGTCCGGAATGGACTACTGTTGAACGGATCCTTGCTTGCAGGTTTGTTTTCTATTTTCATCTCTTCAATGATGAATGTCACTTGCTTGTCCTAATTCTTTAAAATTGCCAATGATTTAATTTCATGGTTGGGATTATCTAGACCAAGTTGCATGCACATGTGATGATTACGCAAGTTTTGGCAGGAACATTTTCGCCTGCCTTCTTAAAAGAAGGTTTAAGTTAGAGGAAGCTTTGGATTTTTCAGTCCTTCTGTCTGTCTTTTTAAGATGTAAATGGCTAAGAAGCTTTAGGAGAACGGTATGATAAGGGAAGACAGAAAAGAAGTTGTTGATGGAGCATGTGCTACTTGAAGGCATTTGAATGTCAAAGTTGGATGGGGGAATTTTATCTCAACTAATTCCTTTATGGCTTCTTGTTTTACGTGCACGAAGTATCTTTTGAGGGCTCATTTTTCAGGTGAGATATTAAGAATTATCACCTATTAGGAAAACGAGGGAAGAATTGCTTTGTTTTTGATGTGCCTTTTCATGCTTGGATGCTATGTGATGTTAATTATGGACCCTTTGTTTCTCTGTGCCGTACTTGGTCATGTCTATAGCTTAATGATCTATGATCTTGTCTTTAATAAAACAATTTATGGTAACCTATCTATTTAGTTAAAAAACAATTTATGATGTGTGATCTTATTTTCCAGGGCATAATTTTTTATGTTTTGAGTGTTGATTGTAAGATATCCTTCTGAATTGTTGCAGAGGGGATGACGGTGAAAAGGAGTATCTTGTGAAGTTTAAAGAACTATCGTATGATGAGTGTTACTGGGAATTTGAGTCTGATATATGTGCTTTTCAGCCTGAAATAGAAAGATTTTACAGCCTCCAGTCTAAACGTCGCAAACATTCCTCTATTAACTTCCAAGACATCCCTCATGATGCGAAGGAATCTCAGAGGAAAAATAAAGAATTTCAACAATATGAGAAAAGTCCTGAATTTCTTTCTGGAGGTGTGTAGTTTGGTTTCATGCTTAACTTGCATGGCCATGTATTAATAAACTCTTCAATTTCTTTCTTTTTGTTAGAGTCATAAGTCTTATTTTTTGTAAATTGAAGGGTCATTGCATCCTTATCAACTCGAAGGGCTGAATTTTTTGCGCTTTTCATGGTCAAAGCAGACACATGTGATACTCGCAGATGAAATGGGTCTTGGTAATGCATTGTGTTTTTGAAGACAGTAGCCTCTGAGTCTTTAACAACTTGAAGGATTGTGTTTCTGTAAACGTAAATTTTATACTGGATGCAGGCAAAACTATTCAGAGTATTGCTTTCTTGGCATCACTTTTTGAAGAAGGAATTAATCCGCATTTGGTGGTAGCGCCGTTGTCGACCCTGCGTAACTGGGAACGTGAATTTGCGACTTGGGCACCGCAAATGAACGTCGTATGTATTCTAGGCTTTTCAGACTGAGGATTGGAGCAATTAATGCTTGTGCCTTTCCCTTGGGTAGCAACCTGGATTCCACATCCCAATCTGCCCGGTGTGGGAACTGGTTCATCACCCCCTCCCCCCCAAAAAAGAGAAAAATTTGTCTGCCTTTGTCTTAACACAGAGTTGTTTTTTTATTGATAAGTTTGTGCATATTTATTTATCATTGTATGCAGGTCATGTATGTTGGTTCTGCGCAAGCTCGTGCCTTCATTAGGGAATATGAATTTTACTACCCTAAAAAGTCCGGCTCCAAGAAGCTGAAGAAAAAGAAATCTGGTCAGAGTAAAAGCAAGCAAGACAGGATTAAGTTTGATGTTCTTTTGACTTCTTATGAAATGATCAACCTAGATTGTGTCTCTTTGAAGCCAATTAAATGGGAGAGCATGGTAATATTCATTATATCTATTACTGCAGTTATCATTCGTGATTCTAGTATATCTCATGTGTGCTCTAGAGCTTGGTTCTAGTTTGTCTCCTTTTAAGTTGTCTATGATTTCTTTCTATAGGTTGTTGATGAGGGTCATCGTCTCAAGAACAAGGATTCAAAGTTATTCCTGCAGTTGAAGCAGTTCTCGAGCAAACATCGGGTGCTTTTAACAGGAACACCTCTCCAGGTGTTGATAACAGATCTTAGCATTGCATGCTATGTTTTTATATTTCATTGGCATTCTTGGCAAGCAACTGATATCAATTCATATAGTCGATTGTCCCTATAACTTATTTCATCAAATTTGTGGCCTTGACAATTGTTCTACTTGGGCTTACTTCTTGTATTAACCCATAATTATGGCAAAATAGTGGTACTGATCTGAGTTCTATCCTTGCCTGTTAAACTTTGGTGGTTAGCTTCCTGTCTTCGTGCATTGTGTTGGGTACTTGCATCGTACCACCCCTGCCCCAGAAATCCTCTATTCACCTACTGTAGAGAGAATTTCTGAACTCATCCTATTCCTCTCACCTGGGAACCTTGCTGCTGGTGCTAATATATGGGGGTGCCAAGTGCGAACTATGTCAAAAGTAGTAGATTGGATTCACTTTTCCTCTTCTATTATTTTTATTTCATGTACTCAAATTTCCATGCCGTGCTTAGTGTTTATCACTTTTCTTTTCATTGATTATCACCAGGAAATGGCTGTTGCTAGATTACCAAATGTCCAGCCTATGGTCATGAGCTTATGGCTATGAATTACATCCTGATATGCTCATATGCCTGTATGATTAATGCTAGGTGGCTCATCTATGATTGGGAAACAAATTCTTGATTGCTGTATACTTTCTTTTCTGGAATCAGTGTTTAATGCACTTTTCAGAAGTCCACAGAAATGATTACTGATGGCCTTATGTGAGAAACATATAAGATTGATACCTGTTTACATCTGTGCAATTCCCTCCTTGTGGTCTGTCACTGGATTCGCATGCATATTCTCGTTGTGAATTTCCACTTGCTGATGAACACTGTCCTGATAATTTTTCTTTCTTTCTTTCGTTCTTAGAACAACCTTGATGAGCTTTTCATGCTGATGCATTTCCTTGATGCTGGGAAGGTAAGTGATCCTGGAGGAATTTTTGAAGTTATTACTGGATTTGTCATATACATGATGACTAAATTTGATTGATGTTTCCTGTTTGTTGCACTTCTTTATAATATTTCATAGTTTGGAAGTTTGGAGGAATTCCAGGAGGAGTTCAGGGATATCAACCAGGAGGAGCAAATTTCAAGGCTTCACAAAATGTTGGCTCCTCATCTTCTAAGAAGTATGAATCATGATTCCTGACCTTGTTTTTACTCCCTAACAATTTGATCTGACTTTTAAACTTTGGCACTTCAGGTGTTTTTGAAATTATTTGGATAGCTAATGTAGTTCTTAATCGATAGACCATTTGATATCGCAGTTGTGATTGTATTTTCATGTTGGGGATAATGATACCCTTTTCTGTTCTGTTAGCTTATATGTGACGAGGTTCCAAGGTATTTTCCAGCTGATAGCAACTCCTTCTGCCGCCTGGCCAATCTGCATCTGAGCAACAGATTTTCTAATTTGTTCTTTTGTCCCCTTTTTTCCTTCTCCTTTTCTTTTTCTTCTTTTTTGGGGGGCGGGGGCTGGTGGGAGCCAAAGTTCACCACTCTTGTTGAGAAGTTTAACATAGTGAGAAGAAAATATTGCTTTCTCATGAGTTGATGCCAACCATGTGTTAGTTGTCTAGTTCTTGCTGCATATTAAAACAATACATCATTTCAAAAGATTGTACCATGAGAATTTTTTTTTTTTAATGAAATTTATTGTTTCACATAGGGGTGTGTTCGATCCGAGCGGAGCCCGAGCCTAGCGGGCTAGGCTTGAAGCTCGGCTCCTGCGCTTGTATTTCAGCTAGAGCTTGGCTCGTGGCTCGCTGAGCTCGGGAAAATCAAGCTCGGGCTCGGCCCACCCAAGACTCGAACCTAAGCTCAGCTTGTGAAAAGCTCGAGCGCGAGCTTGGCTCATCATAGGCTTGCTGGCTCGTTACGCTTCTTTGAGGCTCTTTTTTATAGGCTTAAATGCACAATTTTTTTGGACACTAATGTCGTAATTTACATACTGACTACAACAATCAACAACATATGCTTGAGCTTATTTGAGGCCCAATTTTTCCTCCTCAAAAATCACAATGTAAATACTTAAAATAATAGTATAAAACTTAAACATAGCCTTTGACAATTAAACACAAACCATTAGTCCTACAACTAAAACAATTATCAAATACGAATCATGAGTTTTAAAAATAATTAACAATCACAACCTAATAGCAAGTCTATAAATTTGTAATGTATCAACTTTCGATTTTTCACTTATGTAAATAACTACAATCAACAATAACACAAAAGCTTTGCTATATTAGGTGTATAATGGTAGTGGAGTTCTTTACATAAGAAGTCCATAGTAATTAATTATGCTATAAATTACATACTTAAAATCTTCCAAATGTTCAATGCTCCTCTAGAGTCATCTGTCTGGATCAATCATTTACATGTACTCGGCTTGTTTAGGTCTGTTTGCTAGGCTTGCTTGCTTAGGCTCGTTAGGCTCGTCGACGTTAGCTCATTTTTTCAGCTCGGTGTTACTCAGCTCGTGTAGGCTCGGCAAGCTTATGAGCTTAAATATTGGAAGCTCGAGCTCGGCTTGGATAACTAACCTAGGCTGACCCGGCTCGGCTCGGCTCGGGCTTGGCATGAGCTTGGCTTGGCTTGGCTCGCGAGATGGCTCGGCTCAGCTACACCCCTTGTTTTGCACATGGCTTTGCTTGCTCGCCACATCTGAGTGATGTATGATTTTGGCGAGTAGATGTCTTCTCATGCTTCTTCTTGGCATCTTTATGATAAAGTCTCCTGCCAGGCTACTAGCCATCCTTTGTCTGCAAACCCCTCCCCCCGCTCCCCACCCCCCAAAAAAAAAGTAAAAAAGGAAAAAAAAGAAAACGTGAAATTCTTGGACTTTTACAGATAGCTTGATTAAAAAATTTGTTTGGCTAAGTTCAACACTTGAGGTCAGATCTAATCTTTTAAGTTGGTAGTAGTCCCCCCCCCCCCTTTTTTCCCCCTGTTTTTTGTTTTCTCCAATTAGGAGATATTGACTATGAGATTCATTATGGACTTCAAATTATGATTTGACGTCAGGGGTGAAGAAAGATGTGATGACAGAGCTGCCACCAAAGAAAGAACTTATCTTGCGAGTTGAGCTCAGCAGTAAGCAAAAGGAATATTACAAGGCAATTTTGACCCGTAACTACGAACTTCTAACTCGTAAGGGTGGTGGGCAGGTAAGGGTTATATTGTATTCATATCTTTTTGAAGGAGCACAGAGAGGATCTATCTATCTGACGGTGCCCAGTGTTCCAGATTTCTCTTATCAATGTGGTGATGGAGTTGCGTAAGTTATGTTGTCATCCCTACATGCTGGACGGTGTTGAACCAACTATACAAGATTCAAATGAGGCTTACAAGTAATTTCTTATTTTGATTCTTAGCCTGTGTCCATCCCCCTTCCACCGTGAAGAAATTTTATACTATCCTATTGAAGCATGGTTTACCATGCACACATTTTCTTTGCTCCAAAATTTCTTTTAATGTAAGAGTGTAAGACGGTTGTAACTGTCTTTTCTCACTCTTCATCATAGGCAGCTTCTTGAGTCCTCTAGAAAATTGCAGCTGTTGGACAAAATGATGATGAAGCTCAAGGAGCAAGGACATCGAGTTCTCATATATTCACAGTTCCAGCACATGCTGGATTTACTTGAAGATTACTTGACATACAAGGTGTAAATATTACAACTACTCTTCAATTTCCTGAACTATTGCCTATTCGGTACCTGTGCAGTGCCCATAGCTTCATAATTACTTTTTTTTGAAAACAATTCGAAGGACTAGGTTTTCATCTTTTATTTTGATCTCATTCATCATTATTATGATTTTTCGAGTCTTAATTCATTTTTATCTCCGTATTGCTTGGTCAAATATTCCTTGAATTTTTTTATGTAAGTCTCTTGGAATCGGTGAAATATGTCTAGAGATAAGGGTATCTATATCTGGATCCCCCTAGACACTGTAAAAGTTGTACACATTGAGAGTAGTTGTTTTGTCGGTGAAATATGCTGACTGAGAAGTTTATGTCCATCTGTAGTTCCCATACTTGTATTATGGAATTGTTGTGTTTACTTGTGAATGACAATTGGAAGATCCGCAAATCTCTATTGAGATCAGAAGTTATTTTCCTGAAAGCTTATCTTTTAATGGTGGCATCGAATATAGTTCTGTTGTCAACCTAACCTGGAGTGAAATTTAAAATTGTGTTCATTCAGAGATGGCAATATGAGCGAATTGATGGGAAGGTTAGTGGAGCTGAAAGACAAATTCGCATAGATAGATTTAATGCCAAGAATTCTTCCAAATTTTGTTTTTTACTATCAACAAGAGCTGGAGGTTTGGGAATAAACCTTGCAACGGCTGACACAGTTATCATCTATGACAGGTAACCTTTTCTCAGTTTTCTGCTGTGTTTGCAGAAATGTTCTGTTCCTTCTTGATTTGATTGTTTGTTTAGGACTTATTCATTTGATTGCTCTGAGCTACTTCAAAGCATATAGTGCAAACAGCAACAGTTTGTAAATCATTTGGGTAATTTGTGTGTGATGCCTAAAGGAGGATAGAAATTTAGCAATAGCCAATTTGAAGAGTGAAAAGGCTTATGTCTTGGCAGCTGCTTAGATATTTGCACTCTGTGATCAAGTGCAGGTCAAATTTGAATAGGGCTTATGATTGAGATACTTAGAATCCCTTCTGTATCTGAAGCCAAAATCATGCTTCCTCTTCCCCCTTCCCTACACGTTATATGAATTTTCAGGTCTTTTTTATTTTCTGTTTGTCTCGAAAACTTGTGTGGCCTGTCGTCATTGCTCAGG
The DNA here is from genome assembly GCA_029747015.1 of Carnegiea gigantea. Taxonomy (NCBI): domain Eukaryota; kingdom Viridiplantae; phylum Streptophyta; class Magnoliopsida; order Caryophyllales; family Cactaceae; genus Carnegiea; species Carnegiea gigantea. The sequence continues at coordinate 313,582 of JAKOGI010000015.1, read as the reverse complement.
GAGACTGTCCAACAGCGAATGGATCTTAGCTTAGGAATTTGTTCCAGAAATGCATCTGTGAGATTGGTTATGGTGGCTTGATATTTGGGGAGTATTGTTCTGGTTGGACAGGTTAACAGTGTTTTACTGTGCTGGGGCCTCTATTGAGCTAGAATGCGTAAGTTTGTTCACGTGGATTGCAGCAAGTGATTTATGAGGCTGTTTGGTTATTTATGACTGTACTAAATGATTATGAGGCTTCTATGTGCAGCATAGTCTGACTTATTTTGAGACAGGGAGTTTACATATGATGTTGAGAATGAAGGAAAAGAAAAGTGAAAGGATCGCAATGAGCTTTGTTTGTATTTCACCGAAGTTCTTTCATGTCATTCTCATTTTATTTATTTACTAGATTCTATGTTTGTTTTCTCTTTAGTGCAGAAGGTATTAGACGTTTTATATTTTTGATGAGTAAAGACGGTATTAGTCTTAGTACTCTCATTTTTAAAGAGAGACAAGAAAAGTGAAAGTGAGAATAGTCTGATAGACGATGTCATTGTACAAGGGGGTGTTTTGAATATTACTGACTTCAAAGTTTCATTTTCCTAGTTCAAGTTGCTCTCCAAGACAAAACTTAATTCTTGAGACCTAGTTCCATTGCCATTTGGTGGCATTGGGTGTTCTGTGGTGCAGACATAATAGTTCTTCCTGATACCCCTGGGCATTTATCTTAGTGCCACCCCCTTCCAAATTTGAAGAGATTTCTTTCTTCTTTTCAAGAGGTCCAATGATTGGATGCTCTCGAGTGGCTTCTTTAAGAATAAGTAGTGTTGAAGATTATCATGTCTATTTTCAGCATTGTTGGTTGTTAATCACGCAATTATAGAACAAGTCTCTTGTTCCCCCTGCCCTGCTTGCAGCTAAGCAGCATGGGTAAGTTTTGTCTGTAGTGTTCTTCCAGTTTCTATGTTATGTACATCCATTTTTGTTTTACTTAATTGTTCTCAAATCTTTTCTTCTTTGTGCAGCGACTGGAATCCCCATGCAGATCTTCAGGCCATGGCTAGAGCTCATCGGTTAGGTCAAACTAATAAGGTCAACTTTTAGTGCTTATCAACCGAGAATGTGATGTGTTTTAGACGTTTTGCCTACAGGATCACGTATGAAGTTCTTATAATTTGACTGTTGCAGGTCATGATTTACAGACTTATAACTAGAGGTTCAATTGAGGAGCGAATGATGCAGATGACTAAGAAGAAGATGGTTTTAGAACATTTAGTCGTTGGAAAGCTGAAGACACAGAATATCAATCAGGTTATAATTACATCTGAATTGTTCTAATATGTGATTGTCTTTAAATATTGATATTGAAATTATTGATTATTAGTAAAGTAAACACTGAGAATGTCCCGAGGTGATAGGCATCCGATGTTCATAAAAGCTACATGTTATCCCTCTTGGATGACTCTCGGATCACTTGCTATCCCAAAATTGAGGACAACTTAGGCTCAGGAGTTTGGATTGCTGGGCCCCGAAATGCAGAGGATGAATTGGATGATGGGCATATCTGATTAAGTGATGACTATGGCTTGAAAATACCCCTTCCAAAAAGAGGGAATATCACAATGTCTGAATTTTATATATTATTTTAACCTTAAAAGTTGCTGAAGCTCATACCAAGGGCTCATAACGAGTTTTATTCTTTAGATTATTCTGCTGCTGACAATTGTCTTGTGTACCATCACCCCAGAAAAAAAGTAAACAATGGCAATGCTTCTAATTCCGAATGTTTAAGAGAAAATATTCCTGGATATTTCCAAATTTATTGTGTTTGTTGGAGAAATTATGATTTCTTTTACTTTCCTAAAAGCATGGTATTTGGAAATGTCTATGTATTACTGCTTCGAGTATGTAAATGCAAAAATAGGTATGACACTCTTGTATTGTCCTTCAACTTCCTTACGAGAACCTTTTCCTGAGGTTTGCAAGAGAATAAACAAGGGGATAGGGCACAAGTAACTTCACCAACATACAAGTCGTGAATAAAAAACATAGAAACATGAAGAAAAGTAGAGGGCTTAGATGACGACCAAATGCAGAAAGAAAAGAAAAAAAATCACTATATACACATGAACTGGAGAAACACAAATTCTTCGGTGAGACCATCTCACATAAAGATACAGTGGACTGGACTCCTGTAACTGTGACATTTTAAAGGTTTTGGGGTGATTCATAATTCATTTAAGTGTTTTTTTTAAATTAGAGATGACTAATGATTCATTTAGGCGTGACTTCAATAAAAGTCATTCCTAAATGAGTTATCAGCAACCCCTTTACTTATCATCAGTCACCCTAAAATGAGCTATTGCTGGGCAGTGATGGCCTGGGACATTTAGAAAACGCCATTTTGTGAATTGCTCTTCCTTCATGGAAATGAGTGAATCTGTCTCTACGAATGGTTTTGGAAGGCTAAAGAAGCTCCTGAAATGTATTTCTTTTTCTGATTATTATTTCACATATTTTAAGTATATAAAGTTAGCCATAGGTTGAACAGCTGAAGCACAAAGGGAACAGTTTCTTTGAGTACCGAGATAAGAATTTCAAGATATTCACCTCTCTAAATAAGACCAAACTTTCAGAACCTAGTATCAAACTGAAGTGAACTAAGGACAAAAAGCAATGTAGTAAGCAGGTTAGGAGTTGGCGTATTGATTGCAAATGATAGTAATTGCCACCCAGTATTCCACACTGATGTCTGTTCTGTAGATAGGTTGGCATATGTTTGACCCAGCCGAGTATTTTGCTGATCGATATGTAACTTCAGCATGTCTTCTGTGCTACCAGAAATCATGATTTCAGACAATCTTAATCGAGAACTTGAGATCTCCTACATAAATCTATACCTAGATGTGTTAATATGAGGGGTTGTCTCACAACCAAGTAAGGAGAGCTTGCCGGTTAGCCAAGCTGGACTTTACCTAAGCTTTTTGTAAGAAGGTGTCCAAGTATGACTGATATGAATGGAGGACATGTAAGTAAGGTATCTGAATTGATTTGATCAGTTCGAAATTTTGTTCTGCATCCATGTGTAGATGTGAGGAGAACGTATGTGTTGTGTAAGTTGCAGAGACCTTTTGTTTATGTAGAAATCAGAACGATTCATTGCGGCCTCAAGACAGCACAATGCTTGGAAATTCTTGTGGGTGATTTCCAAATGGTGGCTGAAAGCTTGGACTATCGTTCTGGTTGATGCTTTTTAGGTTTCATAGAATGATAGTTCAAGCAGCAATTCTGTCGAGTAGGAGGATACAGATACTTGCATCTGTGATTTTGTATAAACAAGATATATAACATATAGTGAAGCACAATAAAATTTCATGCTTAAACATCTTATTTATTTACCAGGTGGGTAACCTGTTAACAAACCTGATTGCTTGTGCTGAAAGTGACTTTTGTGAGGACTGTTCTCTCACCACCTGACGGGTATCCAGTCATGTGAATAATAGGTGCTGCACATGGAGTTTTGATTCTCCTCTTCATGGTTTCTTTCTTGGGCTTCACCGTGAAGATGCTTTTGCAAATTCTTTTTTTTTTTTTTTTTGAGAGGTCATGCGATGACAATTTTTGTGGGCTAGCCAAAGTTCATTTCATGTTTGCTGAATGTGATCCTTTTTCTTGTTTGTTTGCTTGTTTGCCCTTTCTTTCTTTCTTTTTGTTTTTTAATTTTGGTGAATGCGTAGTGTATGATATGTCAGCTTTACTCAAACCGGATAATGGCAATCACCACAATAATAATATATGTGTTATTTTTAAAAATTCTATGGAGTGCTGATGGCTGCTATTTTATAGGAAGAGTTGGATGACATAATAAGGTATGGCTCAAAAGAGCTCTTTGCTGATGAAACTGAAGAGGCAAAGGCCCGCCAAATCCACTATGATGATGCGGCAATAGATAGGTGAATACGTTTAACTATTATGTGCATGTATTTGAAATAATTCTGGCTCATTTATATTTGGATCCTTGGTATAGGTTGCTTGATCGTGAACGTGTTGGAGATGAAGAGACTACCTTAGATGAAGAAGATGACAATGAGTTTCTCAAAGCATTCAAGGTTTGTATTTGGGTCCATTTTCTTTGTCTGAATGTAAATTTAGTTTGCCCTTCTTGGTTAATCAACCTGTTTCTTCTTTTTGGGTGTTTTGTTTTTGGGGTGGGGATAGAATTTATTGAATTCATATAGCGCTTCATTGCGTTCGGTCCATGGTTCGGATATGGTGCATCAGGTCATAAGTATCACGCAGTTATGGTGGACTAAGGTCTACTTTTTCGTGTGTCTGTTGCCCTCTATATGTAATGGGATTTGGCTTGGCAGTGTCAGCATTGAATACTTTGTTATCTAAATGTTCCAGGTGGCAAATTTTGAATACGTAGATGAGGCTGAGGCAGCAGCTGAGGAAGAGGCACTGAAAGCAGCAGTGGAGCCTAAAATTGCTCTGAACAGTTCTGAGAGGACCACGTATTGGGAGGATTTATTGAGAGACAGATATGAAGTCCACAAAGTGGAGGAGTTTAACTCTTTGGGAAAGGGAAAAAGAAGCCGCAGACAGGTAGATTTTTGGATTTTATGCTGATAAACATCCGTATTTTGATATCTGTTTCCAAGGCCTGTAATTATTGTGGAGTATTTTGAGCCTTGTGCCTTCAAATGCTTTGTTTTCATCAGTTATCATCATATTTTTGCCCTTTGGACTTACGGACAGTATAATAGACTATAGTGAAGAGATTAAAGAGATTAATTTGAGGCTTCTTGTTGGTCCACCAAGACAGGTGCTGTACTGCTATGATTCCAGTTGAGGTAGCAGTGACTTTGCACAGCAAATTCAAATTCTGTCCACTTGCATAAAACTTAAGAAAATTTTGACCAAAATGCCTTTGGTTTTGGGCTTCATCTTACATCAGCTACTCATAGCCTCAATTTTCTATTTTCAGCGCATTCCTATATTTGAGTCATGGAGCATTTTTCTTTTCTTGAGAGTGAAATTATAAGAAGTGCTTCAAAATCAAATCCCAGTTCACCTCTAATATGCATTTCTAAGTACTTTATTAAAATGGATAGCATCTTCCTTTCAATGGTTTGTTGATTTATGGATGGGGTGTTTGGTTACCATCTTTTGGGTTCCAAGTAGTGGACTGGATTACCTAGCTTCTTTTTTATGCTTGGATAGTTGGATGATGAAAACTGTTACCCAAACCATTCCTTGGGGTGTTGCATGTACCCATTGGCCTCATTTATCCCTTGTGTATGAAATAGTGAGATGATGTTCTGTACTCATTCCCTCCCAGATGTCCGCTGACATAAGTCCATACTGTCCTAGGCTATAGTTCCCACCTCTACCTGTGAACCACTGATTATTACTGGTGACACTGCAGCCACCACAGAGTCAAGCTGCTGCCATCAATAGTTGCGAACGAGTGATAAGAAATGAATGAAAAGAAAGAGAGGCGTACTGTTGTTAAATACCTTTCTTCTCTTCCATTCCATCCACCATTCCTTGGGAGCATATTTCCAAATCTTTTTCACTAAATGATTCAATTACCACCACAACTGTGAAACAATCTAGCCGCAGTGGTAGTGTTTGACGCGTAGGAAGGACAAAGGGTGAGGGTGATTCTGGTGATGAAAAGAGGAAAAGAACATAGGGCCTGCTCATTGTGAGCTGTCGCACCTGCTAACCACTCCAAATTGCTCCGACAAAAATATAAATTTCTTTTTTGTATGAATGACAAATTTAGAAAAGGACGGAGATTGCCATGACACAATTAACCTTGACCGAGACAAGGTAAAAGGTTATAATTGTTAAAAAAATTAAACGACGACACCTACTTCAATTGTGCGTCTTTCGCGGGGTTTGGGGAGATCCTGCTATAGGCAACCTTACCTCTACGCACATGCCTGCACGTAGAGAGACCGTTTCCCATAAACCCACATAAAAAGTTATAAAAAAATTATGAATAAGAAATTAAAAAAGGATAAAGATTGTGGACACACATAACCTCAATCGAGATGGGTAATTGGTGAAACATTATAATTTGTGGATATCAGAAGAATATTATTATGTGGCGCAAGCTGTTACTCCCTAACAATCTCAACTGCTAAACCAATGCTCAGTAATGCATTATAATGATGTTCAATTCTTCCCTTGCATAATTTTGCGGATGTAATGTGAACTAGTCTTACCGAAAACAAAGTCATTGCACGAAAAGTAGTCGTTGATAATCATAAATGCTCGAAAACGCTGAAAAACACTCTGCTCCCAACCTGATTCTAGCCACTTCAATCTGCCCCAACCTGCGAACCAGTAATCACTGATCCAAAACGCTCCAGACTGCTCCAAAATGGTTCAAACTGCTCCAATCCGCTAAAGGCTACTCCAAGATTCTCATGACTAACGGGCCCATACCCTGCAGGCTGAAGAATAACGGGGAGATACAGTGAGCACTAGCAGTTGAGGCAGTCTCCAGTTTGCTGCAGTATTAATAATGTACAATGATGGAGCGTTGATGATCTGCCTGGTAGGATGTGGTGTAAGGGATGGGGTTTATGGACTGTACAAGTGAAGGTAAAGCATACTAGAGTTGGCATGGGGTGGGGTGGGAGTGAGGGTGCAGGAGAGTAGGAAAGGGAGTAATAGGGTTGGGGCTCATTAGAAGGAACGGGGCTTGGTAGAAGGGAGTACTCCAACCAATCATCAATGTCAAGGGCATTGAATTTGACCTTGAATCCATTCCTTTCCCTTTAGCTCATTCTATTTTCTTATTTTACTGCTTCTGGACAAAATGGTCCATTGCTCAAACTCAAACTTATAAATGTTGAGTGTAAAAACAACTTGCTCCTTGTTGGTGCCTATACCATACATTCTTATCATCTCCCACCTGCACCAGTGTGTTAGTCCCCCCCCCTCCTGTCGCCTTCATAACACGAGTGAAAGCTGCAGTGGAAGTGTGGAACAACCAATCAAGCTGCACTCTCTTTTCTGACTCGCTCAAAATCTAATGATGCTCCGGTATGTAGCCTGGGCCCTAGACTGCAGCTCCTCTTTATAACGATGAACAAAGCATAGTTGGAGACTGAAGGCTGAGTGAGCCAGTGGTGGGAGTTGGCGACATTTGGGGTCCATGGTAGTAACTGGTCACTATATGAGGTCAATATCTGAGATGAACAGAGTAGAAATACATTTTGATTTCTTCTCTTTCTTTAATAAGTAATCAAAGGTTGTATTAAGAACCAAGGGGATGTTACCCATGTATAAAAGGAGGCAATTACAAAATAACATCATTCACTCAAACTCTCTACAATGATCATGTTATATTGATAAAATCCAAAATATTCAACTTTAATCATGATTGAGAACTTAACTCCAATTGTACGAAGTTCTTAAGAAATAAAGCTTTAAATCATGAGTAGTCCTAGCCTTGCCCTCCAGAATCCAGCCATTCATCTCCTTTCAAGTGCTCCACCAAATAGCCAATGGTATCAACTTCCAAACGCCTAGGACCCAGCTCTTCTTTAACCTTCTTCTCCATGTCACCAAAACACCTCTTACGGTCTGAGGTTGCACCCAACTAACCCCCATCAAGGAAAAGGACAAGTGCCCCAAAGCTGAAACCCACCGACAATGGACAAAAGGTGGTCTACCGACTTTTCTTCTGCATAACACTTGGGACATCTATTGGCCAACTTGAACTTTCTCCTTTTAGCATGTCCTACGTTGGAACCTTTCCTTTTGTGGCTGCCCAAACAAGAAACCATGCTTTGGTGGGAGCTTAAGACTTCCAAATTGCCTTGGCTAGGAAGGGTAATCGATCCTTTGTACATCTCTCTGCAATAACTTTTGACACTGAATTTCCCACTTGAGTCATGGGGCCAAAGAAAAAAATTGATTTCTCTTCATTTCTGAAAGACTCTTTTTTGCCTTCTTTCTTTTTGATTTTTGGGAGGTGCATACGGTTGACGTACAATTTGACAGGTGAGGTTTTTTCTTGTCATAGTTAAAAAAAAATCCATTCTTGGTCATTTTCCATTAAATGTCTTTCTTAATTGAGATACCTTACTAATAAGACAACCCTTCATCCTTGGGGTACCTTATGTTTGTAAACAAAGCTCCAGGATCCTACATAAAAAATGCTGAAATTTCAGGATACCATATAAAAAATGTTGAAATTTCAGGATACCTGGCTGTCTTGGAAGGAACCGGGTGAAGCTATGTCCTCTGAAGAACTCAAGCCTATTTTGTGAGAATTTTCTATAGTTGGATCCAAGTGCTCAATTGTGAAAACATTTTAAATATTTGGATCTTGTAGATAATGCTATGCATTAGAGCTTGACCGGATGATGATTTTTTGTAATTGCCCCTTCTGATAGGAGGCAGGGTATAATTTAGACGGGTGTATATGTATACGAGACAAGGGTGGATGTTAGCTGTTGTTTGCAGGTTCAACTGATTGTATATTTTCTGCTCCACTATTTGTTTTGACCAGATGGTGTCTGTTGAAGATGATGACCTGGCTGGTTTGGAAAATGTTAGTTCTGATGGTCAAGATGACAACTATGAGGCTGAGTTGACCGATGGCGAGACACCATCCACTGTGGCTGTAGCACCCTCCAGTAGAAGACCTTACAGAAAGAGAGCGCGTGGTATCTGACTCCCAGCCTACTTTCTGCTCAGTTGAAAAGGAAAAAAAAAGAAAGGACATGTGCATGCATATCTTCTTTTTTTTTTTTTTTTTGGGGGGGGGGGGGGGGGGATGGTAGTGATGTTTGGGTATCCATAATAATTTTGTGTTTATCTTATGAAAATAATTTGCTGCAGTTGATGGAGTGGAATCACTTCCTTTGATGGAAGGCGAAGGAAAATCATTCAGAGTACTAGGTTTTAATCAGAGCCACAGAGCTCAATTTGTACAGGTCTTGATGAGGTTGGTAGTTCTCTTATTCTGTTCAGTTATGGTCCTTATGGAGCATCTTAAGTGTAATCTGTGTTCGTTTGCCAAATCTGTCTTCAGCATTTATTTTATCAACTGCAGATTTGGTGTTGGCGAGTATGACTGGGCTGAGTTTGTCCCACGGTTGAAGCATAAGTCTTACGAGGAAATTAAGAAGTACGTAATACTAGCTGCTTGCATATTGTGAGAACGGTCACTCCCTTTTTTTAAAAAATATCTTTTATTATTAGCATGTCAAGGTGTTAATGTTTCTAGTAAATTTTTCTCCAATATGATATGATAGCTACCATGAATGGATGATGTGTGGGTGTCATTCATTTGACTTTCACATTCTGTCATGCTTTCATCTTCCCCCCCCCCCCCATTTGGTTATGAAGAACTAAATGATTGTTACTCTCCTGGTCGTAGCCTTATCTTTTATTTATTTGCTCGACTTCTTGTTCAGTTATGGAATACTTTTCTTGTCTCATCTTGCTGAGGAATTTACAGATTCACCAACCTTTTCTGGTAAATTTTTTTCTTTCTTATTTTGCATACTTTTGGAACTGTTTGGTGCTCAGTTTGGAGCTCATGCACAATGCTGTACATTGATCACAGACGGTGTCCCAAAAGAAGGACTTAGAGTGCAAGATGTTCTACTTAGGATTGCGGTCCTGCTTTTGATCAAAGATAAGGTATGATGGGGTCTGAACATTCCCTGTTGTGTTTAAGATTTTTCCATGCTAATTTCTGAGTGCTTTTCATGATTGTTTGGGATGTCACAAAATTGTACTTCTCTTGTAATGTATTGAGCTTTCTCCTTAGACTGGGAGGATGGTTATATTATTATCCTGTTCCCTGAACAGAATGAATGTGATATTCTTAGGAGAGTAATTTTCTGAGCTCTGTGCGTAATGTGTATTTTATCTGATTGATTAATATAAAATGTCCCTCAGAAACTATGAAGAACAGTGTCTCTAGTCCATCATAGGCACCTCCCTAGACACATTTGTCCTGCGTGGTCTAGTGTCTGCTTAATTTTCTGTAGTTTTCAGTAATCTGTCATCGAGCTGTATAGTAGATTAGGAGTTGTTCGTGCCTATTAATTACACGAGAGATTTTGTTCCTCCGGCTATACATATGTTAACACTTAACACACAACAAACTCACCTAGAATGTCGCCATGTATCTTTTTTTTTTTTTTTTTTTTTGGTTGGTAAGTTTTGCTTATCTGGCATATATCATTTAATATTTTAAAACTGGTTCTCCCCATTACAGCTTCTCATGAATCCCAATTACTCTTAGTCGGTATTGGCGACTTTTGCCTAAATGTCACGGGATAATGCTTTGAAGGTTATTACGAGCTGAATGAAGCTGCAGACATACTAATTAATGACCTCTGTTAAACAATGGCATAGTAATGATCATATTAACAATTGTGAAGCGAAACAATGCCACACTTGCTGGCATGGGATTATATTTAATAGGCACTTTCTTGTAGAATCATAGATATGGACTTTGATTAAAGAAGCTCAAGACGCACAAAAGCGCAAAGGGTCATGGGGCCTGGAGCACAGGCTTCAAGGCGAAGGCGCAAGCTTTTTGGATATGAGACGCACTTTTACTCAAAAGATAGAGCTGAAATTTTTGATAGGATAGAGTTTGCCCTTAAAATTCAGCCAAGTCCTTTGCTTCTAAGTATTCCACTAAATAGCTCAAAGAATCATCTTCAAACTCAAAAAACCCAACTCTTCTTCTACAAGGAGCCAACTTATCTTTGAAATTTGATGGTTGAACCCAACTAAGCCTCATCGAGGAGAGAGACAACTACCAAAGCAAAGAGATCTACAAATTTGAAAAGTTCTCTTTATACAATAGATACATGTTTTTGAATTCTCAATATTTAACAATTGGGCTCATGTGAATGCAGCTTTCCTTATGACAGGCTTAGATGATAGACGTAAAGTTTGATGATCAAGAAAATATTTGCACCCTAACTAAGTATTTTTTCCCCTCATGTTGTATACTTTATCAATCAATGTTATTATTATTTATTACTGTTAATTTAGAATATTCAGCTGAACCAATGTCTTCTGTGCGGGAATGTGTTTTAGTCCTGTGGATGGTGTGCTTAATCATCCGACTAAGATGTCAACCACATTGTGGGGTTTCTTATCAACCCCCCCCCCCCCAAAAAAAAAGGGATGGAAAGAAAGGGGAAAAAGTAACTTTGAAGGTTTGGACTTGGAAGACATTGACCACTTGTTGGCTTGGGAGGCTTCCTTCAGAAGAGAAGTGGATGAAATGTCTATTATGGCTATTGCTTACCCCTTCTGGATTATCTGGATGGAGAGAAACAAGAGTTTTCAATTGGTTTACTTCTTGAGCGCAATGATTAAAAGTGAGTCAAGACTTAATATTTTTGGACAAGGAGAACCTTTATTCTTGTTGCATTTAATCAAGTTTGTTGACAACTGTTTGACGACAACCATCCCATGTAGATCTTGCCGAAGCAGGATCAGGGTGTTGATAGCCTTTTCAGTGGTTGTCATTAGCTTCTATTTAGATGGTGCTTGCTTTTGCTGTTTTGCATTCATTCCTTTTAGGTTGACTGGTTGAAGTGGTGTGGTCATATAATTTTTCCCCCTCTTAACCCCAGAAAGTAATGAGTACAGGGTTTGGTCTTGATTACATGTTATACCGATCATCGGTTATGAAATCTGTCTATGCCTGTTTGTCTGTTATATTTTGTTGCTAACCATTTCCTACCTGCATGTGATACAGGTCAAATCTGCTTCAGAAATATGTGGTGATTCCCTCTTTTCAGCTGAAATACAATTGTATTATCCTGCTTTAAAAGGTGGAAGGGTATGGAAGAGGGAGCATGATCTGATGCTGCTACGAGCAGTGTTAAAGTATGTTTCGGTTTTAGATACTTGCACGATATGCTAGTTCCTGGCTGAGTGACATAATGTTGTCGGAATTTTGTGCTTTTAAATTTTATCTTGTCTTAACTAGCAAACTATTATTGTCACAGCTAGTGTGTCCAAGCAGAATCAAAACAAGAATGTAAGAGAACAATAAGCGCTATCCTGCGTTCCATATCTGAAAAGATACGGGAAACCACCCTATGATGCTTGATTGATTCATTTACTGCAGTCAGAACAAAAAACACATTTACTTTAGGAACCACTTAATACATTATTATGTTTAACAATGAGGCCTTGCTCTATACTTTGCTAAAATGAAAGTAAGTTTGACTGTTCACCCTCTGCATGATATCTGGCACTGTATCAATAATGCATGCTTGACTGAAGACTGTTGTCATATGCTTTGCATATTTTGTGGGTAAATCATTGTGAAGAATTCTAATTCTTATCATTTCCCACTGTGCAAATATGTGATTTAGATGCACTAAGAGAATGTGGTATTCACAAATTGCTTGGTCACTTAAATTGGTATTGATTTGTGCCTCTAGGCATGGGTATGGAAGATGGCAAGCCATTCTTGATGACAAGGACCTACGGATTCAGGACATTGTTTGTCAGGAATTGAATCTCCCTGTAATAAATCTTGCTGAACTTGGAGGTGGTCAGTCTCAAAGTGAGTCACATCCTACAAGGTCAGAACCACCTGGTGATCCGCTAAAGGGAATCGGTAGTGAGAATGGCCCTGGAGCTGTGCCGGCAGGAGGGGTAACAGATGCTAATAATTTGTTATATCAATTTAGAGAAATTCAGAGAAGACAAGTTGAGTTCGTCAAGAAAAGGGTGCTACTTTTGGAGAAGGGGCTGAATGCAGAATACCAGAAAGAGTGCTTTGTGAGTTCCTCCGTCTATTTAACTATATCGCTGGTTTTTGGGGTAATAACCTTTTATTCTTTCCAATCTTGGCATGCTCTTCAGACTATGTCTCATGATTCCTCTTCAAAGTGTGGCATCCATCTCAACTAGAGTTTTTTCAGGAAAAATAATGATCACATCTTTTCAGCAAGCTTGTGTCTTTGCTTGACAATTTCAGGAATGAGCTAACTGGGACATGTCGACCATTTTTCTATGTAACTTGAGAAAAGCTTATTAAGTGTTTGAATCCAACCTTGATGTGAAGGAAAATAAGAGAGATCATCTTTTGGCTCGAAAAGATTTATGGGCTATGCAAGCTATGACAAAAATAGAGAAGCTCTGTCAATCTGCCTTTCCTAACATCGTTATTTGCAGTTTTAATTTCTCCCCTAGTGTATGACAGTTTTCTACTCCAATGCTACGATGTAGGCTGATGGGAAGTCTAATGGCATATGCGGTGGAGAACCCGAAAATGCAAACAAAATAGCAGATGTGACAAATGCTGTTACTGGACTTATGGGCAAGCTTCCTCATATAGAAGCCCTTGGTACGTTGATCTCTGATCTTTATGAGTGCTGTCAGAAACTGGAAGAAATGTGATTTCTAATAACAGTTTCTAAGATCTATTTTCCGTAAATGCTTGCTTGTTAACTGTGCGTAATGTAGAGCTTGTAAGTTATAATAATGATAGCTGCTTAGTGACCCTTAAATGACCAAAGTGCTGCTGTCCATATGTATCTGTAGACATCATGCCCCATAAACTATAAATGTGAAACTTACCCAAATGCAATAAACTTTTTAGGGTAATTTTGGACTTCGACGATTTGCTAGTTTGTCACTTGTATATAAATGGTTTTCCATACCAACCGGTTTTCTATACCAACCAACCAATGACAAGTTGGAGATTTTTAATTTTATGAAGTTTTAGCTTGTCTTCCCCTTAAAAGTAGGGGTGCTGTGCGAATATAGAAACAAAGATCCAACATGACAATGTGCATCTTAACAATTTTCCCTTATGCAATTCTCTAGGAACTTCTTAATCAGCTTAAGAAGATTTGACTTGGAGGTCGGGGTAATTTTCGATGACATGTGCTTTCTTCAATTGCAATGGAATGCCGTAGTTTTGTCCCGCTTTGCTGCCAGTAATTTGCTAAAGCCTAATCCTCTCAATAACTATTGTTTTCTGTGCAGCAGCTGAAGAAGTCTCCTCTGTCAGTTACAATGCCAATCCTAGGCGGCAGCAGCTGGTGCAGCATTATGACGAGGTACTTAAATCAGCCTAATTTGACTTCTCTCTTTAATTGAAAGAGAACTGTAGAAGATGAATTCACTAGTATTACAACCCAGAACTGGTGTAGAATGCATTGTAACAAAAGACTGGGATTTAGCGGTTATATGTGGAATTTAAGGCATTTGGTGTCAAAATCAACCAATGTCTTTCCCTCCTTTTCATTCTCTTTGTTGGAGTATAAACTTATTCTTGGCCTTTTAATCATCATTTTAAGCTTTTGGTTGAGCTGGTTCTTGAACATGGTATCAGAATCTTTTCAAGCAAGAAGTCTCAAGTTCGAATCCCAACAAACCCCATATTGATTTATTGCGAAACGTAGGGGGAGCCTTTGCAGAATCCACGCTTCAAGCTCAAAGGACATTCGCGTGAGGGGGCGTGTTAGAGTATAAACATATTTCTGTACTTTTAACCATCAACTTAAGCTTTTGGTTGAGTTGATTCTTGAACACTCTTTTCCCTTCTTTTTCTATTTTTGGGGTTGGGGGGGGGGGGCAATTAAGGAAACCTGGCTAGGGAAATGCCTCCGCTAGTTATTGAGCCCAAGTCTGTTGTGTGGAAGTGGGGACTCCACCCAACATTGTGCCTTTTTGAACTTGAAGTTGATGTTCACAGGCCCATTTTGTGATATTTTGCTGTTTCTATTATACACCCAGATATGCAAAGTATTGGCTGAAAGTGAAACTGAAGCAGTCCAAGCTTGTTTGGCAAATGAAGCAGATGCGACCTTAGCCAATAAACTTTGCCGGCTACGAGATATCAGTGAAAAAGTTTATCAGATTCTCTCTGCATCAAAGAATCATCCTAATCTAAATGAACCCGCTCCATTGAAGGACGAAAAGGAGTGGGATGAAGCTCAGAGTTGTGTTCAAAGGTCAGGTCTACCACCTAATTCTAACCCTGCTTCTAACAATAATGGAGGTTGACGGGGGAAAATGGTCAAATAGTCAGCAAACACAGTACCTTTTCTTGGCGAGCTCAAGATGTGGAGATGGCTAATGCAACAGTTCAATGCTAGAACCAGGGCTGATAACAGGTACTGCTGTCATTTGAGTGTTGAGAAAGCAGATAAATCTGGTACAATTCTGGATGCTAGATACACCAAGGCCGTCTCCTATCTCACCTTACTATCTAGATGATATAAAAGAACTTTTTTTCCTCTTTGCAATCCTGTAGAATTTCTGGTTATTCTCGCTCATGCAGTTTTGTCATTCAAAAAGCTTTATGAAAAATTTCCAATATTGTATGATAAGCACGGGCTGCCGTAAAAGCTAAAGCGTGTTCCCCAATCTTGGGTGTGTGATTCTGATTCAGCACAATCAGTATTTACAATTTATATTGCATGTTCTTTATAGAGAAACCAATGAAAAGTAGTATTTTGATATCGGCTTTGTTCATGTTGAGACAACAAATCAAATAAAAACTTA
The DNA here is from genome assembly GCA_029747015.1 of Carnegiea gigantea. NCBI lineage: Eukaryota > Viridiplantae > Streptophyta > Magnoliopsida > Caryophyllales > Cactaceae > Carnegiea > Carnegiea gigantea. The sequence goes on along the minus strand of JAKOGI010000015.1, from coordinate 298,063 downwards.
AAAAGTCGATTTGGCATAGCGAAGTCAGTTCATATTGGCACAACATATTTTACTCATGACAGCTAAGGGTATGTACTCCCAGAGATGCATAAGCCCTAAATCAAGTACGGATTGCAAAATATATGTATATATTTTTTGCACTTGTATTGTTGAGACTTGAAATGTATAGAAATGTACAGTATGATATAAGATTTATTTCATATTGGCCACCCGATTCTCTACAGTGTTTTGAGACAACTAATAGAAGAGAGCTGTCAAAACATGGAGTTAAAAGAATTAATGTATGTTAAAGAGTCACATCAGAAGACTGCCTTGAAGAAGGCTGGAAGAGATGCTCTAACGCTGTACATAAATAAAAATGCATTGTGATACATATATGTATATATTTGTATGTGTATGTGCATGTGTGTATACTATTAGGATATCATCTACGATTAGGATGTCTAGACTTCTCATGTGTGTAGTCTTCTAGTCCATGTGTAACTAGCAACTGGCTAAGTTCCCTGTTCATATGTAATTGTAACTATCTTATGCTTTCGTAATATATATGTATAGACGTACATGGCTAAGAGAGGGCCAAGGAAAAACATTCTCTCAACTACATTCAGATTTTTTCATGGTATCATAGCGTAACGTAAATTAACCCTACTACCGCTATGGGCGACGACGACAAAAAAACCATTGATCCCAATGACCCGAGATCTCCCTACTATCTATGTAGTTCGGATGGTCCGGGTAATATCATATCACCTATAATCCTAGATGGAGAAAATTACATAAATTGAAGTCGAGTTGTTACCAATGCTTTGAAATCCAAGAACAAGTTTGGATTTGTAAACGGTGACATAACCGAACCAGAACCCACCTCCCCAGAAGTTTATGCCTGGGAGAGGTGCAATTCCATGATAATTGCGTGGCTATACAATATAATTGACAAGAGACTCCATGGTTCAGTCACATATGCAGAAACTGCTTGTCAAATCTAGACTGATCTGAGAGAAAGATACTCTCAAGGAAATGCAATAAGAGTCCATCAGCTAAGAAGAGAAATCACGCTCACAGTGAACAACAACTGTGAGTGAGTATTTTACCAAGCTCAAAACTTTGTGGGATGAGCTCGATGCTTACCTTCAGATGCCAAATTGCACATGGGTAAAAGACTTCAGTTTGTTCAAATATCATGAGTCCGAAAGAATTCATCAATTTCTCATGGGTCTTGACGCATCTGACTGCGGTATTGTAAGATCTGCCATTCTCAACATTGAACCGCTCCCTAACCTGAATAAGGTATACTCGATGATACTCAGAGACGAGCGCCAGCAAAGTATGGCTCGAGGAATGGATATGAAGAATCCCACCGAGGCAGTCGCGTTCAAGGCAAGCACGAGTGGCAGAGCACGAAGCAGCAGCCGTCAGAAGTGCACGCACTGCCAGAAGATAAGCCACGAGAAGAGTCAATGTTTCGAGCTAGTTGGATACCCATCCAATTGGCAGAATCGGCGTTCTAACCGGGCCAACGTGAGCCAGAATCGTGCCTGGAATCGAACGTGGGGAAACAATACGAGGCCATCGACACCGTGAGCACAGAAACTGGACACCGTGGATGGAGGAGTGCGCAAGAACCGAGAACCGTCGGCGTAGCCCATGATGCCACCAGCGTCAGCTCTGGTGGAGCAGCCGAAGGATGGAACCAGAGGAGCTTGTGTTGAAGGAGGTTTGGCTAAATATGGGGGTCTCACCCCAAAACAAGTAGAAACTCTTTTTCACTTGTTCAAAGAAAGAGAAAGTAAGGAAAGAATGAGTGGTAAGCAGTGGGTACTTGACTCAGGAGCTTCCTACCATATGACATCTGACATGCATGGCTTTGCTAATAGTTTTACTTTGCCTGAAGCTATTAAAATACTTGGGCCAAGTGGAGAGGTAGCTCTAGTCAAAAAGGCCGGCACGGTCAACTTAGGGCATGGTCTTATTTTGAGACATGTGTTGTTTATTCCTACTTTTACTTGCAATCTCATATCTGTTCATTGACTGACTAAGGGTGACAATTGTATCATTACTTATGGTGCTTGTTTTTGTCTAATTCAGGACCTCACCTCAAAGAAGCTGATTGGAGCGGGTAAGATGAGGAATGGGGTGCACTACTTGAAGAATAGTGCGGGAGGAACAGTTTTTATTGCCTTTCAGGACAAGGATCCTAATCTTTGGCACAAGCATCTTAGTCATCCTTCTTTTGGTAGTCTAGCTGTTTTATCAGAAGATTTTGGCTTTAAGTTAAATAAGAAGTCCGTTGAATGTTGTGACATCTATCATAGGGCAAAACAAACTAGAAGTGTCTTTCATCTCAGTGAATCAAAAGCAAGTAGACCTTTCGCCTTAATGCATTGTGACTTATGGGGATATTATCATGTCCCTGGTATGAGTGGTTGCCATTATTTCTTATGCATTGTTGATGATTATACTCGTGCTATCTGGGTTTATTTGCTTAAAGATAAAACGTAGGTGTATGAAAAAATTGTGACTTTTTGTTTAATGGTAAGGACCCAATTTGACCTTTTTGTTCAAAAGGTGCGTAGCGACAACAGGTCGGAATTCACGAATCGCCCTCTCCAAGCCCATTTTAGTGAAAATGGAATGATACATGAGACCTCCTGTGTAGATACGCCCCAACAGAATGGGCATGTTGAACGAAAAAACCATCATATTCTAGACGTGGCTAGGGCGTTACGATTTCAAGCATCTCTACCCATCAAGTTTTGGGGCGAATGTGTACTTGCTGCTGCTTATCTTATTAATCGCACACCTACTAAGTTGCTTGACTCCAAGACTCCTTACGAGGTTCTGTTTGGAGTCAAACCTGATTATGATAATATTAAAGTCTTTGGGTGTTTGTGTTATGTACACAATCACGGAAGAAATCGTGACAAGTTTGATGTGAGGGCCACTCGATTTGTTTTTTTTGGGTTACCCATATGGTCAAAAGGGTTGGAGATTATATGATTTGGACAATGAAAACTTTTTTGTTTCTCGGGTTGTGCAATTTCATGAAGACATATTTCCGTTTACACAATTTGTGATCACCCAACCGCTCCCTGTTTCTTTTGATCTTGATCCAGCACCTACAAGCGCGACCCATCCATCCGTGGATACACCACGACCAGTTTCCCATCACAGTGGGCCGTCTCCCCTTGAGTCTAATCCAGCAGTAGCCCAGCGCAGCCCAGCCGTGGTTCCTGTTTCTTGTTCTTCGCGTGGGCTGGAGGCAGATTAGCCCAATTCGGCTCTCCCATCTGCTGCAAGCGACACGCTTGCCTCTGCCAGGCCCGTCTTCCTGAGTCATTTGATGGGCTGGCCCAACCAGATAACAGCCACCCTCGGTCCTGGTAGAATCTTAATGTGCTCGACCACAGCGGACTCACAAACCTCCCGTATACCTTTGTGACTATGTATGTCCCACGCTTACACACCCCACCTCGACTCCACTCCATGATAGCTCTTTAGGTACTGAGTATCTTTTATCTCTCTTTCTGAGTTATGATAATTTCTCTGAGAATTATCGTGCTTTGCTTGCATCTATTACCTCTCATGCAGAACCTCAGTATTTTTCCCAAGCTGTACATGACCCACAGTGGCGAGAGGCCATGGCTTGCGAAATCACCTCATTATAAGAAAACAACACTTGGATTTTTGCTCCACTGCCGCCCGGAAAAAGAGCTCTCGGGTGCAAGTGGGTTTATAAGATCAAATACCACGCTGATGGAAGTATTGAGCGGTACAAAGCACATTTAGTGGCCCTCGGCAACACTCAAGTACAAGGAGAAGATTTTACTGAAACATTTGCCCCTGTCGCTAAGATGGTTACAGCCCAATGTCTCCTAACAGTTGCAGTATCCCGAGGATGGCCACTCCACCAAATGGATGTTTATAACGCTTTTATTCATGGAGATCTTGATGACGAAATCTATATGAAACCACCACCGGGACTTCATCCCCCTCAGTTGCATCTGGTATGTAAGCTCCAAAAGTCTTTATATGGACTTTGGCAAGCACCTAGACAATGGTTTTTTAAGCTTGCCTCTGCTCTCTTGGCTTATGGTTTTCAACAATCATCGCTTGATCACTCGTTATTTTTGTACCGTCAGGGCGGAGTCTTTCTAGCGCTTTTAATATATGTCGATGATCTAGTATTGACAGGGAGTGATTTTGGTGCTTGTGATGTTTTTAAAGGGTATCTCCAACGGTGCTTTAAAATCAAAGACCTTGGACCATTGAAATATTTTTTGGGCATTGAAGCCACTCGTTCTTCCAAGGGTCTCTACTTATGCCAGCGGAAGTATACCTTAGACATTCTATCTGAAGTGGGTATGCTTGGTGCAAGGCCCACTTCGTTTCCCATGGAACAAAACCATCGGCTCTCGGGCGAGTGCGGGGATGCCATTACGAATATCTCCCAGTATCGACGTCTCGTTGGGCGGCTTATTTATCTCATTATTACTCGACCCGATATCACTTATGCTGTGAATATTCTCAGTCAGTTTATGCATAATCTCAGACAGGGGCATTGGGATGCTGCCATGAGGGTTCTCCGGTATTTAAAAGCTTCTCCTGGTCAAGGCATTCTATTGCCTGTCCATAACAATTTATAGATGCGCGTCTACTGTGATTTTGATTGGGCCAGTTGCCGCATGTCACGTCAGTCCACTACGGGTTACCTTGTCAAGCTCGGTGATGCACCGGTCTCATAGAAAACTAAAAAACAGGACACTGTCTCTCGATCCTCCGCTGAAGCTAAATACCGAGCGATGGCAAATGCCACTAGCGAGGTTGTATAGATTCGAAATTTACTTATCTCCTTGGGTTTGACTATTCCCACAGGTGCTATGCACTGCGATAATCAGGCTGCCCTTCACATTGCCAACAATCCGGTCTTTCACGAACATACCAAGCATATTGAAATCGACTGTCCCTTTGTCCGTGAGTGCATTCTATCTGGGGTCATTTCTCCTCGCTATACTCCCACGACTGAACAGCTGGCTGACATATTTACCAAGGCTTTGGGACAAAGACAATTTCAATATCTTCTCAGCAAGTTGGGCGTTGCGAACCTCCACGCGCCAACTTGAGGGGGAGTATTAGGATATCATCTACGAGTAGGATGTCTAGACTTCTCATGTGTGTAGTCTTCTAGTCCATGTATAACTAGCAACTGGCTAAGTTCCCTGTTCATATGTCATTGTAATTATCCTGTGCTTTTGTAATATATATATATATATATATATATATATATAGACGTACACGGCTAAGAGAGGGCCAAGGAAAAACATTCTCTCAACTACATTCAGATTTTTTCATATACACTCACCCCCCCCCACGCATATATACATCTATATACGTGCGTGTATATTGATGCGAATGAGGTGCAAAGGTTAATGTAGGCGGGATTTAAATCCAAATCTTTAGTAATAACTCTTAGAGTTTTTACCTGTTGAATTAACTAACTCTCACAAGATAGTGAGATCTGCCTAATGAGGCTTATTCAGCCACCACTACAAATTCCAGCAGTCTAGCATTATTTGAAAAGCAACTGGGTGGCTGAAACTTAAATTTTATCATGCTAAATTATTTGCGGATTGTCAAACTAGTGAGAAAGCGTGTAACCTGAAAGGAAACTTCTGCGGTTTACAGATGCAAATATGCGATTTCATTATCAGAATCAGAAAAAGAAACTAGAAGTACCATTCCTTGCATCCTTTTCAGGAGCTGGAACATTAGAGAGTTTTGCGAAAGTCCAAAACCAGGCACCCACAAGCAAATCGTTCGTGTTATGTTTAGATTGATTTAATTTCACATCAAGACAGAATGCATCAGTAAAATTGCGGGTCACGTTGGGTTAACTCTAGACCTGTCAGTTCGGGGGCGGGTCAAATACGGATCGATTGTATTCGGGTTCGGATAAAATACGGATCGGATGTATTTCGGGTTCGGGTAAAATAGGAACGGGCGTATGTCGGTTTTACGGGTTTCGGATCAACCCAACGGGCTTGAAACGCCTTTTTAGTGAATTATTTCTTTTTTGTCAAAATCAAAAATTCGGCATATTTATTACTTAAAATTGTCTATATTTAATGAACAAGCATTGTAATTGTAATTTTTTCAAAGAATATCAAAAATATCTAAACTTTTCAACATGATATATGAAATTCATGTGCATGTGGACAATGAGTCACATTTAGATGGGTTGGCCCGTATATTAAAATATTAATAATTTGTCGGGTCATTCATGACTCGGCCCATCTAAAGCATGTTAACGAGTCGTATCGGTTCGACCCGTTAGTAGCCCGGTTAATAATTTGATGTTTCATTAACTAACCTAGCATTACCTAATCAGGCATGCTTTATTAGTACGTCGATCTAACACGAATATAAGTTGGTCCATTGTCCAACATTACATCAGATTCGATACCAATTAGAAGGAATCCAAACAAAAGAATATTATATACGCGCAAGATATTATAATTATCTATTAATTATAAAATCAAAATTTTAGATTATTATAGAATAATCTTATTTAAAATACGATGAGATGTCTACATTTTATCAAGAATATAATGGTATGACTCGCACATTTTCAATACTTATCTAATTCTAAATTATTTTTCTTAATATTAGAGTTGTTTCATTGTCATTTTCTAATATTGTACCATTTATAAGTTGTATATGACGTTTAATGGGAAAAGTGGGAACCATTGTCTAATTTGCGAAGGGATGTGATAATTATATAACGTCTCTCTAAACGATCCGTTATAATGAAAAACTATTATTGTTAAGAGGAAAAAATTAAAGAAAATAAAAATTAAGTATATAATATTCAGGTCGAGCGAGCAGGTTCAGGATTGTGTCGGGTTTGACTCAAAATTTTACGGGTTTTTCGGATTCGGCTTATTTCGGATTCGGGTCGAGAAAGTCGTGTTCAAACCCAAAACTTTCGGTCGAGTTTGGGTCGGGTTAATTTTTGCCAGGTCTGGTTAACTCAATCATAGGCCAGCACATGTTGGCCAAGTAGGATTCTCTACAATGTTTAATACCACTAGTAAAGGATGGCTATAATGATATTGTGAGTTATTTGTTTAAAAAAAAAAAAAAAAGCTTCACCTTTGTCACAGGCTCACAGGTCACAGGCATCTAAGAAATTGTCTTGAGGTTTTTTTTCGCCCGGGGGGGGGGGGGGGTGTACTGGTGTTTGGGGGAAGGGAGAGACGCTGTTCAGCAGAAATGAAATGGTCTACTCCGATATTGATGTCACCAGACTTCAGAGGTGCAGGCATTGGCCAAATTAGGCTTGCGGAGCCACTACATATATTCCAACATCAAAACATAATTTCACAAGCGACTAGGTAGCTGAAACTTCAAATCTGTTCTACTAGGATTCTGAAAATGTATATCCAGTCACACCCGCTTAAACATTGCGGCCACGACATCTTCCAAGGATCCCAATTCATTGCCCATATAATCGCTGTAAGGTCTCCCTTGCTCTGTGACTAAGGAATCAAATCCTGGTTGTCCGGTCAAACCCAAACCTGTATTTCCATGTAGAACCATGCTCGTGCACTTTGGATCTTCAACCCGCAAACAAGGGTACGCAGCTTGAGTGGTCATTGAAGGGTTTCCTGAATCGCTCAGAAAATCTGCATGGTTACATATATCCAACTTGTTTTGCATCATATCACTCGTCAAACCAGCTTGGTTTTGAGTTTCCAATCTCAAATGTGAAATGCTGAGGTTAGTAGCAGCTGTTTGTTGTGGTATAGGAATATGCCATCTGCAGTGATCCAGCAAATGATGGGGAGAATCTGAGTTTATCTGAAAAGCTTTACGGCTTTGCCTGTCTTCAACATGCCCTTGCATTGTCAACGAGCCATTCGGGAGGCTTGCAAGGGAGCTGCTTGAGCTACTGGAGTCTGAGAAGTTTCTGGAAATGGGGAAAGTCCCGGAATTATTGTTGCTTGGATGGAGTTCTTCGCCACCAATGACACCCTTTTTGTGTTGGAAGTGATCGAACTCCAATGATGTCGGCATCCCTTGAAATATAGTCCCTGCCTGATCAATGGGCAACAAACCGGGCTGGTACTTGATGGACTCATTCACAGAGCTCCTTAGGATTTGACAATGGCCCAGCTGGACCATCCCTGAAGGTGAGAGCACATGAAGGCCCAACCTGGCTGGAGTGTTCAACTTCCCATGTACACCAGCAGGGGAAATTGGCCTTAAAGCATTGTTCTGCAGCTGTGCAGAGCCACTGAAGTCGCTGAAATTCACAGGGTCCATGCGGAGATAGGGTGAATCTGGACCGCCTAGGGCAGCAACCATGTTAGCTTGCTGGCTGGCCACAGAACTAATTCTTCTCAGATAGAGCCTGTATTTCTGCAAGCGAAAAAATGACAACGAAAATTCTAAGCTGTCACATAAAATGGCCAATTGGAAACTGTTAAGGGGATGTAGGTAAGAAAATTTACCTGAAGATGGCTGGCTACGTTTTCCCTGGTAAGTTTTTCAACATTCATTAACTCCAGTATTTTTTTAGGCACGGCCTCTGCATCAAGGAGGGCACGATAATTTAGCACGGAGAGCTTTCTTGCATGGACAGTCTAAGTATGGAAACAATGTAGGCTGAGACATCAGAGAAAACGCTTGACCTGATCACATCCCAAGCAATCTCCATACAGGGATGCTGATTGGAGGGCCTAAAGTAGACTAAATAAAGTGGAACCCAGTCGCAAACTAGGATTCTGTGCTGCAATACTGCCCAGATAATCCATAACCCTAATATTTATGATCAAGCAAGTGAAATCCTGGGAGTTACATGAGTTTTTCCCTCCGTAGCCAATCTAAGTTAAAAGACGGGGAACCCCAAAGTGGAGGCTATTATGCAAGGTTTTCAGCGGCTTTCTTGAAAAACGTCAGACAACTTGTCAAATGGCAGCATGCATTGTATGCCAACAAAATGCCCGTTTTTGGCCTTTAGAATCATGCTTTAAAACCTATAAAAACTGGTGCCTATGAAGCCGTAGTGCTCATTAAATTGTTTAGAGGAATGTTTTGAACATCCAAAGAGGTATCAAGGTAGAGTGCTAAAATCCTCCCAAACATATTTCCAAAAGGCAGAAGGTACACTTTGATGCGAAGGGTCTTAAAAGTTGACGTGCGAAGATTATGGTTTGTCGTGGATGCCAGGCCTATATTTGTGCCAAAATGCTTCATTAACTAATATGCATGCTTTAGTGTTCTAATTTTTCTTCTGTTTTATACTTCTATTTAATAGAAAAACTGTATCAAAAGAGGAAAAAACAAAACACCAAAAAAAGCAAGAAATTGGTTGGGACTAAAGTTCGACTATTGGTGATCCTATGTGAAATTCAAGGATTACGGTTTAAGTTAATGGAATCTTCAATCTGAGTTTATTTGAAGAAATTTCATGGAGGATATTTTCTTCTTCTGATTACACGACTTGGGTAAGTATCAATTTGAATGAAACTTGGAGCTGTGGTTATAGCATTTCTTTCCTAAAGATATCAATGAAGCAAAGGATGTGAACACCCCATGCCTCAGTTTGAGGAGAGAAGAGATGGAGGTAAAGAAGGTTCAGCTTCATGCCTCAATGAGCACAGACGCAACTCAGGAGGTGTGTTTTTTACAACTAAGATTCACAAGATAATCCTATAATCTACAGTATGGAAGAATGATAGAAAACATACTGTCAAGACCCAACTGATTAACTGCTGCAACAAACTTGCGGTGCAGCTCCACAGACCAAACCACTCGAGGTTTCTTTTGAGAGGAGGGGTCCTCATTTTCATGTTCATTCTCATCTTGCTCATCATCGTCATCCCCATTTTGGTCCTTTCTCTTTTTGCCAAGCTTCGCATCTGGATCGGAGTTTGCACTTCCCGCTCCATTTCCTTTGACAAAACTCTTGTCCTTGATGTTGGAGCTGTTCCGGTCTCTTGAATCAAGGTGTCTCCTCCTAACGACATGCTGCCAGATATTCTTCAGCTCCTCTATTCTCACAGGCTTCAGCAAGTAATCACAAGCACCATGAGTAATCCCTTGCATTACTAGCCTTGTATCACCATTTGCAGACAGCACTGCGCAAATCATATGCAACCCTTTTGAGAAGTGTAAATTACGCAAACATTGCTTTCCAAGGACCTAGTCTAAAAACTGGAAGATGAAGACACGGAATTTCAATTAAGTCCCTTAAATAGAGACAATGTCAAGCTAAGGTGTAGGAAAACCAGAACTACGTCAATTTCTGTTCATAGATTCCATCTGAAGGGAATCAAACACCTGTTTTCCTCGAAAATAACCAAACTATGGCTAATCTTATCTATTACGAAGGGATAGATTTTGCATATTCATATGTTTACGAATCCCACTGGGGACATGCCAAACTCACTCTACAATATAATATATAGGCTACATTCCCTACTCCCCATTATACTTTATGTTGCTCATTGCTCAAACTCTTCAATACACCTCAAGAATCCATGTTGCAAACTCAGTACTCTGGCATGGATATGGACACTACAAACACAATTTATATAGACCAAAAGCATACAAGATTTTCAGAAAATGTGCAGTCCAACCCCGGGATGTGTAATTGTGTCAAGCAGTTGCAATCAAGTCCAAGTACAAAAGTATACATAGTTCTAAAAGAAGACATAATGACATAATTCACTTAAACAAAGAAAGGATGCATTACTGATCAGGGAAAAGGATAGGAGTGATCATCCCAACTTACTTATAACAGGTAAGTCCATCTCAAGCCCGACAAGCTCAAGCAGCTTAAAACCATCCATGTCTGGCATGTGTACATCACTAATAACAAGGTCGAAGTAGTTCTTGTTTTCTCTCAGCATCTCCAAAGCTGTAATCGCTTGGCTAGTTGTTGTGACTACAATGTTGGAAATTGCACAAGTTAGGACAACACAACTTCTATAGAATTCTTGAAAATATGCAGTGGAGGTAAAAGGAATTCAATCAGAAAGCTAAATCAACAAACTATTGTACACTGAAACTACTGAAGGCAAACACAAACATTAGTAAGATAACACTGTAAGAAACAAGGTGATAAGATTTGTTCCACAGTGATGCAAAAAAAAAGAAACTGTTGGCAATTAAAGGGATTCAAGAAGAAAAATCCCCCAGATGACAAAATGAAAACAGAGCATCATTGAACAGGTGCCCAGTTTCAAGCATCACGATAATATACTTAAACAAGTTTTGCATCATATAAGCAGACTGAGCACCACAAACCAAATACCCTAAATACAGTTATAGATAAAGAAATCTAAGGGGAGAGCAAATGCAGCAAAGGCTGATTAAAACCAGCCACAAAGAAAGGACCAAACAAAGTTTTCTTTTAAAAGAACCAACAAGAAATGAAAGAGAAAGGAATCAAACCATGATATTGGCACTTTCTCAATAGAGTCTCAAGGAGTCTAAGGCAAATGGGGTCATCATCAACAGCCAAAACACGCATGCCCACTGGAAATTGGTCACTGGGTTCATCTCTTCTTTTCTCCACAATCATTTTTCCAACTAAAAATACCCAATGAACAGGTAGAATGGCCTCAAGCTCTTATCTTTCAGATAGGTGAACTCTGTTTTCCCCTGTTTTGAAACTGAACACTGGAACGTTGAGAGATAAAGAGCAGCACAAAGTACGTTAAAGACACTGTCTGAATTCAAGAGAGATTTTGAGAACTTGGTTGCAAAGAGAATAATGAAATGAATGGTTGAGTGTAGTGGAGTGGAGGGGAAAGAGTAATAAGAAGCAAAGTCTGAAGAAGTCTGAAGAAGAGGAAAGCTTTGAAGTACATATCCTATACCAAGCTTAACCGAAGATTGAACAGCAGATAAAGAACCCTTCTTACGGTGGTGGCCTGCATAATAATTAGTGTGAAACTGCTGATATTCAAACTTAATACTTCTTTTTTGTAAATATTTTGATATCATGTTTAAAAATCATTTTAACTGAAAGTTTAAAACGATTGCTGAATCTCTAAAAAAAGGTTTTATGCTGCAGTCTCTTCCTTTTCTCTTTTATTTTATTCAGTTACTATTTATTTACACTCCGCTCTGACTGGTATCTCTGCCTGCGCTGCAGAGACTATTTATATCCAGTAGTCAATGGAAATAGGATTAAATATTTGAAAATTATAAGGAATCTACCATGCATGTCCCTGTGAAAGCCGGAGGGGTCTGGAGGCTTGCTGAGCTCTGCTCATTTTCTTCCTCACTGCCCTCTTTTTAATCAAGTCTGTTAAAGTGGTTCGTTTTATATCAAAATTTCCCCTTTTTTTACACAAAATAAATGAAAATTTTCCATCTCCGATTTAACAAGATCTGACAAAATCACAAAACTGACCCGAGATTCAAAACCTGAACCGAACAATCCGGACTCATATTCGACCCGAAATCCGAAATAGGTTCACCCAAAAGTAAATTCGAAACTCGAATTAACCCGAACTGAACAATACTCGACTCAAAATTTTCTAAAAAGTGCTCATTTTTGCATGACAAGCGTATTGGACCAAAAATCGATTGACCTCAAGTCGACTCGAACCGAAATTCATCCGACCCAAACCGAACCGAGCCGACCCGAAATGTCACTTAACTCAAAACATAACCCGACCCAAACTTAACCTAACATGTATCCGAATCGAATGACTCATTTGTCAGGTATAGATTTAACAATGTCTCTACTACACACAAAGGATATTCATCTATCCACATCCGACATGTTTAGCCTATTCAGTTATATTATGTGCTAAAAGTTACAAGTAAATATTAGACAGTTCTTCTTTCAAGAGTTTTGCCTAAATAGTTAATAAGATCAGAGTTGTAAGCAAAATAGCTTGTCAACTGTCAAAACAATTGCCATTGATCAAATGCGTGAATTTTCAGACCTAACATAAAGTAAATGTGAACTGATCCTTGATCCGTCATATCTTGACCTTGATTAGCTAAAAAGAAGATCACAGTCCGCAATATTGATTATTGAATAATTGCAGAAAAGACAATAACTATTCTTTTCATGGGAAACAGTGGATAGTTCATAGTTTCCGAATTATTATAATCCCATACTGCTAAAATAACAGAAAATTGAAATCCCTATTTTTTTTTTTTTTTTGAAATCAGAAATCTTCAACAAAATGTGGCATTATACTCATAAGTTGTCTAAGGGGTGTTTGGCGAACAAATTTTTAAACATCTTTTTAGTCAAAAAGATTTTTTTGATCAAAATTAACTGTTTGACTAAATAAAAAAGCTTTATTAGAAACAAGTAATTTTACCAAGCATTTTTTCAACAAACAGCTAATTCAAATAGTTAATACAAACAGCTAACTTAAACAGTTAACAGCTAATATAAACAGCTAACAACTGACAGTTATTTGCTTAAACATGGCTTAAATCCTACTTATTTCCTCTTCCTCGGCAATTAGCATTAATTTTTAACCATTTTTTTATATAAATTGATCTTTTTTATCCCTCTGAAAAACAAATGTAATCCTGATTTACGGCAATTAGCATTAATTTTTAACCATTTTTTTATATAAATTCATCTTTTTCATCCCTCTGAAAAACAAATGTAATCCTGATTTTAGAAACATCCCAGTTTACTTTTCTGTGTTTCTACTAATTTCCCTGTCATAATTGCTACGGCCATGATTGTATTATACACCAATTTTTGGCACTCAAAACGTTTCAGTTTGTACTTATGAGAGAGAGAGAGAGAGAGGGAGAGATCGTTCATGGGTTTGGCCAGTCTGCCGTAGTCTTCTCAAAAGCATTTAAATTAAGATTTTAAAGGGTTTTTATTATTTTAATTATTACTACTTCTTTTAATGGTTAAGGGTTCAGTTCACTTTAGCCGCTTTGTGCATAAAGCTTCAAGCAAACTCCCATTTCCATCAAAGAAACGCATGACATTTTATTAAGGAAAAGGAGCGATACTCTGCGTAAGAGGACAAAAAGCTTTTGATATCATAGGTCCTGAATTTAGGTATTATGTCACTTATTAATATTTTTTGATCTCTTGCATATGTAATAAGAAATTACCAACATATAGTCAGATAATGATCGGTTGATTGTAATTTCAGTAAGCCGTACTACAAAGACCAATTTTACTTCACTTAAGTCATCATGTGATTTTATTAGATTTTGACCCTATTTTGAGCATTTAATTTATAGATCATATATAAAGAGGGAATGACGTTGAAGAGTGTTATATAAGATCTCAACTTTCATGCTTATGAATTGGTTGGTATCGATGCTTCAAACAATTCCACCATCGCAGTCCAAATCGCAAGAGAGAATTGTTGTTGCATACCCTTTGGGTCTAGATCGATGACCTCTGTAACCTCGTTCCTCTTGCTACCCTAGCCCACTTAGCATGTTGCATAAGCCACAAGCGTTCAACTGGGTGGCATGTTTATGATATTTTGAAAAAGAAATCTTAGAGGAGACACTGTATTTTCTCAAGTCAAAAAAAAAGGGATAAAACTAACAAAGAACTAAAAAAATTAACCCCCTCCGTCCCTTATTTTTCTTCCTAAACAAGGTTGTTTTTTGTTCCACAACATTATCCTGTGTAGCAAAGATGACAACAATGACCAGACAAAATTACTAGCATGAATTATGACTCTTATTTAATGTTGCCTTGGAAATATATTGGCACTTGAGTATAAGTAATGTAAGGGTAATTTGGCCAGTACACTAACTAAATAATTATTCGTTGCAGAATTAATTAACTTTCCTTAAAAAATTCATTTTTTTAAAATTTAGAAAGATAAAAATGAAACATGTGAAATACAGAATTATACCGAAATAGATGTGTGAGATTTTTTCCCCCTGTTTTGAAGTAATATCGTAAATACATATAAGATCCATTACTGATCACATAGATTTTTTTTTTTTATTTGGGGGGGGGTTGAAGGTAACTAATCCCACAGTTATCAAGGAATTAATGAAGCAATGATAGACTCATCAGTGATTAAATAAAACAATTGTAATGAATCCAAAGCAATAGAAGTTCCCCCAAGTAGGCTACGACTCCTATGAGTCAAAAGCAAGCAATTTTAATTTCGAGGCACAAGATTTGGCTTTGTTGTAAAATCTTCTGAGATTCCTTGGCTTCATGGAGTCGCGTGAAAGACGTACTTTGGCACAAACTAAAATAACAAACTAAAGTTTTGGACTTTCGGGCATGGCTTGTTGGTTATCCATTCCTTATTTTTCCTTTAGCCAATTATGCTCAAGTTGGAGAATATTCAAATTAGGTATTGCTTAAACTATTACAATTGTAATTTGCCTAGTATACTCTCACCTTCTTAGCTAAACAAAAAAGAAAAAAAAGTTATAATCGAAACACGTTTAAATCTGTTATAAGAATTAAAGCACAATTTAATAGGAATAATACACTCTCAATTACATACACAAGTATTATATATGCATAATTTTCCATGTTCGTAAACGGAATTTTGAAATGTATCGATTCACTATAATTGAGAGTTACTTATATTATGTGCTCAATCCTTTACCATTCCAAAAAAATACCCATTGTAATTTGTAATACAATATTGTCAATAGTCAAGAATCAAATATAGTATGAAAGAGCTGTTGGGGAGATCCAAAGAGGAAACCCACTTTAATCAAAATACATGACACTAAGTCCAAGCAGAAAACATCCTAGAACCAATTGACAATAGAAAGAATAATTTATTTGACTTATATATTATGGTCTTTCTCTTCATACTCCTAATGTTGGACTTCAATTGTGTGCTATCCTAACAGTCTCTCCCTAACACACCAGTTTTTTTTCCACCCACATCAACAAAAGCTTCCTCTTGAGCAGAAAATTTCATTAAGGTGTCAAGCCATTATCAAGAACACACCTGCATTCTATATTTCTATTCCATAGTGTCTTGCAAATCAATCCGCACCGAGTCTTGTTCCAATAGTATTGATCGTATATGACATATATTTTCACTCTTGTCCATGGTGCTTTCACATAATACCATCAAAAAAAGCTTAACATTGGCTCCAATACCACATGTTGGGGGATCCAAGAAAAGAGTGCAATTCAACTAAGATTCATGACAATCATCCCAAGTAAAATTTGATTCTAAAGCCGATTGGCCATAGAATGAGTAAATCACTTAACTTATATATTATGGTCCTCTTTAAACACCCAATGTGTGAACGCAGACTCATGCATGATATCCCAACAATGATTTCATAACAACACCAGTTTCTTTTAGCACACCATTTTTTTTAATAAAAGAAATGTAAGCTTTTCACTTGTACGGAGAAAAGGGATAAGGCAAAACCTTGCAAACAATGGGGTTTGAACCCTAACCTCTCATTTGGAAGGTAAGTACTCCACTTCTTGTGCAAAGTATTTCCTCTTCTCTTAGCAGAACATATATGATATGTGCAATCAGTGTTCAATTCTCACTTGCCAACATGCTTATAGCACAGATGGTATGGTATGAGGTCCTTCCCTCAACTGAGGAGACTTAAGATCGAATCTCGTCTCGACGCCTTCACTTGGGCCTTGTTTAGAGCAGCGGTGGACACGCAAGGCAGGTGTGGGGCCTGCGTGTCTACTACGTATCACTTCCTTTCTCCCCAGCCGACACAAAATGCGTTTGACATGGGGAGAGAACGCCTGCCTGTTTCTCCCCACGGGCTACTTTTATGATTTTTTAAATATATTTTTTCTTGTTTCTTTTTTTGAGTAAATATATAGTTTTCAAATGATTAAAAAATAGATTGTGTGTTAGAAGGTGAGTCCATAATAAATATTTTTATTGGATGATCAAAATTGGAGTTCCATGTGTTGGAGGAGTGATGGAATGCAAGCTCCAAAATTATAGAACTTTTGCTAATGTGTTATGTCAGGGTTTCAAAAACTGAAACTCTAACTTTGAATGCTCTTATAAGGCTTGTGAGAAGGATCAACCAGGCTCTTGGGGCTGGGTTTTACAGTGGGCTTGTACCACTCAATCCCCAGATTCACTCAGCCAGTTGGGCTCGTTGATAGGGAGCTCACTAGATTCCCTTAGGCTTACAAGAATGATCCAACTCAACATGAACAAGGCCTCTTGCACTTACAAAGATAAAAGCATAAGAAATGAGATCCAAAGGGACACAGAACCGGGGGGTTGTAGCCCTAGGCCCATGAGATTCCGTTGAACCACCCCATGGGCTCCTTTTCGGGCATCTTATTACTGCACTTTCAGTTGTATGGCAGAAACCTATGACCATGAGCATCCCCATTTGCTCAAGGGAACAAGTGGCCCTTACCAATATCTAACAATCTAGAGCACCACTGGGCCCAATTCGAGCACACTTAGGGGTAAAAACCCTCATAACCTCAAATTAAACGTCACAATTACGTCTTTCTTTTTTCCAACAAAACCAGTTAATTTAAGGCGAGATTCAAAACCAATATATTGTACATATTACATACATACTTTTTTTCTTTTGAGGGACTCGCCTTTATACATATTATTGGAAAGGACATTCTTATAGGAAAATAGGGAATGAAAATTATTTCTAAATTTGAAAAATTCCTTGAAAACATTAAGCATCTAGCAAAGTTAGGCTGTTGGCCAACAATACTACACCCATTGCTATAAGCTAAGGCCATTTATCACACTACTTGGTAAATTGAGAGGACAGCATCCTCTGTCAATCAAATTTGAAAGGAAGCCGCTATGTCAATTCGATAATCAATCAAATCTTCTTTACCAGCACGCAGCACCATGAAGTAAATCCAAGTAAAGTCGACCAATCCAAACCAGGCCAACTCAATCAGCTACATTAGGTTGGCATCAAGCCATCAGTTGAAACTAACAAACAAACCACGACAAATCCAAATTGGCTCACTGCATTCGTCAAGATGAGCTAACTCGAACTCGATGCTCCATGGGTTAGACTCATAGGACAAGCTGGGTCAAGCGGCGCCACCCATTCGGCCATCCATAAATCCACTCATTTCACAAAAGCAAATGCATAGTGCATAGCATGTAAGAGTCATGTGAAAAGCGAGTCTCTTTGTTGTTTCCAGAAAACAACATTGACAAAAGCCAAGAGGCTTGAAACAAAGTGGCCAAATAAGCACAATGCAAATGACCTCAGCAAAACAGAAGACTTTCCAAAAATCAACTCGGGAAAAGAATCCAACATAGAACTCTTCCTATTTTCCATTAATGGACCTGACAAAGAGGGAAAAGCGGGATCGGGCTAAGGATTAGAAATAAAGTATGTTTTTCTTTCTCTCCAGAAAGGAATATTGGAGCACTAGAGAGCCTTCATGTCCAGAACTTAAAAAAGACACTTTGGATGTCAAAGTGAAAGAAGATAAAGCAGCAACTGGCATATGCTTCCTGAAATTGAAGCTCCAATTCCAAGCTGTGTCTCTTAACTGTTTCCTTATATCACAGATCCAAAGGACCAAGTTCCACGACAACTCTTAGAGGGATACTGCCGGGTTGCATGCTATTTGTCCTTACAACATTCGTAAAGGTCATGGGTTCTGAGTGCAATTAGCAAGATCATGAATAATATGGGTAACGGGCTGCAGCATGAAAACAATGTTTGCCACTCATTTACACTGACATAAACTCAGCTTGGGGTTTTTGGTTAGGATAGCAGTACACAGTCTGAGCAAAACATGTAACACAGATTGAGCATTCTCGGCAAGTGATTATATCATGACATTTGGTGCAAGAAGTGGCTAAATCAACAAAGGGAAGAGGAAAAGGGCTCTAAACAAGTTGCATATCCATAGTGAGTGACATTATAAAATTATACTTCACGATAACTAATTCACAATTCTTTCCCCAAAAATTATGGACACACAGCACTAAACGTAAATTTTTTTTTGAAGAGGAGGGGGGGGGGGAACAGTAAAAGATAAACCATGCCAACTGGGGGGAAATAAATGACATGATAGATGGCAAAGCTCTCTTCCACATTATCATGTTGGATCAATCAATAGCAACTTGCTTTCATCCAAAAGAAACCACGCAAAGGAGCAATCACCATCTACTTGCAAAAATTGATTAAAAGAATTTGTCCACACTTACATCCATGGAAATAGGTGTACCTAAAGCAAAGAATCTATAATATCTTGAAACTATTTTTAGTTTATAATTAGACTAGAATATGAATATTAGATGGGAAGGGGCCAGATTGGAATGAAAGGTAACACGGTGGAGAGCCTTGTCCTAAACCTGGCAAAATTGACCCGAAACCCAAACCGAATAACCCGGACCCATACCCGACCCGACACCCGAAATATGCTCACCCGAAAGTGGACCCGAAACCCGAATTGACCCGAACCGAACCACATCCGATCCGAAATTTTCTACAAAGTTGATTGTTTTGGCATGACGAGCGTATTTGACCAACAATTGGTTGACCCGAAATCGAGCCGAACCGAACTATACCCGACCCAAAGCGAAACGACCCGAAATGTCATTTAACTCGAACATGACCTGGCCCAAACTTAACCCGACCCGTATCCGAACTGAATGATCCATTTACCAGGTCTACCTTGTCCCTTGAGGAAAAAAAATGAACTCTTGGTATATTATATATGTAGGTACTAGGGCACTTTGCATTGGCCACATGCTTTGCCAAAAATAAACTGATCAATTCAAGACTTTAGTCTTTTAGTAGAGTTGAGTAGATGGAATCTCGGCATCTAACTAACATCAAATAATCTATGCAAGACACCCCAACTAAAAATCCAGTGATTTGGGGCCACCTAATGCAATTCTAAGGAGTAACCCTTAATACAGCAAATTTCATTCCAAGAGAAAATGATCTACTTAACCCAAATAATCAGGTCACCCTATAATTGGAAACCCATGCACTCATGTTTCTCTTACGGGTAATCCAGATACGAACGATCAGATCTACAGCTTAAATTAGTGCAACAAAGCAATGCAAGTGATCCATAATCTTGGTAAGTATGGTCCACCCCTCAACATGTGAACTCAAGTAGTCAAGTGTGGTCTTCACTATCTCTTCTTGGTTCCAATAACAGCAAAGCGGAAAGTCAGCAGCCAGCATTAAAAAATTGAAGTTGGGAAGTGGGTTAGGTACTCAAGAGCTTCTTACATCACATAGAACTTCATGCCCGCCCCAGGAAAATTAAAAAAGGTAAGAGAAGGCTATTTTTGAGTAGTTTAAACTACTTTAAATTTTAAAAGAAACTTCTTTTAAAATTTAAAAAAACGTTTCTTAAGGTTCCCTTGCTTTCAGGTGTCAAACATAACATGGGTCTATTCGGAAAGACACAGAGATCTTATAAAGAGATTTGGTTCAATTTCATTGGACGAAGGTGTGCAACATTGAATCAATTAAGGGCTTTCTTGTATTTTTTACACTGACAACAGAAATGCCAAACTGCACTCACAGCCTCCCCAACTTTGTTTCTTTTTCAAAGCCTTTATATGGGGCACGAGGCAACTAGTTTCAATCATTGTACTTAAAAAAACAAAGCCAAGATTAAACTTATCTCAACAGGATTATTTAAAGGATTTGATTATGTACTTTAAACTAATAACTACAGCATAGAATACCACAATGTAACAAACCGATTTTATGTATTTGGGAGGAAACTCCACCTCACCTTCCCCATTAACTTGTCGGCCACTTCTCGTCGCCGTCGCCACTGTGCTCCGAAAAAACAAAAAGCCTTGTATCTCAAATAAACACATGGGTTAGCCTCATTGGTTGGTATCCTCATCCGAAAACAGTCATGTTTTGACCTCGGACTTGGCTTCCTCTGCCTGCGATACATGTTGAGTTCAACGAGAAATCATGGATCACATCAAAGTGTCTGAGAAATAACAATATAGGAAATCCAAGAAAACGAACCCAGTAACCTATCAAGTTAAGAAAGAGCTATTTGAATTAACAAGTTACAGCAATCATGTCGAAAAAACTGCAACAATCAAGACAGAGACCAATCAAACACAAGAAACGCTGCCAAGAGAAAAGTTTCCTGTCAAGTTAGCCCACGGGTACTTCTGCATTGTCACTTTTTATTTATATACGTGCATAAAACTTAATATATGTTTGAAATCCTGCGCCTGGGGACAAGAAAGTCATGAATGATCATCTAACAAAAGGTAGAGGGGGGAAAAACAAAGAAGATCAAAGTACTAGAAGTTTAGGAGAGAATAATTCACTGACCATGTGAAAAAGATCAGAAGCAGAAATGATTGGCTCAAGGACATTCAACAAGCAGATGCACACAATGATAGCTACAATGAGAAGACATACTTGATAGTTGATAATAATATAGTAATAGACAAGAATCAATTAACTAGAGGTTGCACACAACGGAACGACCACTCTGACAATAGTGGACGAGAGGCAGAAACGAGTTGATAAATTTGCTTTTATTTCAAGCAGACAATACGACCAAAAACAATACCCATTAGGCAGTTTACCCAGACTATTAAAAACTGTAGGCTTCAAGTTGGAAAATAGGAAAAATATGTGAATTACATTCCCAGTTGTTTGTAATTGTTATCCCATGTCCAGCTCTAGCATAATGGACTAACGCTATCACTGCAGTTGTAGACATGTGATACTCCTTCTATACGCAATATACTTTGAAAAGGCAATTAGTTCATAGTTTGGTCAGCAAATCCTTCCAATAATAAGCTGGTAACAAGATGGACTGAAACAATCACTGCAGTTTAGACCAAAGCAGCTTATAGTTGACCTCCCCCACATCCAACACTCCATGATGTCTAGCCAGTCAACTGGGTCCCAATATTTGACCGTGAGTCCACATGATCTCCCCCTCGAGCCCCCTTGGCTCAATTCCCCACAAGGGCCACAACTGACAGACCTCAACTACCCAGTTAGATGCCCAAGTAGAAGAGGTGAGGAACTGGGAGGCGTTCAGACTTCTATCATTTATCTTGTTCTTTTAAGTAATTCATCTATAATAGGTAATCAAAGGTGTGCTGGGCCAAGCACTAATGGAAAGAGCTTGGGATGAGGGTGCACTTCTACGGTTCTACCCCATGCCACTCAAACTCTTTATTTCAACTCAACTACTCAAGTAGGATGGTCACAAATACCACAATCAAACATGCACAGAGTCACAGACACTAGACTACTTGATCACTTCATTTTAGGCTATAAACCTGTAGTTTATTTTGCAAGCCCATCTCAGGCCCTTGTACAGAAGTCTAAGATCTGAATAAGATAGGTTCTTTCCAATGTTCAGACAAAAGCTAGTGTTATACTATTTGTTACTTTGTTAGTGGCACAATAATTATAGCAGGGAACACCCAATAAAATTAAAGGGATCACAGGGAACGCCAATTAATTTAAAGGGATTGCAAGAAACAGCCAATTAAATTGAGTGGTGCAGATAACCCCTAAAATGAGCAAAAGGCACACACGGACTGCCACTTGCTGGCTGTCTGATCAGCAACATACAAGGTTACCATGTCAGGAGCAACCTCCCGCTTAGCTGTTTGACTGCTAATAGGATATAACCACCTCACAAAATTCATGTTTCAGAAAAACTCATGGCATCAAGCAGATGATCTTTACAACTTATATAGGGTCGAATTCACCAATAGAAGGAGATTAACTAAAGAATACAAAGGCTATACTATACATAATCCCCTCCCCTTTCCCTTTTTTATTCGGGTTCAGGCATGTACAGTAAAAGGCATAAATTAATATTCCCCAAGATAATATAAATATAAATATGAAAAGTAGATTAGACATAGGCTCCTCAATTTAGATATAGGCATAACGTGAAGGATCAATTAAAATAGTCCACGGAGTGAATAAATAAGTCTCCTTCTCTAAGATTGACATCGAGAAAACCAAACTCAATAGAACACAAAAGAAACAACTGAAAGTAGATCCTTGTGCCCATATGCACAGAAACCCTTTTGAAATTAGGTGCATCCACTTCTCCAAACAGCACAAGCAGGGGGAAAAATGAAACTGAGAACCAAGGAGAGCAAGAAAGCCTTTCTAACTATGGAACAAGAAGAAAAGGAACCATGTATTTCTGGCTCATCAAGCACCATTGAAGCTTCAACATCTCAGTATAGGCTGCTACAACAACACAAAGTGAGCAAGCAAGCACAACAAGAAGATCAAGATTCAAACCAGGAGAGACAGTCTCAGACTCAAATACCACTAGATTTAATGCTGACTAATCAAGATTCATGCCAGGAATTTAACACAGAACTCAATCTCATTGACTGCTTAAACGCACGGTCATCGCGGAGCTCATCCGAAACTTCCCAGGCACCTCAAAGTGAACCACGGGTTTTCTCGTGCAATTACTGTCAGAGAAAATTCTACTGCTCACAGGCACTAGGTGGACATCAAAATGCTCACAAGCGAGAAAGAATTATAGCAAAAAGAAACCAGAGGATAGGAGCAAGCTTAGCAGCCACAGCAGCAGCTTTTGGACATCCTTTCTTACACCAGCACAATTATTCAAACATCCCCTCACCATCCCCATATGGTGGTGCCAACAGATCTCTCGGAATTCAGGTACACTCGATGATTCATAAGCCTTCTTATATGACAATGTCTTCAGGCTGCGGAAATATTTATGGGCATCATGGATGGTCAAGGTTGCCTATTGATCAACAACCAGCAGTAGGGAGGCTCGTGGTAGATTCTCATCGTGCTAGTCCCACCACCGGCCAATCCTCAAGAGGTGGAGTTGGTAGGTTCAACATTATTAATGAAGGGCTCCCAAGTGGTTGGCGCAGCGGCGATGCTCCAATAGAAAGTAGTCATGAGGAAGAGCTTGATCTCTCCCTCAAACTCTAAGTATAATCTCCCTATGAACTTCTACTTTTTATACTATAGAACAAGGAATTTGCTGTAATAAAATGCATTAGCCTTTATTTACTCCTCTAAGATGCAACTATGTAAATTAACTAATGAAAAATTGGAGGGACTTTCTTGTCTTTGCAAACATCAAAAAGCCTTTCCAGCTGAATACCTGAGGGGCAACAGGATCTAGACTAGTTTTATCTTCATAACTCATCATCAGTAAGATTTTCCTCTTTTCTAAAACTAGCTAGAGAAGGCAAAAGTGTTACACCATTTCCAGAGGCTGCAAATTCCCTCCAGTGTGGTAAACAGACTTCACTAAAATTCCCAGCTTAATAGCATCAGCAGAATTCATCTCCCTCGGTGGTTTTTAAGAATGACACAGCCAATGCAATGTGTACAAGCATAATTAAAAGGTCTCAAGATACTGGCTAGCTTAATTGGTAAAGTACTCGGGGTTGGTGCTAGGGAGTAGGGACCTAAGTTCCAGAGCCATATTCATTATCTCCAACATATTACACCCCCTACCAACCACCTCCAAAAAAGAGAGGAAGAAAAGATTTTAAGCCTTAATTTACTAATATAAGATGTATTATCAGTTCATCACATATTCCAGGCAACTAAAGATCCTAGCACAGATCACAATTTAAATCCAAAACATAAATTCCCATAAATGATCAAGATTTCTCATTTAAATGAAGGAACCAACAGAGACACCAACTTATACGCTATGTCAGAGTGACAGGCATCAAAAACAGGTAATCATCGTGCATCAAGGAGTCTAAGTAACAAAGGCATTAAGACCCTAGATTAACCGTAATTTTGAATTATAAGGCTAGGAATACATACAAGCACGATCTAGTCAAAAACCTCCAAGTAAGGCAACCCAAACAACTAAAGAACTCAAAAAAATGACAAATAAAATAAGCAACCGCATATTCAAACATTTAAATGTTTGATAAATGACCTTTATTTTTGGCTAAATGACAGGAAAGGAGAGACAGAAAATTGAACAAAAACTGGATTTGGCTATCTGCAGTTGAGTTCTTGTGTATGTATTCAAGCAGTTGCTGAAGTGTGTGAACCGTGAAGGTAGGCAGCAGGAATTTAATAAGATTATATGCAGTTCAAGGTCCACAACTTGGAACGAACTGCGTGAGTCATTACATCTATTTCTTCAATCCACGGGTCATCATAAAGAGATTATAGATGAAGTCATTACACTTCATTTCATAGGTCTAAATTCCAGAGGAGGTAACAAATTAACCACTACTACAAGTGTGGATCGTGCTAAATCAAGGTCTATAGAGATCCAAATGAAAGTACTCTTACCTGTGTATGCACAGCTGAGGTTTCGGAGAACCCACAACCCCAACCCACCCCCCCTCCCAAAAAACCCAAAAAAAAAAAAAGATAAATAAGGAATAAGAACTTTTGAAAATAGATTTCGTGAGTTCACAAATTTCTGGAAAATTTTGAGAACTAGTTTTATCTTTTCTTTTAAAAAAAAGGGAAAGTAACTAGAATTTCAGTCTTTAACCTTGAAGAAGTCCTCTAAGTGTAATATTGTTATGAAGAAGTTCAATACCAGCATTCACATATGACAGCACAAACTACATTGCCCTTTGACCAATCTGCAGCCTATGATTTCGACAGTTCCTGATGAAGCACTGCTTATAATACCACCAAAAAAGAAAAAAAAAATCAATGTGTAAACTCACTCTTTAATCCTGACTAAGCATCACCATAGGTTTACTTGAAGGTGCAAGAAAAAGAAGAAACAAGACGACACAATTTATGCCTGCCAAAGAACATATATTTCAAAATACTTCACTGGTGATGGCAACCAATTAAGGGATGATATCAGGATTAGGAAGGATACCCACAACAAAACTCCTGGAAGGAGATAAGTACACTTGATAGAAGCATGCAAGGATAAAGTTCAATCTGGTGCATTGAGTTGATGATTTGGTTGGCTATAGTGTTCACAGATTGGGATACTAGAAGATGCCAAAAAGAGCTCAGAAACTGCACATTGAACCCAGTCCTCCCCCTGGTTGGCTATAGTGTTCACAGATTGGGATACTAGAAGAGGCCAAAAAGAGCTCAGAAAGTGCACATTGAACCCCGTCCTCCCCCCCCCCCCCCCCCCGGGGGGGGGGAGCAATTAGCAGAATCCTATGCAGAACAAACATAATCACTTAGAGGCTCAGAGCAACTATTAGAAAGGCACTTAGTGCTATAGAACATAATCACATAAACAGTTACTATGTTATGCACCTACGATCTCTGTGGATAGCAATACCTGCAAAGGTAGGACCGCTTATATCTGGATCTCCCCAGACCCCGCGTAAGCGGAATCCACACTAGGAGGTGGTGGTTGTTGTTGTTATGCACCTATGATATAAAGTTTGTATTATTACATTCAATTTCAGTACGGGTACACCACAACAAAGATTATGTAAACCTCCTCTGAATCGTTTATTCAAAATTTCAAACATATTTTGCACAAAAGGGAAATTTGTGAGCAAGGACACATATTTGAAGCAAGGACACAAACAAGTGAGCTTGTAGGGAATGAATAAAATGGGGTAGCAAGAGCAAATCCATTGCTCCATTACATTTGTGACATATTTGAACTGCTTCATATTTCACAAATAAATTTGCAAGCATTACAAGTGACATCATAATCATGGCATGATATTGAAATTCTCTAACCACTTGGATAACTATTATATTACTTCCACGGCTCGATCTATGGAGGTTCACCTCATCCTTCAATGAAAAGAATACGGCCAAGCGAATGCCACCTGTGAACCTAGGCACCATGTATTGGACACAGTTCAAGTAGGACATGGAACTTTCTATGTTCAATTAGGGTTATCCAACCTACCTAGTCCCAAATGATATGGCTTTTTGATGAGCCAGACAATATTGATTTCCAATCAATGCCTAGTATATGAATCTTTTGTCCTATGCTCCTATGCACATATGGGGGAGGGAGGGACCCAAGGAACTTGCATGTATGCCGCTAAGTCACAAGTTGAAAAAGTTCTGCCAAGATGTCCACAAGAATTCACACCTTTTTGGAAAATTCCACCAAAATTTCCACCAAATCAAGGTCCCAGAAAGATGAAGTGTACCACACTACAAGGGCTTCCCCTGACATAAACACATGAGGTTGGTCCAGAGTTCTTCTTTTCAACTACAAGTCTACAACATCGCAAAGGCACATGTCTTTCAACCTTGGAAGTCAAAAATCTTAACCAACCATACAATCCCTTTCAGCACTACTATAACACCACCACCACTAGCGTGGATTCTATGGAAGCGAGGTCTAAGGAGATTCAAACATGCATTGCCTTACCCCCCACCACGCAATCCCCTTGATTTTTCTTCCTTGGACAAAGACCAGACAAAATTACTAGTCTTTGAAGAAAGCCATACTAATATTGTCTGCATGAAGTTAAGTTTGAAAGCTCCAACATTTAACTACTAATACACTTCCAGAAAATTCTGAAACATTCAATTACGAAAAGAACTTATGTTGGTCTCAAAGCCTAAAAGGAATATCGAGACAATTCGCCAACCAAATAAAAACCTTCAGGATGATGCAAATACAAATCCAAGGCACTCAATGAAGCCTCCTTGCGTCTCTGTCAGACTCGAGGAGAGCGAGAACGTCACTCTCTCTGATTGTCCCCTTCAAGTTCCTCATGATGAAACGGTTTTGGTCATACAAGAACTTAACTCTCACTTGGGTAACCTGCCCCCTAGAACCTGTGCGGCCCATAACTCTCTCAGACTTGACCAGACAAAACTACTATTCAGTTCCCAGCCTCTTCAGCTCTACAATATCTCTGTATTGCAACATTTAACAACTCCTTTGGTGTCCCATATCCAAAAAACAGCTCCTTGGGTGTCCCTTATCAAAAAACAACTCCTTCAGTGTCTTGCAAAGCACTCAATACAGAGCAAGACTAGCAATATATAAGGAAATGCTACAGCCTGAAGCAACTCATAATCAGCAAGGGAGCCAACGGTATACTCTACACAACTAGGAAACTATTTCATCTCAACCACTGACAAATGTCACCTCATTAGCAAAATTTATTCATTAAAATACTTCCAAAAGTATCCTACAACAGCACTAAGCATCTTTTACAATAAATCTACCAGGTTAAAACCTAAACTAGTCCCTATCTAAGGCAGATTCCAGTTCAACAAACATCTCTTTTAGAACAACGGAAGTAGGGAAACTGGTCCTTGATTAGGTAAATAATGCAGAGACTCTAACTTGGGAGAAAAGGAATGGTGGAATAAACTTTAGGGAAAAGCTGTGTTTTTTCAAGAATTCAAGCTCTATTTTTTGAAAATTTTGTACAGCTTGAGTCAACTGCTTAATTAGCGTAGAACATCATCTTTTCTGGAACTTGCGGGTGATAACATGCACAAGAGCTTAAAGGCATGATGATTTTGTGTAAGTAACCTGTTGTACATGAGTGAGATCCCTTTGGTGTTTTATTAAAATACTTTTTGATAACTTATCCAAAGGGGAAGCATCAAATCAAAAAGAGCAAAAGGCCATGTTATTCTGAGCATACACAGTGTTGAATGCTGATCCATTTGTCCTCACAGCACTAAATATGTGTTTCCACACCTATAGGTCTTTCGGTTTCTCCGAATCCAAACTGTCCAAAAATCAAATTTGACAACAAGCAATTGAACTTTTGTTTGGCTTTCTATCAAAAAAGTCCTTCATTTTCTGACACAAGACATGAGCAAGGGAAGAAAATCTAAATATTGGATATTAGGAAATATTCTGAATTATAGGAAGTTTTATTTTTTGATTATGTTCATTATTATTTTATAGCATATCTTAGAGGACCTAAATAAAAAGATTTGATAGCCATTTAAGAATTAGGATTTTATTGTACCTGTTGGTGTCGTAGTCTTTTAGGAAGATTAGGACTTTAGTATACCACTTGGTTTCCTAATTCATGTAGGACTTTTATGTATTTAAGCCCCTTATGTAATCGAGATTAGCAAATTATGAAGAATAATTGATATTGAATTTTAGTGAATCTCTATGTGAGAATTTTGGTTTCGTATTAGCCACCCCTCCGCGTAGGAATTGCTCTTAAAGCATCGTACATCAATTTAGTATTAGAGCTTCTTCGATCCAGAAGCTGCCATATTTCCTCCTTCCGTTTCCTTTCCTTCCATATTTGCGATCTTAGCTCCTAGATTTGCCTCACAAGAGAACCCACAAGGAAAAACAGAATTCAAAATAGGAAATTATAAGTTGCTTGTTGTGACTTTCAAAATCTCTAACTCTTCAAATTAGTCTCCCGCTCTTGAAATATGTTCATTTCTATTCAAATCTATTTATAGTGACAATGGGTTGGTGTGAAAAACATCATTCGAGTGCATGATCATTCACGATAAAGAACTCCCTGTTACAACTAATGTTCTCTACCAAGTTTTTCTCTCCTTGTGGAGAAGTGGAAAAGATTGTCAAATTTTAAACAACGGGTAATTTTCATGCTTGACTGAATTTCTACTCACATAGTTAATGCCTTTGCAAGCTTCAAGATAACCAAATTTATGAAGATTGTTGTGAGTTAGATCTCCTTTACCAATGAGTTCATTTATGGTTGTAAGCCTGACATTCCTTACTATAAATTGGATTATGAGCCTCCAAGAATTCCTTTAATACCATGGCAACTTCCCATTGAAGATGATAGGATTTCATCTCTAAGGTCTTCCAGGAAACAACTGACTTCTTACGTGCAAGAGACATATCCAACCTATTATGATGATGCGCATGATAGGGGATTTATCATTGAGGACCAGAAAGATGAGACTCTAGAAGATGAGCATATGAAGGTAGATGTCCAAGTAATAGAGTATCACCAACTATCATCAACTTCCAAATATCACTAGGTCAAATGATGTTAGCAATAGTCTTCTTGATTCTATGAATCAAGAAGTTGAAGTTAGGGACTGCCAGTCATATGTAAACAAAGTCCATAATCAGGGAATGTTCATTCTAGATAACAATGCTGATGTTTTTGCTGGGCAACTGATGAAGAGGACATCCAACCACCAATACAAGTGAATGAAGATTCAAAATTTGTACAAAACAACTCTTCTAGTGTCCCTCATGGATATTCGCTAGACATTCAAGAATTTGACCACATGCAAGGAGAATTCAGGATGGACCAAGCAGTCAGCAGGCATGCAGAATTTCGAATCCCTGATCACCTTTTCACAAAAAGTACTCTACATCCAATGTTCGCATGGATTTTAATGTTGGAGAAAATACTAAGGCTTGGGTTTCACATATGTGTAAGGAAGCCACATCAGCCATTTCGTAATCTCTAGCTCTTTTTCATTTCAAAACTCGAGGTCGAGTTTTTGTAACTAGGGGAGAATGACGGAGGACATGAGTAAGGAAAGTAAATCCAAATATTGGATGCTAGAAAATATTATGAATTATAGGAAATTTTACATTTTGATTATGTTCATAGTTATTTTATGGCATATCTTAGAGTAGCCTAAATAAAAAAATATTTGATAGTTTTTTAGGAAGATTAGATTTTATTATACCTTTTGGTTTCCTAATTCACGTATGACTTTTGTCTATTTAAGCCCCTAATGTAATCGAGATGAGCAGATTATGAAGGAGAATTGACATTGAGTTTGAGTGAATTTCTGTGTGAGAATTTTGGTTATGTGTGAGTCATCCCTTCCTGTAGAAATTGCTCTCAAAGCATCCTACGTCAGTATTCCCCTTTGTAGGAATTGCTTTGAGACCAAAATTGAAGTAGGATGCTCTGAGAGCAATTCCTACAAGAAGGGGCGGCTCACATAGAATCAAAATTCTAACACAGAGATTCATTCAAATTCAATATCAACTCTTCTTTATAATCTAGTAATCTTGATTATATAAGGGGCTTAAATATATAAAAGTCATACGTGAATTAGGAAATCAAAAGATATAATAAAATCCTATTCTTCCTAAAAGACTATCAAATCTTTTTATTTAGGCTGCTCTAAGATATGTTGTAAAATAACTATGAACATAATCAAAATATAAAACTTCCTATAATTCATAATATTTCCTAATATCCAATATTTGGATTTACTTCCCTTACTCTTTTCCTGCATCATTTTCTCATTATTGCTATCTGTTTACAAAAGCTAGAAGGAAGAGGCTTCTGCAAAGAATAACTTTAGATAGCTGAAAAGGAATGTCAAGTTCAGCATGCAGACACACATTTGAATCTAAGAACAAAGATGACAGCTTATCCCACTAGACAAGGTCAGCTATATAGGTTCTTCAATATCATCAACCAAACCAAACCCAGCCCAACCCTAGACTCCTAGAGTGCAGCCGACAATAGCATATTAGGGGATTAGACATATGCAACCTTATCCCTACAATGATTAGTAGAGAGGTTATCTTCTTTGCATATGAGAATTCAAAGAGATAGACTACATGGCCTCTAACATCATCAACCAAGCAAAAAAGAAGAGACAAGAAAAACAAAAGAAAAAGAAAAAACTCATAGAACTCTAACCAAGTTTTATACTCATTCTTGGCTAAAAAAACCCTTAGTCGACAATGGACCTCAAGCAAGATTTCAATGCAGTTCCGTTTGTCCCTGTGAAGATAAATCTGACGTTAATTATAACATACATCTCGTAGTTCATTTCCATGAAATTGATAAATTGAAACTTATCCAATCAATCAAGATTCAGGAGGCTAGCATTCTATAAAACGCAAAGTTCAAGCAACTATTTACAAACAAATGCACAATAATGGTATTTAAGAAACATTCCCTTCCCCCAAACCAGCCTTTAAAATCTAAATGGCGACAAAATCATTACCATTAAAAAATCTTCCGGAGAACATGAAATTTTTGCCTCTTTACAGTTCAACAAAGGACTTGACAGTTTCTAACCATCGGAGAAGTTCAATCCTATCCTTGTTGATCATATATCGATGCAAGAAAAAAGAAAGCTCATCATTCACCCCCCTAGCCTCCAAGTACTCATGGAATGCC
Organism: Carnegiea gigantea; assembly: GCA_029747015.1. NCBI lineage: Eukaryota > Viridiplantae > Streptophyta > Magnoliopsida > Caryophyllales > Cactaceae > Carnegiea > Carnegiea gigantea. Next base: position 266,078 of record JAKOGI010000015.1, on the reverse strand, counting down.
TTTTGAACCTTTGGATCCAAGTTGCTGAGGAAAGAAATGTAAAGGACTGTTAATCACGGATGGGAATTCTGATGCAGATGTCATAAAGAATGTAAAGACTGATGCTCAAGGCAACAACAATCACAATAGATATTGATATTCAGATCATCATCATAAATTCATCAAGTTTGAGGGATCACCTTAAATTAGGTCCCATGTAGGCCTTAGGCAGCATCCCGTTACCACGTAGCATATAAACTTTCATGATCTCCAAACCATCTGGCCAAGCAGAGCACACAAAGCCCAATCCATCAGATCCGTCTCCTTTATGAATGTCAACCAGCAAGCTGATGTGAAGATGAATGTCTTCGGCATCAGTATCATCCCCAGCTCTGGGAACAGATACACAGCCATCAAACATTGTAGCCTCGATTTTGATGTCCTCTTTCCCTTCAAACTTACGTCTCAGCCTTACAAACTGCTCACCGGGAGGGTCTTCAACTGCAAAGAAATTGAAGCAGCTAGGTGGCTGTGTATTCAAGTAGGGAAGAGGAGATAGATTAGATAAGTCTTAAGCAAAAAATTTTTCTACAACTGTGACAAGCAATTGGTAAGTGACTGTCAACTATTATGAAATGCAACGAACAGGAAAATCAAGTACTAATCTGGCCCAGGACTCTGAAGAGCAGCACTGGAGACTAGTTAGCACGTTTTTTACAAATATGTTCATTATATGTCCAAACCCAATATTAAGTCGAACAACGATCGGAAAGGCATACATCAACGCTCAAAATGGTGCCAACTGAGAGCCCCTAAAATGAAAGATATCACCACATCTCTTGGGGTTTCTTGAGAAACACATAGGCAGCCATCAAATGGTGACTATATGCTTCTGCCGACCCCAAGATATTTAAGGATACTTAAATCCATTTGAAAAAGTTATAGCACATTGATTACCATCATAAATTCATAATGCCCATTTCTCGATGTTTAGAATCATGCTTCCAGGTCTACATAATGGTGCAAGGAAGCCATTACTCTCACCAGATTTTTAGATGAATGTTTGAACACCCTAAGAGGTTTTAGAGTTAGGCTATTAAGAACCCCTAATACTTATTTTTAAAAGGCACCAAATGCACGGATGATATGAAGGCTTGAGGCATGAAGTGCAATACAAGGTACATTTATCACAAAAGGTCCATATTTTTCCTTAAGTGCTTGATAATTGATATTTCATACTTCAGTATTCTATTCTCTTTTGGGTGTAAATAATTGTTAAATTCCCATTAGTTTGAATGGTTTTTGAAAACAAGAAACACATAAATAAGTAAAAGGTTTGATAAAATCATCTTTTTGATTGGATCCAGTGCTCACCTGTAGTTTTCCACTTTTCCCACCACATGATTCAATGGCTACGGCTTCATCTAATGGAATCTTCAGTTTGAGTTCAATTCAAATAAATCTCATGCAATTGTCTGAGGCATTTCCCCAAACTTACATAAATGGGTAGGTATCATTTCAGGTGAAGTTTAGAACTTTAATGGTTTAATATCTGATTCTCCTTTCCAGTTAAGTATATCAATCAGATTCAAGTGATATGCCTCCACTTTAGGCATACAATTCAATGAGATAAGCCTTGAGAAAGGCATCATCTAAGGAAATTGAGTGGACAAAGTTCGAGCACCACAGCTCATTGAGCGTAGGCTGTGGGAAACTAACAATTACAATATGAACAAGATGCCACATTATTTTCTATAAGAAGGCTTTCAAGCAAGATAATGAGGAGTTAGAACTTGAAATCCCCTCCTTGTTTGGGAGTCGAACAATATTCAGGTAAACAAGACGCTCCTCTCTCTACCCATCAAAATGAGGAACCCAAGAAAGATGGCTAATTGCTCAACTTCATTGGCACACTGTTGGACAGTAAGCCATGAACCAGATATCTCATATGCACCAACTAGGAAAGCCAGAATAGCATAGGTTTATCAGGTATATGATCCCATTCTAAGTGCACTAAGCCTACCTCTTCTAAGTTCTAACAACATTTGCAAATTCTCTACTAGAAGTTTACACCACAATGAGGTACTTCTTAAGTCCTAAGCAATGAAGCTTTACTTCCAAGCATGTATCTTGCTTGGGATTTAAATCTAATCCCGACAAGAACAACCCCCCCCAAAAAAAAAAACCTCTACCAATTAGAGAAAATTACAGTGAAGGGACCATAAATAAACCCATTAATACAAAGAAGCATTTATCAACGATATCATTCCTATTCTGCTAATGTATCACCACCCCCCCCCCCCCCCAAAAAAAAAAAACTTCTGGTTTAAAGAGAAATGCAAAGGTGAGGTAAAGTGGAACTTGAACCATGTATCTACTACTTTGTCGGTATTTTGAATTGTCAATTGTTCTTGTAATGTACTTCTATCAAAATGTTACCGTCCAATTGTAAGGTATGGGACTTGAGTCCCATACCGATCATATGGGGGGTTGATGTGGGGTTCATATAGGCTTTGGGTTCTCCCAACCCATGAGCTAGCTTTTGGGAGGGGCTCTTCCAAAGACCTATATCACAAAATCAAATAGTTCAAAGTTTACTTCAGACTTCAAAATGATCGCTCCCTTCAAATCATCGATAAAGAGGGCTCCTAATTACCCTCAAGCAAAACACCGTTTCCTCAAAAACCGAGTTTCATTGCGCTCTTGATTCACCGTATCATCAATGAACTTTTAATTCAGTCCACCAGTTCCATGCCTACACCTCTCAAATCAAATTTCATTACCTCTAAAAACTAAAATTTAAGTAAAAACAAATAAATGAACCAGGATTGGGGGAAGAGATAGCGAGATGCAGAATGATACCGTATCAGGAGGAGTATATTCTGCTTGATAATCGATCTCAGCGCGAAGAATTCTGATGATATTAGAATCAAACGGTGATCGGTCCTTCGTTTCTGAAGAGAATGTCTGGATTTGTGGAAGTTCCGGTCTGAGTGATCGGAAAGGTTGCCGGAGTTTGCCGGTGAGCTTGGAGGACAGAGAAAATGCAGAACGAATCGAATTGCGGGAGAATTTGAAGAGGGAAGCCATGAATTTGGCTGTTAAAGTTCAACAAGTTTCGATTGAACGCATTTGGAGAGGCATTGTAGGAGGGTTTTAGAGCTTTGCAATGCAGATTGATGGTGGGCTTAGGGCCTCAAAATGCAGGGTTTAAGGTTCGCACATGTTTTTGGGTTGAGCCCAACCCCCTGCGTATGAGATGGGATGGACTGTCTCAAGAGTCTAGACTTCCTTATGAATTGGATTTCGATTGGGTTATTTCGTATTCTATAAATTGTTTTTACAGCGGCGTTTCTCTCAAGATAAGTTATTATAAAACGGGTAAGCTGATGATTGGTGAGCACTTAATAGATACTTAAAAAATAGAATTTTGATCTAGTCAAAAAGGTAATTTAGATGTTTAATAGAATAGCTTTTTAGAAGAGCTTTTTAGATTTAAAAAGCTAATTTAATTAGCTTTTTGGAAGAGCTTTTTGGAGTATTAACTGTTTGTCTCATAACTTTATCAGAAAAAGCTAATTTCACTAAACAAATTTTCTACAAATAGCTAATTCAAACAGCTAATAAAAAAGTTAATTCAAACAACTAATACAAATAGCTAACAGCTAACAGCTAATAACTATTTGCCAAACAAGGTCACAAGTTTTCATGAGATGAACTTGACATGTCTATAAAATTAGTCTTCCCTCTCAGTGCGTGATTTCAGTTTTTAAAAAATACATAAAAATAAATATTAAATATCAGAACAAGCAATTTAATTCCCATACTTATTTTTGAAAAATGCCACCAGAGGTTTTTTTTTTCTTTTTTTATGTAAAAGGGGGACACAAAGTCTGATGTAGATTTAATTTAAACCTAAATCTATAAGAAAATCTTTAAAAAATTTGACAGTTAAACTACCAAATACGGTTTGAGGTGAATACTTTATTTTGTGAGTTACTTTTAGAACATGATCAATGACGGGCAAGCCCAGCCAGTGAAACATTCTTGTCTGGCCCTATTTGAAGGCCTAATTAACAATTCTTCCAAAAGGGCTGTGCCGATCAACGCAAGTCTGACATAGTCGCATAGACCCAAGTTCATCTCTAAATTAGTTGGCAAATTTAGGCTGAAAGATCCCTCAATGTTTATCTCTAAGGTTCGGCTGGACTAGAGATAGGAGCTGTACCTAAACTTGAACAATATCTCTTGAATCCGCTCCATTTATAGTAGATACGGGTACAAAAAAATTGAGAAAAAATAGATAAGGGCAAGTACGCTAAAAACACATATGGACATGGGTATGGGTTCGGGTATAGACATCACCCGCCCCATACCCATACTCGTTCTGTACCCAACTTTTTTTGGAGGTAAAATAAATTGTTTAGTAGAATTTTGAACTTTGAATGTTGGTAATTTATTTTTAAAAAAATGTCTCATACCCCAACCAATCTCCAACTATGCAATGCATCCATTTGTGACGTTCATTTAATATGCCGATATATGAAGTCATATTACTGACGACTCACAAACCTAAAATCCTAGCTCATTTGCTACATCCCTCACTCCCTCATTTGTTGTGTCCCTCGCTCCCTCATTCCAGTCATTTCTAGAATGCAATTTTTGTTTATGAGCTAAGTATGAACTATTGCACTTAATTCCATGGGCATTATATTTAGAATATTCTGCATAGTTGAATTTAGTTTTATGAATTTCTTTAGACAAAGGAAATCATCGCACCTAATAATTATTATATTTAATACATGTATATGTTCGAATAAAACTCGAAATACGCGAAACACCCGATCGGTATGGTTATGTGGATAGATTTTGAAAACACGATAAATATGGGTATGGATATGTGAATGACTTTCAAAAATAGGTATTGATGCGAGAATAACTCCACCTGCCCCGTATCAACCCCACGCCCATCCCTAGCTAGAACACATGTAAATTTTACTGTGTGGCCTGCAATTATTATTGTTGGGCTAAGATTTTGTGCCTGAGGTGTAACTTTGAATCTTTGGTTGAATGTATACCTCTTGCCTGTCTTTCTTTTTTAAAGATGCTGATCATTGCAGGCTATGTAAGGAAGGGAGAAAGTTCTTAGGAATTGTTATTGAATATCTGAGTTTAAATTTTGTTTATATTAATTTTTGTGCTTTTTTTGCACCAAAAAAGTGAGGAAGGAAGCATGCGTACCAAGCCAAGAGCTTAAGCCATGCTACAAACTAAAGTCCATTAGCATTTATAAATTCCCCTAATAAATCTGTGCCCTTGAAACTCTGACATTGGGGAGGGAGTTGGGGAATAATGAAACTGACTGCCCATGCTAATCGAGCTTAAAACTATTTGCAAATGTATTTGTATAGGTATTGTACATGTGATCTCATCTTGGAGGATAACTTTCATAGATCATATTAAATATACTTAACTAACGCTTATTTGGTTATTAAATTGAATTTATACCTTAAATAACGCTATTCTAATTAAATAGAGTTTATATCAAATAAAGAGTGCTTAATGACGAACATAATTATAACTGGGTGATCAGACGCTTATGTTCTTTTGCTTTTGTCATTTTCAAAAAATACATGTCGTCAACCTTGCAATCGGGTACTTCATCATTAGTTTTTGTAGCCAATAACACCAAATTTGAAGTATTTAAAATCCATAATCCTATCCTAAATTTAGCATCTAATTAGCTTGAACGCTGGAGGCATCTATTGTATCCATGCCAACATTGAGTCGTCGCCCGTCTGACTCACCACCACACTAGTGATGTCTTTAATCCAATACAGATGGTGTTGGACCAAAAATGAAGCAAAGTACGCCACTTACATTTAGTAGGTTGCTTACATCATTAATTCGTTGAACCAAAGTGCTAGACATTGGAATTGGTAAAACAAACAATCACATGAGAAATTTAGAGTTTAAATAGTTTTCATTCAATATGCATTCTTAATTAAAAGCTAAAACTATGACCGTCTAAAGGGCCTATTTGGTGAGAAATTTAAAGGGGGAAATAAGGAACGGGTGGATGGAATGAGAAGCATGCTAAAAAAGCAAGAAAATTGGGGCAGAATAAAAGGAGGTAATAGTTAGGGGCGTGCAGAAAAAACCGAAAGCAAAACACTCAAATCCGGAGGGGGGAAAAAAAAAAACAGCTCATTGATGTATTTTTTTTAATTAAAAAACGGATTGGTTATCTAAACTGGGAAAAACGTCGGTTACTGATTTGCTTACGATTTATACTTTCTAAAACTGGATAACCAAAATCCAATTCTTTTTTTTTTAAAATTTTTATCTCAGAATTGCAAGTATAAAGCAATTATTATTTTAAGGAATTTGTTTGTTTGTGGATGGTTAACCGGAATATCTAAATTTTGATTTTAGTCTGCACTTTAGTCGAATTGAACCGAAAAAATAAGATTTGATTACAATTCCAAATTTTCTTGAACCAAATATTCAATTAACTGATTTTACGTAGCCTAACGGAAGGGATGGAAAATCTAATTTAATTTTTCATCCAAACGAACATATCCAAATTAAATTTGTTAAAAGCATGTGCAATGGTGAGCCAAAAATTTTGCTCATCAGTAGGGGCTACTACCTCCACATTAGTTCTTGAACCAACTTATCTGCTCATGAGTCTTCCCTTCTTCAGTACAAGGCTCACAACTTTAACTTATCATATAAAATAATACGAAGAAATACACTCTATAATACATAGCTTTCTTTTTAAAGCCAGAAACAGGAAAATCAATCAAAACATAGGGGTGGAAAAAAAAGGAAAGGAAACAGGGCAGCGAGCAAGCTCATGGCTCACAGCAAACCTCACGAGCAAAGTGTTGAGCAAGGTGTTTGCCTCAGTGCTGCACGGCCCACGGGCCACTGGGCTAGACTCACAAGTCGCGTGAGGCTAATGTTGTACGCGTTCTAACATTCATCGGCACAATAGATAGGCGCATAATTTATCGCAGATAAGCCTAACAAACAAGTGGACCAACGTTGCATCATTCCCTGCACCATGTGGGCATAAATGACCAAGTCCTCAATCAGGTGCTGTCCACAAATATAGTAAATAAGAGAAGAAACAAATTATGAACCGGAAAAAGGTAAGGGGAGAAAATTTTATATGGTGATACTGGATTTAGTGGATTCAGATTATTAAAACTAGTATAGATCCGTGCAATGTACGGAATATCTTTTAAATGAATTTTTAATTTAAAAATTATAGAGTTTTCAATTTTATAAAATCATTTGTCGCATAAATATTTTTTGAACATTCAGATAAAACACTATCTGATTTACTTGATCATATAATTAGCAAAATTAGCTTTTTCAATCACTGAAAACTTTAACTGGAAAATCCAATCCTTCTTCCCTCCCATCTGGAGTTTTTGTAGTCTCAAATTTCACTAAGTTCGGTTATAAGTGGATTATATATGAGAAAGAAAAAACTAACCCATGAAAAGTAGGTCTTGATTCATAAAATAATCATCACATAGTGTGAGACAGTTGGGATCATGTATCACTTACGTATGAAATACGTTCGCTAAGTTATAAGCGGAAGATACTCATTCCTTTAAATTAGACAAAACCATCTTCAAGAATAATTGGAGACATCCAAATCTCTTTTAAAATAAAGTAATTTCCTCATTTGAACTACCACGTTTATGCATTATACATCAACTTTTATGGATTACAAATTTTACACCATAATGTATCTGACGTTTACTTCTACATATGATAACCTATAAAAAAAATTTCAAAAATAAAATACATGTTAGAGACCGTTACCTAATTATAAATGTAAAAAATTATACATAAATTCCTATATAAGGTTCGATCTCCACTCCACTATACTGAACAACCCACTTGTTTCTTCTAATGAAAAGATTTGCTTTCCTCTTCTTGTTAATGAGTTGATAACATGCATCCGCATTAAAGAAAATTCTTTTAGTTTTGCAAATAGTCAAAAACTGAAGAATAGAAATGTCAACGGATCGGATTCGGATTCGGATCGAATGTTGGAACTTTCGAATCCAATTACGTTTCTGATGCAAAAATTCGATCACAATTCGATCCAAGTCCAACGGATTAGAGGGAACCGCTGAATTTGATCTAATCTGAGTCAGATCGGATCAGATTCGGATTGATCCGAATCAATTTCTTTTCCCTACAACAATTGTGAATTGTGTTTTTTCATTCACACTTATTTTATCTACCTATCGATATGATAACATGTGCTTCCCTATCATGCCTACCAAATATTTGGACATTTAATACTAAGTTAGGGGAGACTGACAATGAGTTAAAGACATTATTCTCTATCCCTTAGAGTATCCGTTTTTCATGGCTTAGTGCCGTGCTTTTCCTTCTCTAATCCACTCTCTCAACGGTGAAAGTCACCTAAATGATTTTTTTGGGAGTGAAAGTGCACTAAATCATAGGGAGAGATGTAGGTACGCCAGGATTGGTCAACTTAAAGTTATGTCGATACGAGAGTTCTCGATTAATTCGGACTCTTCACACTACGATGTGGCGTGCCTTCCACTCACTCCATGGCAATGAAGTTGACATTAAGCATTAAGTTTTGTTACTGGAGATTTCAATTTTCTACTTTCAACTGATGAGCAATTAATTAATTATGCTTACTTTTTTCGATCACACAACTTGGTTGTGTGTGATGATAGCTCGGCCAACAAAAATTAATGTTCTTGACTGTTGTTCCAAGTAGTAGTTATGGAATACTATAATTTTAGATCATTAACAATGATGACCGATTGGTACAATATACTACTCTTCAATGTCTGACAATTGAGTGCTTAGCCAAAATTGCTATCAAACTTTTTATTTTGGTCAAAAATGTCATCGAATTAACTTTGTACCTAAGTATATCACTAAACTCTATTATTATTGTCTATTTTGCCACTATGACTGGTTGTAGCAAGTAAGGAAGTGTTTTGCCGGTGGAAGTGAAAAGGTTTTGTTTGTGGGCCTTGAAAAATAAACGAAAAACGAACAAAAATCATTAACTACCTCTAAACCCCCTGGTCTGCCATGGCTCTCAGTTCATCTTCCTCCCCATCCCTTCTACTTCTACTTCTTTCTCCTTATTGATAATCACCAAGTAAGCACTCCCCCTTTGCATGAGCCAACTTTCTTCTACCCCTTCTACTTCTTTCTATCTCCTCTTTCACTTTAGATCAGAGTAGAAACCCGCACCCTTTCCTCTGGCTTCTTTGACCCAGCTCACAAGTGCAACACCATCATCAGCATTACCCACCATTCTGGCCATCATCCGGCATCATCATTTCAACCATCATCTGTCCACTACCCATCTTCGAATCCCTCCTAACGAGGGTCATCTTCACCATCCAACTCAACTCAAAATTAACGACTGGATTGAGAGGACAAACCAATTTTTCGGTATGTATAAAGCAAGGGTACTAGTGATTAAAGGTTCAGCAAGGGTTTTAGGGAAGATTTAATTTCAGTTTTAGATAATTTTTAGGGTTAATTTAGGGTCTGGCTTCACTGTCCATTCCCCAAGTTTTAGATCTAATTTTGAGTTTTAGAATTTCATGTAATTTCATTTGAATCCTTCGAGTTTCTGGGCTGAATTCACTAGCTTTGAATCGAATTTGTGATTTGTAGGTTTGAACTCGTTCATAGTTGGTTCAATTTTGTTGTTCCCCCCCCCCCTTTTCGCTGGAACTCGAAGTAGTACAATGGTGACTGCACCATTTTTTTGCGAGCTTCGAAGCTTGGTTGTAGTTTTAATTTGGCCGGCTTTCTAAATCCCTCTTTTCCTGTTCTTGTCCTGTGCTTGATTGCCATTTTTTCTTTCAATTTTTTTTCTATTTTTTTTGGATCGAATTTACGATGGTAGGATTGTTATGTTCATTTGGTTTTTTAGCCGGGTTTTTCTTATTGTTTCACTCCTTCAATTGATGGAACTCACAGAACCTAGGTTGATCCTTGAAAGGGCAAGGTAGCCTATGACTTCCCTTCCTTGTCTAATTCTTAACTTGGTTCAATTCCCTTCCCCTGCTGTTGTGCTGTTCTTGTTTACTCCTATTTGCTTATGCTAAGGACTAAACATGGTGAAATATCCATCAACTGGGCTTAGCTATAGGAAGCTAGGAATGTCATGGTTTTTTACTTTCTGTCCCAGTGTCCATTAACGGGGAAGATGAGGGAGGGAACGCTAAAGATTAACTTCATTTTTAAGACATTTAAATTTTAAAGGGAAAATAAATAAAAACTTGTTGCAGTCGGTTAAAACGAGTCACTGTAGCAAAATTGACAATAATAATAGAGTTTAGTGACACGCTTAGGTACAAAATTAATTTGAGGGCATTTTTGACCAAAATCAAAAGTTTGATGGTAATTTTGGCTAAGCACTCCCTGAGAACCATAATCTCAATTTGTAAATTAAATCATCTAAAATATTGGTCAAGCTCAAATTTGCTCATTCTTTTTTAATTTTGATTTTCGAGTAGATGAGGGTCGTGCCAGTGAAAGCCATTATAGAAGTTGAGCATTTTTTTTTTTTTTTTGGGGCTAATCGGGAAACTCCCTCCAACTTCGAGCATTAGATTAAGTTCATGAAAATGGAATAAAAAAGGAGGAAGAGGTTGTGAGTAGATTAATATTTAATATAGACCATATTTCATCTATCATTGAGGAGAGGAAAATGTACTTATTACTAAACAGAGGAAAGAGAAAAGAAATTAACGAAGTCGAGGATCAAATCGGGGATTGGATATCGGGGAGTGGGGAGATAGAGAGGAGATGTTGTGGGAAAAAATGAAGCTAATTTTAAATGGGTTATATCAGGTAAGATCAATTAAAAAAAGTAACGGTTTAGATTTTAAGAAAGAAAATCAAGGGATGAGAATGATTTTAAAAATCAATGGATAAGAATAATTTTAGCTACCATAGTTGATTTTTTTTTTTTCAATTGTAGAGGAGTCACCGTTTTTTTTTTTTTTTCCCAAAGTCAAAATGTAGGAGCTCGGATGGAGAAGTCCTTTTGGGGTGAGAAAGTTATTGACGTGATAAGATAGGATTGTGGAAGCATTGAAGAGACCTGCTATTGCAAGTAATTTTTTGCTCTAGTTTTGTTATTGTTTTAATTGAACAAAATAACTATTTCAACGATTTGGATTAAACAGTTAGATTAATTTAACGGTGTGGATCATGCTAATATCCGCAAATCACTCTCATTGCACCCTTATCGGATTTCGCAAAGATCCATTTTTTTTATAAATAGCTTCTATTTTCTAAAATACGACACATCATCTATAATATAAATATGGGTGGTAAAAACTCGGGTTTAGGTCAATTCAAATCTGAACGAGAAATTTCTCACTTACTTGATTTTTTTCAGATCACAGAAATCCGACAAACCCAATTAATAATATTATATGAAGCTTTAAAACTGGGCGGAAAATTATAATCTCATCCAAAGATAAAATTTGATAATCAACAATAACAACAACACCTCTCAACATAGATTTTGCTTTTGTGAGATCTGAGGGGCACAATAAAAATATAATAATATTATATAAAGCTTTAAAATTAGGATGAATAATTATAATCTTATCCGAAGATAAAATCTGATAATTAACAACAATAAAACACTTCTCCATATAATTTTTGCTTTCATGGGATCTAAAAAGAGTTAGATATAGATAACTTTATGTTATAATTTCTGCTTTCATGGGGTCTAAAAAGAGTTAAATATAAATAACTTTATGTATATGAACATCATAAAATCTGATAATCGGATCACAAAATTTGCTGGGCCTAGATACGAATGTTGGAAAAATGAAAGAGCAGTAATTATAAAGGAATGGTGGAAGAGTAAAGCGAAGATGGGGTGATTACGTACAGAAACAGAGGAACCCACAAAAGCTTCAAAGCAACTCCCCCATTCCCGCAAATCTGACCCTCCGCCCACCATTATTAAACCTCCTCCTCTCTTTTTCTCTTTCTCTTTCTCCATCTACCCTCTGAATTTCCAGAGAGGGAAGGAACAGCAGGTCTCACCGGGGAACCAGCGCCGACGGTGTCGCCGGCAAAATATAATCCCCTATCCCATTGTCAGGAAAAAGAAATCCCAGATAGGAAAACCGGGAAATTTTTTTATTGCCAAATTGTTGTTTTATGGGAGGGGTTTTCTGAGAAACAGCAATTGTTTTCTGGGTAGGAAGGATTTTGTGAATTGGGAGAGAGAAACTTGCATAAAGGCTGAGAGAGAAAGAGGGAGAAGATGTTGTGTAGAATGATGTCGAAGAAGAAGAAGATTGGGGCAGTGCCGGTTTACTTGAATGTTTATGATCTTACACCCATCAATGGCTACGCTTACTGGCTTGGCCTCGGTGTCTACCATTCGGGCGTTCAAGGTTCCCTTCTCTCTCTTTTTCTCTGCCAATTTCATGCAATTGTCTTTGATTTAGATCCGTTAAAATGTGGATTTGTTTGTGATGTGAAAATGTAATGAGTTTTTCTTGGTACCCTTTTTCGTGAGGAATAGATTAGTGAGGATGAATTGCTTGTCGTAGGTGTATTCATGCTGAATTTCTGATGGGCGGGTGGGTGTTTTAACGGATTAGAAAGCGACATTCTCTGAAATTGCTTGTGGGATTTTGAGGTTTTGGTTAAAGGAAGAGTTTTTAATGTGTGTTTTTTTGTTTAATTTTTGTTGAAAGTAGGTTTCTTCCTTCCTGGTTAGAAATCTGGGGCCTAGTGGTTTTGAGCTCTGCAATTGTGAACACTAGCATCGATTTTATGTGGAGAAATAATCAGAATCAGCAGAGCCATTATTCACCTTCTTAGGAAGATTTGGGTTAGGGTTCTGGGTTTGTTCTGGGCACATTTGGGTGAGCAAATAATGAAATCATATTGTTCTCGCATAAGAAAAGGGAAAACAAGGGACAAAATGTTGATGACAGAAGTTGCAGTACTGTGTGTGTTGCAATTGCCCGATATCTTCTGAATTTGTCAATAAAGATCAAATTTGTAGATCCAAGGGCGGTATCCCACTGTATTCAGGGATATTTCATTAATTTTGGTTGAAACTTAAAAGTGTCCTGAGTTATATACTCTGTCTGTGTGTTTGAGGACTGAGGATACGTCAATATTTGTTTCAAGTTTGCGGAGCCATAAGTAGTATAATATGGTTCTTAGCAATTGTGTATGCATATCTTCTATGCTCTAATTCATTTCATGGCCTTTGGGTGTCAAAGCTCAAAAACTTGCCATGGTGTTTAATAAGAGCAATGATTTTTAGCTTATGAGGTTGGATCTAATAAATGATGACTCTTATCCTGTTACTTTCTGGTTTTTTCCTCTTGTTTCTCTTTTTCGTGCGGTGATTTTTGGGTGTGGAACTGAATTATTCTCAATTGCTCAGTGCACGGTGTTGAGTACGCTTTTGGCGCTCATGACCATGCTACAACTGGTGTATTTGAAGTGGAACCGAAGCTGTGCCCTGGCTTCACATTTAGAAAATCAATCTTGATAGGGAGAACTGATTTGGGTGATAAAGAGGTCCAGGCGTTGATGGAGAAACTATCTAAAGAGTACCTGGGCAATACGTACAATCTCATTAGCAAGAACTGTAACCACTTTTGCAATGATCTATCTATACGTTTAACTGGAAAGCCGATTCCTAGCTGGGTCAATCGACTAGCTCGACTAGGTAAGATTTCTCTTAGATCCATGCTATTATCGTATTGGTTTTAATGATTGTAAATTTGACATGTGTGTTTCTTTGTTCCACATCGCACCCACACCCAACTACCAAGATATTGCACTTGCTGTTTGTGAAGCATTAGACTTCTTGCTCCGTAATGGAATTTGTCATGATTCACTTAAAGCTTTAGTGGTGTAACCTTTTCAGTGGTCTTTGGTTGATGCTGTCAGTTTTCTAGTATTAAGTTTTAGGTGGGAACATATATGCCGGTGCTTATTCATGGGAAGCTTAGCAACTGGGAACTTTACATTATTTATTTATTTATTCATTCATTACATGGATGAGTGCTGCTCTTAGTGGTCAATATTTCCAATGTGGAGTATGTCTTACCAGACTTTTGCTTACTTTTCTTATATAGTGAGATGCAGTGAACAATTTTAAACTTAAAGGCCTCTCTATGGTATTGTATGGACTATGGAGTAAGGTGTTGTCCATATGAATCCCCACATTCTTGGATTTGGTAGAATTCTGTGTTAAGGGTTCAGTTAATACAAGAAGGATTTGCATGCCATGTATTACTTTTCATCATTTCATGTCATTCCGAAGGATGAGGTAGGCGGTTCAAAAACTTGGGTTCGCAAAGGGTATTGTGCAGTCTATTTTGCCTGAACTGTGTGGAAAGAACATATAACTAATATCAGGAAACACGATCAAGAGATCTGCATTGGCAGCGGAGACCTTCTAATCTGGTCTGTATTACTTGGAGATGACTCTATAAGTATGAGACAGATTATAAAATGTTAAAAACCATATTCGAGTCTAGTGTCCTTCAACATGAGTAAGATTATTAGTCATTTTCTGTGTTGATTTTCTCGCCCTTTATCTGCATGTTTTCAAGGTGTCTGCACTAAACTCCTAACAATATGGAGAATTTCCAAACGACTGCTTGCTTATGATCATTCTCGCCATCAACTTGTAGGTTTGCTTTGCAAATGCGTTCTTCCAGCAGCTTTGGATGAAACAAAGGTTCGCCAAGTTAGAAGTGAAAGCAAGACCCATTCTGAGGGGGACAAGAGGAAGTTAAGAAGCCAATCAAGTAGGTTTGAATCCTCGAATTCGACTTCATCCACTGAGCCTTCTCTCTCTGCTGCTCCTGCTAGTAGAAGTAGGAGGCAGAGACGCTGCATCCCACCCTCTCCTTCGTCTTTGATTTGTTCGTACCCTCAGCCGGAAGTTGTTGCATAAAATAGGGTGGTAGGTGGTTTAAATTTATTAGGTCTTGTGTAAATCTGTGATTGAAAGCTTGCTTGGTAGGGTAGTGCTAGTTTCTGCTCTAGTTCCAGCCAATGCAGTATTTCCGTCCTTGTAATCAGTTACTACATGATGTTTTCAAGTTTTGGCATGCAATGCCTTGTACCCTTGTTTATGGTGTCTTTTGAGGCTTCTTTCGCATTCATTTTCACTTTGTCAAGGGCACCTGTTTGAACATAATTCATTTTAGGGCTTGTTTGTATCAACGTATTATAATTCAAAAGTACTTATAATTAACATTTAGCATTGATCAATACTCACTATTACTTATTGACGCTCATTGGTACTCATACTTTTTAATTCCTAGTAATAATTTTAGCATTCATTGACGATAAATTACTTATAATAAGTTATGAAGAATATACCCTTGCTCTATTTTACCCGAAGTGGGGAGTAGGTATCTTTTTACAACAGCGAGAAGAGTATTCTCTTTCAACTTTTTGTGAATGACAAATGTGTTCAAGGATTGCAAACATGCCTACTCTTTACCAATATTTCTTCACTCCTAAATTCTTCCCCACCCAATCACACCGCCAAAAAACAAAAACATATGGTCTAACATTCTAAACCCATGAGCTACAAAGAAGTTTGGGTCTGTCGTTGCTCATTTACTTAGAATCAAACTAATGTTGGTATGAAAAGTCAGAGAGTTTTTTCAGTATAAATGTTTTCCATTAACAAGACCTTAACCGAAGATCGTCTTATTTTAGGATAATAGATGATAAATTATTGAAGTCAGTCGAAGTTGATTATGACTTACAAATTATGAAATATACAAATTATGATATACATCAATTGCGAATTGCGATAATGGCATATTCTTTACATCTAATATTGTATATTTATATTCCTTTGTTCTTTCTTTTATCGTATTTCATAAAGAGGACCCAAGTTTATCAAAAGCAAGACATCCTGAATTATACTCTGTTCTAACCTGCCTCTTGAATAAAAAAATAAAAAGTAATTATAAAACACAAGCTAATTAGTAAAGCCAAAGTGAACAAATTGCTTGGGACTTGGGACCCTTTTTTTTTTTTTTTCTTTTTCTTTATCCTTGTTTATTTCCCAGATTCTCTTTTCTGGAAACTTCACTGTTTGACTCTCTTTCAGACAGACAAAGAGGGATCAAAGTAGTAGTTGGGTGAAAAAGCACTGAATTTCTTCAGATTTTTCCCTTAATGGAGAAGATTGAATTGTATTTTCTCACCATAAAAAAATTGGCATTATTTATTTTGCCTTGTTGTTCTTTTGGGAAATTAATAATTTTATAGTCAAATATATTACGGCTTAGTTTGCATTGGAACATACGAAAGCGGATTATTTCATGTTGAAAAGATATTGCATTGAATGTGTATATAAATATACAAGTTAGTAACTCGCTTGATTCATTGTTAACTGATCTTGGACTGAAATCTTATTTGGACTTAATTGCTCATTTGTTTCAAGCCATATATATATATATATATATATATATATATATATATATATATATATATATATATATATATATATGTATGTATATATATATATAATTTAACACGATATCAGAGTAGATTGCTCTTTGGTACGTTATTATCCCTGTTTGCTTATGTGCATAGATGTACTTGGACCCTGTCAGTAATCGATACGAGAGAGAATTTGTTAAAATATATGAAAGTACGTTGTCTCACATTGACAAAATATGATGTTTCAAGCATACACGTGAAGTATAAGTCACTTCTCTAATAGGTAATTGATATTGAATAGAAACTTTTCTAGGATTTACGCATGCATTGCTCATTTATTTTAGACCAATGCATGTAAAGCTTCGCAGCCCTCCAACTTCTAGAAATTTACCAAAAACTATGACCTTTTAGTTAGAACGACTTAGGTGAGCCAAGACAATGGAGGTAAATTTTATTTTTTTGTTTGGGGTCAAAAGCAAATGGAGACAAAGTTGGTATTTGGATTTTTGTTTAGGTAGGAAGCTAGTTACTAAAAAATGTAAATGACAGCTCCAAAAAGGGTTTGTAATAGTTGCATTATCTACCCAAGAACATCGATGCAGCTAGAATTATCGAGTTGACATCGACCCTAAGGCTCTATTCTTTTTGTTGGTCACCCCTAATTTACCAACCTCAACCTACTTCAACTCACTTCATCAACTTCAATAAAAAAAAATACCCACTTTAACCAACTTCAACCCACTTCCCACTATTTTAATAAGTTTTTAACCAATTTCAACTCATCATATAAAAAAAAATCAACTCAGTTCAACCCACTTCAACAAAAAAATATCCACTGTAACCCACTTCAACCCATTTCTATCAATCTCAATCAAATTTACCAATTCATCAACCCATATTTTCTAACGAAAAGAACAAGCGCTCAATCTAGATCACTTGTGGATCCAATGCTGCGTGAGGAAGAGACCCCTTGGATTGACTTGGGTGGGTGAGTTGGCTAACTAAAATAGTCTAATAATTTGACCAATACCTAATTCATTCGTAGGGACTCCTGAAGTAACTAACAACCCCAAGAGAATCCCAAACTCAGTGGGGTTCAGTAATTTCTAATGAGGCAGCCGTCAACGAATTTCGTCCGGAAAAGTCTCATGTGAGCGCCGATTAAACTTGATGGGATATTGTATACTTAGCACTTGTAAGGAAGGACGTTTACGAGTCAGTAATGATGAAGACAGCATAATAAAACCTAAGGGCATAATTCATAAGCCGTCCGTCAACTATTGACAATGTGCAGCTTTGTAAGTAAGAACTGCTATTTATCCTCAAGGGGACAAATGGCGTTCTAATTTAGGGTCTGTTCGTTTCAGCATTTGTCTAATCGTAAGTGCTTTCAACTATTTTCAATCGCTTCAAACGATCCTCACTTGCTCCCAACCGCTTGCAATTGCTCACATTATATTACAAACACTAATATAACTGTCTCTTAGTGCTCATAATTGCTTTCAACTGCTCACAACTACTTCTAACCGCTCCTAACTGCTCACAACTGCTCTAACTACTAACCGCTAAAATGAATAGGCCCTTAGTAGTTAAAATCGAAAATCTAAGTATATTAAGTTACAAATTCAATTCCCTTTTTGACCCATTCCTATGCATCATATTACCCTTTTGTGGCCGTGAGTCCTTTGAAATCCAAAAAAAAAAAAAAGAAAAAAAGTTGGTATGTTGAAATCTTAACTGCATTGAGCCTTTTGTGGCCGTGGGTCCTTTGTATTGGGCTTAATCACAAGGTGACAAGACTCAAGCTTCAATGGGCTCATTTGCGCATGGAAGCTGATAAGAATGCCCCAAAAGCCCGACCTTCCTACGGCCACAAGTGATACCCCAATACTAGAATTGCCCAGGCTTTCTAATAGCAAGATGGTCCCTTAAACGCGAGAGAGAGAGAGAGAGAGAGCGAGAGAGAGGGAGTTTCTCTGATACTCCTTCTGAATTCTCTTTTTTTTAATTAAAAAATTATTGATAGTTTCAAGGAGGGCCCCCCCCGGGGGGGGGGGGGGAGTTGGAATGGTACAATAAGAGCTCAATTGATCATAGGTTCAATACTACATGCTCCTAGGCTTGAAAGAAACCATTAAATTCCAAATCATTGGAGAAAAATTGAAATCTTAAATCCCTTTTTGAAACATGTAAAGTTTGATTAATTTTTATTACATTGTTAAATATTAGGGACATATGTTCCTATTCAAGAGGTCAACAGACCACGTATAAGGGGTAGGTGAGAAATAGGACGACCCATGTTGAAATCTAGATATAAATGCTCAATTGCGTTTTTTACACAAATATTCAAACTAACTAATGGCTTGTGTAGCCATCAAGATTCGATCTTCGAAAGAAACTTCATGAGTTCTCATCAAACAATAAAATTTATTTTGATATCAATATTCACAATTTTGATATGTTTTTTTTGTATTAATCGAGAAAGTTTTTTGACATAAAAACAGTGTGGGAGGAATTTGTATGATACAACTGAATCTCTTTATCACTAGAAAACCCCTTGATAGTTTTCTTCTACCGTTTCTCTATTGGCCTCGTGGACTGACCTTTAATTTGAGGCGTGACCTTGAGATTGACATTACACTGTTCACTTGAAATAAAAATTGTGTTTTCTCTTTAACTTCATGATGATACTAATACATCTAATGAGTTGAAGTCAGACAATGTGACAAAGTCCAACCTCCCTTGGAGCAGGAGAGAGAATTGCACTAGCTAGTGTAGTCTGTCTTATCTCCATCATGCAGTATAGCAATTAACGGGTCTAAAAGCAGTGGCGGATTTAGATATATAGAACAGGAGTACCCATCTATTAAACTATCCATGTATACTAATCTAATAATCTTCAAACAAGAGTGTTAATATACACTAATCTAATACCCTTCAAAATATAGCTCGTTAGAATTTTTTTGGCAATGGGTGTCCATGGACACCCACCCATACATAGAAATCCGCCCCTGTTTTGAAGGATCCCTCCTTAAATCAAGATAGAAAATTTGCTACTGACTCTAGATATATTATGAACATGGTCTTCTAGAATTGTAAAGTTAGTAAAATAATTTGACTACCGATTAGATCTTAGTTTATCAGCTAAGATTGAGGGTTTAAGTATATTAGGTTTTAGGTTCAATTTTCCTCTCCCATTGTATTGTAATAAATGCCTTTTAAAATATATATTTGAAGTAATGAAGTTGGATAATTGAATGATGCATATCGAGCTAAATGTTGCCCAGGACATTGTATGTTTTCTTTTTATTTCTTATTGCATTGTGTCTTAAAAATTAGTTGGCTTCTTGTTGTTTCAGTATATCTATCTATCTATATAAATATAAAGAAATATATTTAAAATTAAGTGACTTTATATGCTTTTACCAAGTGTCTTAACTTTAATGATTAGGATATTAATTATATATAGGTCATTTTGACTTTTAGCTTGAATATAATTCTTTTTTTACTTTTTCATACACTCTAGTAGACATTTCGTCTTCTTCCTAATCAATCACTGATAAATTGGAAAAGTGAGGCATTCACAGACCAAAAAAAAAAAAACAAATAAAAAATTATTTAACTAATACAAAAATCTCAACAATAAAAACAGCATCTTATGTTTAGTGCTTATCATTTTGAATATTGACGTATTGTTTATTTCAATTCTTGCATCGCAAGGACAATAATTCTAATTTAATTAAAAAGTGACTCATTTTCTTTAAAAGTATGCTTTCATTTGCCATCATTATTTTTGAATTTTCCAATTTATGCTTAAAATACAACTTATTTCATTAATATGAAGTTGATTAGCAAATTTACTTGAGTTAATACAATGATTACCTTCATAATTGTACTTGTATAACAACTCCGTATGTCACAGCCGTGTTGTCGAATAAATTTCAACGAGTATATGACAATGGTCCACTTGGGATCCAACCGACCTCCCCAAAGTTTGACTTTGTTTCCTTGCACTACTCTCACTAAGTCTGTGTCTTGGGTGAGAGTTACGTTCTCAACAGTTATACATTTGTAAAATACTTTGAGGAACATTATTTATGTTATTTGCTCAGAATCTTTTGGCCCTGCTCGCCAAAATTAGCAATTCAAGTAATGGATAGCGTTTCAAGTAGTGGATAGTTGTTTAGGCAGCAGATAGCGTTTCTAATTTAGCTATTAGCGGATAACTGTTTAGATGAGCAGTTGAAATAAGTGTGTTCGGTAAATTTAGCAGTTGGATTAGCTAATTAATGTAAATTGACATAAAAGGATATAGATAATTTTCAAATATAAAATTTCGTAAGGATATTTTTCGGCAAAAAAATATGAAACGCTACTTTTAAATGCCAAACGTTAATACTATTAACTTTTCAGAAATGCTGCTTAAAACGCTAAACGCTGCTTGAAACGCTGGTCGAAATACTATGTTACTGAACACTAAAAATTACTTGATGAGTGTATTGACTTAGTCAAAACGCTAAAAGCTACTCAAAACGCTGTTACCGAACATGCCCTTTGTGAAACGAGCGAGTCTTCCCACATCTTATTGTGGAAATCTTCTAGTACCTTATTAGTGATGCATAAGGCTCTAATTTAAGATAGTATATCACTGACGATAAAAATTATCAAGTGTCTAGAAAACATTGGCGAAGAAATTTGATCAAATTGAAATATATTGTCTTAAAAACACAAGTTGTTCCAAAATTCCAATGAATTTTCAACATTGGGGGCAATAGCTGTTGCCATTTCTTATGCATTGTTGCCTGTAGCTCGTTTTTTTGGGAGTGGTAGAATCCTGCAGTTGGAGGTTGGAGTCTGGATTTGTGAGCATGTTTGATGGCGACCTGAATTTTTGGCTCATTAGCAGGGCCTACTCCACATCAACTTTTGAACAAATTTTTTAGCTCATAATCCTTCCCCCCTTCACTAAGGCTCATAATGTTGGCTCAATACATAAAATAATATTTATGGAGCCTACCATTAAACATGCATGTATTTTTTTTGGACAATGTGACATTGTTTAAGTAAATAGAATTATTTTTTTCTATCTTCAAAAAATAATTTATGGTTATTTAATTTAATAAAAATAATATGTTTATCTTTGAAAAAAATTTCGAGCAAAAAAAAAACATATCAAATTTTATCAAAAAATTTTTACCCAAAAGAGTCCAAAAGGAAAACATGAACCAACCTAATATATTTTTTCAAAAGGAAAAAGTAAAATTATATAACTCAAAATAACTTTCACTCAAAAAACAAATAAAGATAAAATTGTAGCCAAAAAAAAAAAGAGAAAATTATGATCTGGAGCGGGCAAGTGGCTCATAGAGGCGAGCCACTCGCAAACTGTGAGCTATGAGCCTCCCTCTATAAGGCAACAAGCGATATCACATAATGACATGCCTCATTAGAATTTAAGGTATAGCACTTTTTAAAAATTGTTTTTTAGTTTTTTTTTGCAGCTATCAAGGACAATTGGACAAATCTTAGATTTATATATTCTTTTTCTTTTTTAGGAAACATGCAGCAATTGGTGATACAACTATACTAGACCAAGTCAACGGTTGAGATGTCTTCACCTAAAATGAACGGTCCAGGGCCGACGTAACCACAAATTGTTGGATTTTACACTTCTGTCATTTAATACTGGCTTGCCAGTAGTCACTACCAAAAATTTAAAAATACTCTACCCTACAACACGTTATTTATTTATTTATTTATTTTTTGAGTTGAATCATAAGACTGCAACAATTTAACAAGAGCGCAGTGGAATAATCAACGCCACAAGTCAATCCGACCCAGCCTCACCCCCACACATACATACATACATACATACATACAAAGACTCCATTCCCCACAATTCAATATCAATAAATTCAAGTCAGAAATTTCTCCAATCCAAGTCAAAATCATTATACCCTTCTTCTTCCTCCTCCTCTTTCTTTCTGGCAAAATTTAATCGATCCCATCTCATCCCATGAATCCGCAAGGGTTCCCACACCCTCCGACGAACAGGAGAGAGATTCAGCTCCAAGGCCCACGCCCAGCCCCGCTTCGGATCAGCAAAGACTCCCACAAGATCAAGAAACCCCCCATCGCACCCAAACCCCACGCGCCGCCCCACGCGCCGCAGGCGCATGCCGCCACTCAGCCGCTCATCATATACTCCGTCTCCCCCAAGCCCATCTACGTCGACGCCTCCAACTTCATGTCCATCGTCCAGCAACTAACCGGCAGAGGCTCCGATTCCGATCCCACCGCATCTCAACCCTCCGCCCCCGTCTCCCCGGCGGCGCGTATGGCGGTGATTGAGCGGACCAGCCCACGAGGGCGGCGGGACGACCGGAGATCCGTCGACATGGGGGTGGAGATGGGGATGGGGATGGGAGATCAGTATGAGTTACTTGAGGGCTTGGATACAGTAGTAGATGTGGGAGCTCAAACTCAAATGCCCGGGATCTTGTCCCCGGCGCCGGCGAATTTGCCGGCAATATCGCCGGGGATGTTCTCGCCGGCGGCGGAGGGGCAAACCCTATTTGGGTTGAGTGATTTCATGATGAGTCCATTCATGGGCAACAGTAGTAGTTTCCTGTTGCCCAGCCCTTCTTCAATGTTCTTCTCGGCCGCCCCTGTGGTTTCACCTACTCCTTCCCCTGGTGGAGACTTTTTCAACATTTTTGACTTTTGATCCCCTTTTAATTTTTAGGGGGATTGAATTTTGGTTGGAATGTGGGTATTGTTGTAACCTTAGAGGGTGTAACAATAGAGGCAAAGGAAGGTCGGCAATTGCAAGCTCTGTGATTGTATTTTTGAGGGTTCAATTTTTCTTGGATTTGTAAATTGTATTACTAGTGATTTGATTGGATTCTTCATACTGTATATATGCTCATTCATTTTTGTAAGTTAACAGCCAATTCAATAAGAAAATGGGTTTCTTTTCAGCACTTTTATTGCAACTTTATTGTGTGGTTTAGTTGCAATATCCTAGTTGACATACTTAAATGGGGTAGAATCGTTCTTTTACTCTTTTAGGGTGTATTTGATTCGAGGGAATGCTTTTTCTTTTACTTCACTTCTATACAACGAAAAATTTGAATATATAATCTAAAGTGGTTATTTTTCTCCTAGCAAAACTAAATGTGCCCTTTTAGTATTTGCATGTAATTGTGCATGCTATTTGGCTTCCTCATTGGGGACAAAGTATCTGCCCTATACCCATTTTATGAATACTTGCCCCGTACCCGTCTCAGACCCATCCAATATAAAACTCGTACTTGTTTGTTTAAAGTTCTAATTTGTTACTTGTACTTGAATATTCTGTTGGCTGCTTTGAGCTATATTATATTCTAGACTTGGGCGGAACATTTTGTTTAAAACTGTAATTATCAAGTACTAATTTATTGGTTTGATTAGCAAACTTTTAGTTGTATTTGATGTGATATGATATGTTGGTGAAAACTTGATGTTAATGTGAGACATTGGCTATTTGATATCAAATATGGATACAAAATAAATTTAATTCTTTTTTGTCTATATATGCCTGAATATACCTTGTTAGAAGTTTGTTAAAAGTTAGTTAAGACGTTTGCCCTCAGCTTGAGGGTTGTTGCAGTTAGTTATTTTTGTTGCGTTTCTGTTAGCATTCCATCAGCATTATTCTTCTCCCTGTACATATATATACTGCAATGATGTATCATTCATTAATTCATTCAATAATGAAAAATCTAGTGAGAGATACTCCTTCTCTCTGTTCTTCTCTTTCTCTCCATTTTCTCCATGGTTGTTTTGAGTATCCTCTCGATGTTAACATGGTATCAGAGCATGTATCACTGAGTTCCACGATTCAAGCATTGTTTTCATTCTCTTGATTCGACTTCTTTTTCCTTGATCGAATAAGGTTCTTCAATCTAAATTCACACATCAAGGAATTCAGAGATCTGTTTTCGATCCTGGAAATATTGCTTTTCTTTCTTGAGTTTCTTCAAAAATGTCGGCATAAGCAATCAATACTGAAGTGCTGATTTCCCCAGAAGATCTTGCTGAAGCATATTCTCTTCATCCTTCAGATCATCCAGGTTTGCTTCTTGTTTCTACACCATTTGATGGAATCAGTTTTGGTTCATGGAAAAGGACTATGACAATTGCTTTGTCCACAAAGAGTAAACTGTATTTTGTTGATGGAACTCTTGCTAAACCTCAGCCTAGTTCTCCAGATTTCAAGAAATGGATGAGATGTAATGACGTGGTCATGTCTTGGATTTTGAATGTGTTGACCACAACTATTGCAGATAGTATTATATACGCTAAATCAGCTAGACAAATGTGGGTAGAACTTGAGGAAAGATTTGGCCAAATCAATGGTGCCAAATTATACCAAGTTAAAAAGAAAATGTGCAATGCCAATCAAGGCACAAATGACATTGCAACATATTTTACTAAGGTGAAGGGTTTATTGGATGAATTAGATGATTTGGATGAAATTCCAGTATGCACATGTAATTTTGCTGAAAAAATGCTTAAGAGAGAGCAAAATCAGAAGCTGTTGCAGTTCTTGATGGGGCTAAATGATGATTACAATTCAATCAGGGGCAATATTCTTATGATGATTCCTATGCCTTTAATTAGCCAAGTGTATTCAATGCTAATCCAAGAAGAGAAACAGAGAGAGATCAGGTATAGTAGCCATTTCCTTACAGACTCTGCATCTCTTGCAGTGGAGACACATAAACCACATTAGTTCTACAGAAGAAAAATTGATAGAGTTGAGACAAGAGTTGAAAATCCTTCCACCAGGTTTGAAAGGAATGAAGGGAAGAGGTCTCATTTGTTTTGCAATTATTGTAAGAAACCTAGACATGTTATAGAAAAATGTTACAGGTTACATGGTTTTCCACCAAATACTAAGTTCAAGGGAGGAAGAAGGATAGCTGCACTTGGTCAGACAGATAGCCAGGATTTTATTTCTAGTTGTCATGAACCACAGCCTCAGGGCAATACTGCAGTTCCAGGTTTGACTTCTGAGCAGACTTCAGAATTAATAGCATTACTTCAAAATGTGCAACTGAACAAGGCAGGATACACTACTGGGATCCAAAAACAAGAAGCTGATTACAATCCCAGTTCAATAGCTTTCTCAAGCTTTGCAGGTACTAGCAACATCAATCACACAGAAAATTTATGCTTATTGTCTAATGTTTCTGACTGGCACAACACTTGGATTATTGACACTGGAGCTAGTGATCATACGTGTCACAACAAGAACGTGTTTAGCAATCTTATGGTTCTTTCTAAGCCCAGTACTGTTACATTATTAAATGGAAAATGTGTTCGTGTTACACATGCTGGTACTATTGTTTTTAATAGCTTTTTGGCTTTATATGGAGTTCTCTATATTCCAAGTTTCAGATACAATATCCTATCTGTGAGTAAACTGTCTAGCCAACCGAATGGCTACATTATCTTCACACCCCAGCATTGTCTTATGCAGGACCCTTTACTGAGGAAGCCGCAGGTTCTTGGTGAGCATTATGCTGGGCTCTATCTACTCAAATCAAGCACTGCAGTAAATTCAGATGATTCTATCAAGAATTCTTCAATTTTTTCTATAGATAATCAACCATCAATTTGTAACGTTAGTATGTCTTTTGAGGATGTATGGCATGCTAGGCTTGATCATTTGCCCTTTACAAAGCTTCAAAAGCTATGATTGTTGTCCAATCACATCAATATTGATTCAATAAAGGAGTGTTTGATCTGTTCTAAGGCACGACAACACAGACTTCCATTTCCTCATAGTCAGATTCATTCAACACACACTTTTGAGCTTATACACATTGATTTGTAGGGGCCTTACAGGGTACAAACATACAATGGCTATAAATATTTTTTTAGTGGATGGCTATAGTAGAACAACATGGACTCATTTGTTGGCAGCCAAGAGCAATGCTTTGCCTTTAATTAGGGCCTTTATAGAGATGGCATACACCCAGTCTAATGCCAAAGTAAAGACACTAAGGTCTGATAATGCACTTGAATTGGGCCTTAACAGAGAAGCTACAACATATTTCCTTTCTAAGGGAATCATCCACCAAACAAGTTGTGTGGCAATACCACAACAAAATGGTGTTGTAGAGAGAAAACACAAGCACCTACTCGAGACCTCAAGAGCCTTGTTGTTTCATTCTGGTTTGCCAATAAAGTATTGGGGAGAATGTGTTTTGTCAGCCACATACCTCATAAACAGGTTCCCTTCTAAGGTGCTTAAAGGTGCTAGCCTTTTTCAGATTTTGTTTGGACAAGAGCCTCATTATGAGCACCTTAGAGTCTTTAGTAGCCTTTTCTATACTTCTACCCTTAAAGCTAGAAGGGATAAATTCCAAGCGAGGGCAGTAACCTGTGTATTTTTGGGGTATCCATTTGGATATAAAGCTTATAAGCTTCTTAACCTTGAAACACATCACATCTTCACTTCCAGAGAAGTTGTTTTTCAGGAAAAAGTGCTCCCTTGTCATACTTCTCCTTCTACTCACAGTTCCAATATATTTCCACATCCCAAGTCTTCTGAGATCCATATTTGGGAAGATCACAGTGTCATTCCAAGTACTTCTTCATATCAAGATCAATCATATAACTTGCAGAGTACATTTGTCATACCAGGGGAACAGGCATCATCTTCTGAGCATACAATGCCTTCAAGGAGATCTACCAGATAGCATAAGACACCCTCTTATTTGTCTGAGTATGTTTGCAACAATGCCCTTTCTCAACACAGGGAATATATAGCTCTAGGCTGCTCTAATACTGTCACTTCCATTTGTTGCAATGCATCTTTGAGCAGTGGCATTCTTTTGCCAGACAGTGCATCTAATTTGTTGCATCATTTGGATACATATAGTGAACCTTCATCATATGAGGAAGCAGCAGCAAAGCCTGAATGGCAAGAGGTCATGAACAAGGAGTTTGATACTTTAGAGGCAAACAATACTTGGATTCTAGCACCTCTACCAGCAGGAAAAAAAGCCCATAAGCTGTAAATGGGTGTATAAACTCAAGTACAAGGTAGATGGGAGTTTGGAGAGATGCAAAGCTCGATTGGTTATTAGAGGGTTCACTCAGAGGGAGGGAGTTGATTATACTGAAATTTTCTCCCCTGTGGTAAAGATGACAACAATCAGAAGTCTAATTGCTACTTGAGTTAAGAAAAAGTAGCCTATCTACCAACTAGATGTCAACAATGCTTTCCTTCATGGGAACTTAGATGAGGACATTTATATGAAACCACCACTAGGATTGGAGCTTCATTCCCCAGGCTTAATTTACAAATTGCAAAAATCTTTGTATGGTTTAAAACAAGCATCCGGATAGTAGTGTGCCAAGTTGTCAGACACCTTGAGAATTCTTGGATGTCAGCCTTCTAAAAATGATTATTCTCTATTCTTAAAGCAATCAGGCAATTCCATTACGTTAGTAGTTGTATATATGGATGATATTATTATCACAGGCAACCATTCTGCAGATATCAAAGCATTGAAGACATTTCTTGATGAGAAATTTAGAATCAAAGATCTAGGGGAGCTACATTATTTTCTGGGCATTGAATTACTCAAAGTTTCTAATGGATTAATCATGACACAAAGGAAGTTTGCTATGAAGTTGTTGAAGGAATTTCCGTGTGACAAGCTCACAGCCACCTCTTGCCCTCTGGCTCCTCTCTCTAAAGGATCTTTTGCTGAAGATACACTTGTTGATGCTACCATTTATAGGAAATTAGCGGGTAAGCTCAACTATCTTACCAATACTAAGCCTGATATTGCTTTTTCAGTGCAATATCTAAGCCAATTTCTTCAGACTCCTAGCAAAACACATATGACAGCTACACTGCATACTCTGAGATACATCAAGAAGGATCCTTCTCAAGGATTATTTTTTAATGATGCGCCAGATTACAACTTACAGGCATACTGTGACTCTGATTGGGCTCAATGTCCATGTACTAGAAGGTCTGTCAGTGGTTATTTCATCATGTTAGGAGGGAGTCCTCTCTCTTGGAAGTCGAAGAAGCAGCCCACAGTGGCTTTATCTTCTGCAAAAGTAGAATATAGGTCCATAAGAGCAGTCACAGTAGAGCTTTCTTGGCTTACTCGGATACTTTCAGATCTACAGGTGCCTTCTATTTTACCTATACCAGTTAAGAGCGACAGTTTGGCAGCTATATACAATGCCAAGAACCCTGTTTTTCATGAAAGAACGAAGCACATAGAATTGGACTGTCATTTCGTTAGAGAAAAGCTTCATGAAGGGCTCATTTCTCTGTCTCATACCAAGACCACAGAACAGCTGGCAGATATTATTACTAAGCCTTTGCCTAGTTTACAACATCATCACCTTCTCTGCAAGTTGGGGGTTTCATCCTGTCACCCTCCAACTTGAGGGGGTGTTAGAAGTTTGTTAAAAGTTAGTTAAGATGTTTGCCAGCTCAGCCTGAGGGTTGTTGCAGTTAGTTATTTTTGTTGCGTTTCTGTTAGCATTCCATTAGCATTATTCTTCTTCCTGTACATATATATACTGCAATGATGTATCATTCATTAATTCATTCAATAATGAAAAATCTAGTGAGAGATACTCCTCTTCCATTTTCTCCATGCATGGTTGTTCCGAGTATCCTCTCGAATATTAACATACCTGGTATACCCAGTGGATATGGGTACAGATATAACTTTATAATATTCAATGGGTATGGATATGGGTATAGGTATGGGTATCGGTATTAATTTTAAAAATAGATATGGATATGGGTACAACTAAACCCACCCCATACGTGCCCCATTCCCACCCCTAATTGTGAAGCGTTGAGAATGCTGAACTCTGCCTTCACTAATTGCATTCTGTTTTTAGAAAAGAAAAAGAAATCAAAATCTTAGAATTGCTAAGTGCTGAAGTTAGGGCTGGAGCTGTTGGGCCGCAAGATGTTAGCACCGGTCCATTTACAAAAAGGAATGTTCAATAGTCTAAGTTTTTTAAGCTGTTTTGAGGATGTTCACCAATATTATTTTCAAAGTCCTCAAATAATTTTATTAAGAGATTTTTTTTGGGTTAAGAATGTCTATGAACATATCTAGACTGGACCTAGATCTGCTGGTGCGTTAACCACGATGGTGAGTGTTGATCGGGCCTAAATTAAGTTAGGCAACTATCAACAATGCCTAACTTGTTAGGCCAACAGCCACAAAGTGTTGCCACTAGGCAATCCTAGCTGCCCCCCCATAATCTATATAAGGAGGTTTGGGAGGGACAGCTAGAACATGAAGACGCAAGACACAAATAACTCTCCTACTCTGCCCACGGCTGCTTTACCATCGCTGTTAGGCTTTCGGGTTTAGGACGTGAACCTTCACTGGTGACTCTAGTAGCCACCATATTCGTGGGCAGTATTCAACAGGCGAGATCCGACAACGCTTTCATAATAAGATAAGTCCTTATTTTTTCTACAGTGGTATCAGAGCCTAATTGTTATGATTCTAGCCCTGAAAATAAAAATTATGATCATGAATATATTATATGATTCTGGATAACATGCTTGTTTGCTATGCTATGTTTTATCTGTGAAAATGTGATGAATCTTAATTTGTAAGCATGAAAAGCGTCGATTAAAAATACTCTAGATCTATACATTTCTGTGTGAAATGATTAAAATAGAAATCATGCTGTTTCTATTCTATATTCATGATCATCTAATGAAATTCATGTTCTGAGTCCACTAATTACTTTCAAGATATATGATATGCCAGCCAGGACCGAATTAAACATTGTTTTGGAATATTTGACGAATTTTATGCTAAGCAAACTGAGTTCATTAACATTGATACATCATGTTGTTTGTATGAAATCAAGGAGGCTGATTTTATGTTGATGTATGCAAACCCAAGACCCCCTCCATGACCCTATTTTCCCCAGATCTGACAAACAAAAAAAAAAAAAAGATTCTTCCTAAGGCTTTCTGCCTTGACTCAACAATCCCTAGACCCAACAAAAAAAAAAAAAAAAAAAACATATGAAGAACTTACATGAACCCATCAGAACCGCGGGAGAGGTGGCGCGTGAGTGTCATGCACCACCGAAGAAAACGATCTTAGTCGTTTTTCTTCCTTCAAAGCCCTTAGTACTCGCCGATCTATCACACTCGGCACAAACCACCCAAAACCACCCCCACGTAGGCAGCTTGTGTATGTCACGCACCGCCACAGGAATGGCGCGTGAAGAAAGTGGACGGTCCTTGGCGCTTCGTCGGCGGCTGATCTACGCTTTGGTGGCGGTGATTTTGTCGTTTGGTGAGAAGACAAAGCCCGTGGGGTCATGAAAGTCGGCGAAAAAGGGCGGTTTTCTCATCTGGGCTTTTTTGCGGAGGGATAGCAAGACCTGCCTACTTCCGGTGGCAGCCATGGATACTAGAACTCAGAAAAGGAATGAGCCTAGTTCTCGGCAAGAAGAGGCAAGAAAGTGGAAGCAGAAAGGTGCTTTCGAAGGCCAGAGAAAGCCTTCTGGGTAGAGGCCATCTCGGCCTTGATGAAGAAAGAGGAGAGAGAGGTCGAGAGTTAGCAGGAGAGAGAGAGCTCGGGATGCAGGAGTAAGAGAGAGAGAGAAATGATTAGGGTAGTGAGGTGTTACTCACTTAAAGGGCCCGTTTGGGTCTTGGTTTAAGGGGCCGGTTCTTACTAACAAAAGGGCCCGTTTATGACCTAGCTGTTTTTTTTTTTTTTTTGGTTTCTTTTGGCTTAGTTTCGCTTCGTGCGAATCGGAGATGTTTTTCCTTTTGGGCCTGGTTACTTTCGATCCATTTAATCTGATCCTTGTTGTGGGCTAATCTATAATTATTTTCATAATTGTATGAGTTAGTCTTATATGCTGAAAATAATTATGAGTTTATTTAAAATGTTTATATCATTATCATTATTTATTTCGTATTATTGTTTATGTAATAATAATATGAATATTAGAGGTATGTTATATAACTATGTGTTATATGTAAAATTTATTTTAACAATATGTTATATGAATTAGTTCTATATAACATAAGCTTATGCTCCATGCTGCCATTTTTTATAATAACATTAGAGTTAAATACAAGTTTATGTTATAAGAGTTCTTTATTGCGAGAACTTCTTATGAATTAGTTTCATAAAACTTATGTGAATATGTTTTACATAATTGAAAGTGAATATCTGTGTGATAGCCACCAATTAGTTAATAAGTTTAACCAAACTTTTATAAATTATAATTAACCTGCAGAAACTCCTAATTCACATCCATATGTGATAATAATATGAAAGACATAATGGATGTATAACTATCTGTTATATATTGAGAAAATAAACAAATTTCTCAGCCTAATATATAATAATGTATTATCATCACTAAATAGGCATATTATATGAATTCGTTTCATATTGATTAAGGTTTGTAACATTATATGGATGTGTACGACATAATTACTTACGTGTAATCTCTTCTTTGATATATCATTAAATAAAGTCTTTTAAATGACATATTAGTAACTATATAAATTCGTTTTATATATCTTCGTGTAAATCTATTTTGCATGATTAAAGTTGGATATTTTGTGATATTTCTAAAACGTTAATTAGTTTAACCATGATGTTCTACATAAATTTTATTTTTATGAAAACATATGATAATTAAATTATTAAAACTTCTAATTCATGCTTGTATGAGATGATTATGAGCTTAGCGAAATTTTCGATCATGCAATATGGATAATGGAGTTCTTTGATAATTTAATTATTTGAAAATATGCCCAATGTCCACTTTGCAAATATATATTTTTAGATATGACAATTAAAATATGGTTGGTAATTTGTTTACCAATGAAGAACTTCTCAGAAGATTCAGTTTTCTCTAAGGGAGAGTGAGGTGTTAGTACCCTCGTTAGGTTCTAGGTC
Organism: Carnegiea gigantea; assembly: GCA_029747015.1. Taxonomy (NCBI): domain Eukaryota; kingdom Viridiplantae; phylum Streptophyta; class Magnoliopsida; order Caryophyllales; family Cactaceae; genus Carnegiea; species Carnegiea gigantea. The sequence goes on along the minus strand of JAKOGI010000015.1, from coordinate 233,598 downwards.
TCCTTGGATGGTAAAGATGATACTACTAGTGAGCAGTATCGAGAAAACTTAAAATTATACCAAAAGTGGTTCTAGAATGGATATATCAACATGCTATACTTTGTTGTATTACATATGATGTGGATCTAGTGAGGAAATTAAAAGTCATCTCACTATTGAGTATGCATGGGATTAGCTGAGCATCAAGTTCATCCAGATCCATTTCCTCATAAAGTTCTGGACCTAAGATTGGTATTGCGAAAGGGAAAAAGACTAAGGGAAGGAAAGAGAGGCATGTAGCATGTGTGAGTGCTATGACTGTGGAAATAACAGATCTTATGCTTGGAATTGTCCTGAGTCGATTTATTTACCTTTTTCCACATCAATATGTATGCTCTCAAGCATTTGTTGCTAACTATGATCCTTAGTGGGTTGCAGATACGGGAGCAACCAAGCACATAGTTCAGGAACAAGTTGTTTTTAAACTTTCACCACTACGCGGTGGGTTCACAAATTGTCGTTTTTGGTAACGACAATGAAAAAGATGTCTTTGAATTAAGGACAAATCATTTGAAGCTCTTTGAAGGGACTGCATTGTCTTTTCATGATGCTCTCTATTCACCTGAGGTGTGAAATTTTCCTTGTATCTTATGTTCCTAAGATAAGTTTTCTTTAATTTTCGTCTAGATGACTTAGATATCGTATGGCATGGTGATTTGTTTGGCCATGTCACATTGAAAGGTTTGACGAAATAAAATATCTTCCATCCTTGTCCCATTGTCGAATCTGTTTTAAACATGCTCGTTTTGACCATGAGGATCAATATAAAGCTAACAAACTAGCTAAAGATGGTGTTTTAAGACCAACTCACTAGGCTTAAGTTGCATGATGTGAGTTATATCTAGCTAGTAAAGCAGCAGGAAATCTTTTTGCAAGGTTTCGAGGACATCAAATTCCTTAGCGTTCATTCACTCTAGACATGTGCGGTTCATGAATGTGAAAGCATAGCATAAAGCTATACATTCATGGTACAAGTATGTGTACCAACTATCTCACTGCTATTAGATACTTGATGTGTTCATATACTTTAGCGCTAGTGGGACTCAATTGGGATGAAATATTAAAACTCTTTGAACCAATCGAGATCATGAATATTTTCTTTGTAAAACGAATTCCCGCAATGTTGATTTTCACAAGGATGAGTTCCCGACCATTGGTGAAATCAAGAAGGATGTTGAACTGTTTAAGTTACAGCAAAACATCCGACCATCATTCGGTGAGGGGGAGAATTTGGATTCTAACCAAGTCACCAAAGATGGTACCCGAGGGGAATTGGGGAGACTTGCCTGCCCAGGAAAATGAGATTCATGCGCATGAGGAAAATCAACTTGCGAGTGAGGTCCGTCCTCAATCTCCAGTTCCTGAACATGCAGCTAGTCCACATGTTCGGGATCCCACATCCCAGAGGGATAGTGGGAGCAACTCTCCACATGCTCAAGGCCCCACACCTCTCAGAGAAAGGGGGAGGGATGCCTCACAGGTAGTCAAACAATGAAGGCCCCAGGCTCCGAAGAAGTGAGCGTGGAAGAATTCCTCGATGATATTTCCAAATCGAAGAGAAAGTATTCCTATGCACTTCGTTGGAAGTTAGGGAACCTACCTCTTATCAAGAGGTAATTGATTCACCAAATCACAAAGAGTGGATGGATGCCATAAGGGATGAGATGGACTCGGTGGCAAGAAATAAGGTTTGAGAACTTGTTGATCTTCCACCCCAGCGTAAGTCTATTGGAAACAAGTGGGTTTTCAAAATAAAACGTCGGGCAGATGGTTCGATCGATAAGTTCAAAACCCGTTTAGTGGCGAAAGGGTCTACACAAATGGAAGGTGTAGACTATGAAGAGACATTTTCTCCTATGGTGAGATTTGCCTCTATTTGCCTGATCCTAGCCATGGTTGCCCATTGAGACTTAAAGTTGTTTCAAATGGATGTAAAGATTGCTTTCCTCAATGGTAACTTTGAGGAAGAGATCTATATGGATCAACCCATTGATTTTGTATCACAGGGACAAGAGAACAACGTATGTCATCTTAAAAGATTCATATATGGTCTTAAACAATCTTCGAGATCTTGGTACTTAACATTCCATGAAGTTATAATTTTGTTTGGCTTATCCATGGTTTCAGAAGACCGCCGTGTGTATGTCAAAAGATCAACCAAGGGATTATGTTTCTGACCCTATATGTTGATGACATACTATTGGTTAGGAACAACTTGGAGAATCGAAGCCACTAAGAAGTGGCTGTCCTTCATCTTTGAGATGGAGGACATGGGTAAAGCCAAGTATGTCCTAGGCGTGAAAATAATAAGAAATCATCCTAAGAAACTTTTAGGTATGAGCCAAGAGGCATATATCAAGAAAGTCTTAGAACGGTTCCGTATGCAGTATTCCAAACCTGTAGACACTCCAATTGAAGGGTTTAACCTTGATTCTTGAACAATGCCAAAAAACAGACAAAGAAAAGGAGGAAATGAGTAATGTCTCTTACGCTAGTGCCGTAAGAAACTCAATGTACGCTATGTTATGTGCACGGTCTGACACTTACTTTGCGGTTTGCTTGGTAAGTCGTTACCAGAGCAACCCAAGACTTTCACGTTGGGAAGTCGTCAAGAGAGTCAAGCGATACCTTCATGATACAGTTGACTTAGTCTTATGCTATCAGAGGGAGATCTCAAGTTGAGAGGATCCTCAAAATGTCAATTGAGGTGGTGACTCGGAAAAGCCTACGTCAACCTCAGGACATGCCTTCACCCTGGGTAGGAAAGCCATGTCATGATGCAGTAAGAAGCAAAACTGCACAACAATGTTAGTTATGGAAGCAGATTGTGTGTCACCATAGAAACAAAAGACATTGCCATAAAAGTATATATACATCAAGAAGGTGTTTATGTCCCTTTTGACTAAACCTATTCCTAGTGACACATTCAAAACTCATATGTTGAGTCTAAGAATCTGCAATGTTCAGTTCACGACATATCTTGTCATGTGATGGACAAGGTTCTTTTGCAATGAGCAAAATGCTTATAAATTATTGTTGCGCATTAGGCATATTGAAATGTCACAGGCTTCTGATTAACCTAATCACACAGGCGATCGCCCTGACGCTTGAGTAGCGGGCAGGATGAGACTGAACCATATTGGCACTGAGTGTACAATATTAATTATTCATACTGGAAGTGTATGAATGTGATAAGATATAGTCGCCTTAGTAAGTCTAAGATGAGACTTGAGGTAGTTGAATATAAGATATGATTTCATATTGAAGTCTTAAAAAACCGAATCTTGAGTGTCAAGATTGACATTTAATATGTTAATCTAATTGTTCAGGTTAGATTTTTTTTAGGTGAAAATCTAGACTGAAGATTAGCATGACATATAGAGTGACGACCCAGTTGAGTGGGAGCTATATCATGACACACATCTCATACTGTATGTGTTTAAAAGACGACTATATACGGAGTGACAATTGACCTCCCTATCTTCTGTCACTGTGTGACCCTATAAAAGACGGCCCTTTTGACTTAAAGCTATGATACAAAGTCAAAGCTTGACATTGTTACTTTAATATGTTTCTCAAGGACCACGATGTATACGGTTCAGCGAGAACATGTTAGGAAAGCAATCAAGCTAAAATGCAATATCATGAGTGTTTAAAAAAAAATCTATCCATCATCACCAATATCAGCCCGGGCGGTTATATTAAGTATATAATCATATGATTTATCATGGCATAAGGGATAGAAGATGCCACTGGTGATGTTCAGGATGATTTGGGGTATCGCATTCTCGTGAAAGTGTCAGGTTAGTTAAATGGTAACTTAATATGGCAGTGATTGTTACATTTCGATCGCACGTTCTATTCCTAGTATGAAGTGTGGGGAGTCATGATTCGTGAAAAGTATGTCTTTATGGCCTTTGTGGCCGAGGGGAGTTGTTGACCAGGCCTAACTTAAGTTAGGCAACTGTCAACAATGCCTAACTTGTTAGGCCAACGGCCACAAAGTGTTGCCACTAGGCAACCCTAGCTGCCCCCCTATAATCTATATAAGGAGGTTTGGGAGGGGCAGCTAGAACATGAAGATACAAGACACAAATAACTCTCTTGCCCACCCCACGGCTGCCTTACCATCGCTATCAGGCTTTCGGGTTTAGGACGTGAACCTTCACTGGTGACTCTAGTAGCCACCATATTCGTGGGCAGCATTCAACAGGCGAGATCCGGGCAACGCTTCCGCAATAAGATAAGTCCTTATTTTTGCTACAGTGAGAGATTGCTTTGATATAGATATGAAGGGGCGTCAGACTTGACAAGTGTCAACGTGCAACACAGACAACCAATGTCCATATGCGTGATAATAAGTGTCAACATGCAGCACAGATAGGCAGCGCCCAGATGCGACGCTTGAGAAACAATAGATTCTGGCGTGCCTCAACGGATGCCAAGTTTGACGCCCGACGAAGCAATACAAGCATTTTCATGGATAATTAAGAATTGCTAGGACGAAATCCAAGGGTATATATGTCTGCACTCATTGACAAGTTCCTTAACACTATGGATGCTAAGGGGCGCTAGTGAATAAGAGGTCATAGACAATGTGTTGAACAAGAGGCATTTTGCTTGGTGGTAGTCAAGAGATCGTAATAGTTGTGAAGGTTGCCTCAGCCATTTCTATAAGTATCCCACTTTCATTTGAAAGTTCAAAGGTGAAATTATTCGCATCCAAGATGTCTGTATAAGGTGATTTTACACGAATTTTTTATTGTAACGTTCTTTTACTGTTTAATTTTACTACTTTTGTTTAAAAAAAATTAACACATGATGAAATTATCTAATGAATCAATATAAGACATTTTTCTTATGTTATGTTAAAGACCTTACTCATTTTGTTTCACGAACTTTCTGGGTTTTTTTTTTTTTTATTGAATAACTGTGTTCTGAAAAATTAAGTCAAAGGGCAGAGGATTTATTTTTCTGTAGCAAATAGCAATACAACATTAAATGTAGTGTTTGGTTGAAAGTAATGTAATCACTATGCAATAAAATCAACCATATAATGCGATTGTTAGTGTAATGAAATGCGATAATAATTATATTATAACGTTTGGTTACAAAGTCTTTACAAGTGTAATGGAATCAATTCATCTACAAACAATACTTAATTTTGCACTTCACGTGAAGTACTTGCAATTTAATTCGCATTTTATTTTTGCCTATTTTAATTATTTATAACTTTGTTGATAATTATTATCCAATATCTTATTATCATGATTGCGATGTTTCACATAAGACGTACTTCACTCTATTTCTTCTAGATTACTATAATATAATATTGTTCAAGTTTGCCAAGTAGAGAGATGATGATGATGATGATGATTATGATGATGTGAGAGAGAGAGAGAGAGAGAGACTTGATGTCTAGAACGTACAAAAGTGCCATTACAATAATACGATCATGGTTTAGGTTAAACTTTATCTAATATAGAGAGGAGAGAGAGGGGTGAGGGTGCTTCAAACATTTAAAAAAATGGTGTCAAAGTAATAAGAGATGGGAAGTAGAGGAGAGAGAATGGAGAGAAGAGAGAAAGTTCCCAAATATAATAGCTTATAGTTGGTAGACTTTGATTCAAAGGTATGTAATCACAATTGTTTAAGAAAAATCAAATAATTATAGTTGTATAGATTGAGGTAAATGTGATTACAATGTAACTTTGATTACATTCCTTAATAGTAATCAAACATGGTAATGAAATCACTATTCCTATTTTGATTGTATTACCACTTTGATTACATACAATCAAACAAGCCATAAGGACTTTTTCTTTTCGTTGGAAAACATGTGTTGAAAAATATGTAAAGTTGGTTGAGATTTGTTGAGATGAGTTGAAGTTGGTATTTTCTTATTAAAGTTGGTAGAAGTGGGTTAAAGTAGGTTAAAGTGGATTGAAGTGAGTTGAAGTGAGAAAAAGTCAATGTATTTTTTTATATGATCAGATGAGGTCAGTATTTTTTTATTAAAGTGTGTTAAAGTAGACTAAAGTATGTCAAAATTAATTGAAGTGAGTTAAAATTAAAATTTTCTAATTGAAATGAATTAACGTTAATAAATTAAGAATTATCCACGAAAAGAATAAGCCCTAGTATATAACCTAGCGTCATAACCCCTTGTTCAAAGAGTGCAGGGGCGTATTGGGCTTTCATATTAGAGGCACTAACACTATGTTACCAGGATTTCTGGTAGAAGAAACAAACCTCAAGTCACCGCCAATCGGCCGTTCCTCCGGTGAGCCTTCCGGTAACCTCAACTTAGAAATGCGAAGCTACTCCGACCTTGCAGAAGAAATCACCGTCGACATACTCTTCCAGCTACCTGCTGAGTCGGTCGGCCGTTGCCGATGCGTATCAAAATTATGGCGAGCTATGCATATTTAGTGTAAGAGAAACCGATGTCTGGGTGACGGAGAAGTATGGTGTCGAGGAGTCTTGGACTAAGTTCACAATTGATGTCCCTGAGTCGCTGTTATGTATGTTGGGGCAAGAAGAAGTAGTGCTTAAGGAAGGTGAGAAGCTGGTTGTGTCAGTTTTGAAGAAAGAATCTTGAAGGGTATTGACATCCTTGGTGTTCGAGCTGATTTTTGTTCTGAAGCAAGCTTTGTGGAGGGTCTCGTCTTACCTCATGGCGCTAACCAAACAGGTAGAGAATGAAAGTTTTCATGGCTTGGGAGCACATTAGCTGTAATGCTTTCCTGAAGTTACTTTCTGCGATTGTAGACAGACAGAGAGCTTTTCATCTGAACGTGTTTGGCAAAGATTTTGGTCTCATTGCCTTACAAGCTCTGAATTGATGAGTGGAACCCTACTTGTGTATAAAGCCTTCTTCTGGCCCAACTGACTCTGAATTCTATTTGTCATTTCATCGATCGCAATCTCGTAATCCTCCTGTTTAGCTTTGTTGCTGACAAAGCATCCACACAAAGAGCAGTCCTCTTGTCTCACACAAGCATGCATTAACAATAAGGCCTCTTGCCGCATATATATAGAGCTGTTATTGGAGGAAGATGGTGTAGGGTCAACAAAAGGTTGAAATGACAGTGGTTTAAAGTGTATTGCCGCGGCTGCCTGATGTTAACATACATGCTGAGAGATATTCGGGGAAAAGAATTGTTAATTATGAAGCTCTGACGACTTTGCCTCACTCACACACTGACACACTCAAGTTTCAAGAAATATGATCATATGCATTAGGCAGTTAGGAACTTTGAAAATTTGAAAATCCATGGGAGAACGAGGGGCACATGCAAAGGTAAAGAGAACAGCCTATTGGATATCAAATTTTCTGCAAGTATTTCATTTTCTTCAAAAAGTGAAGATATATGTCTTACTTTATAATTCAACGAAATCGATAGGTATCCTCGTAGTCAGAAGCGTTGATAATAAAATCATCCTTAATCTAACTGTAAAATTATATGAAACTTTCACTATCGTCTTTGAAATAATGGTATGACATTATTTAATTACAAACTTCAAATTGACAAATTGTCGATTCTACCAAGCAAATTTGGCCTATACAAATGGGAATTGTTGAAGAAGGAGGGGGGGTTGTATTGGTGGGTCAAACCGTCGAAGACTCAAAGATCAGATCATCAGAAAGAGATGAGATTATCAGCGGGGAAATTGGAGCCTTTAGTAACGGTGAAATTGAAAACGGCTATAATACATGCCAACCAAAAAAATGGGAGTTGGAATTTGGATTTTGGAAACCAGCAATAAATACATGTCTCTGTATTATGTAGCAAACTATGGGCCGCGCTGCCCACCTTACACTCCAACGGTTTTGTTGATCCAAGGTGCTCATCTTTGCTCATAACGGTGGCCCACTTTGGCTGTTCCAAAAGGTTTGATTTTTTATTTAGATTGTTTAAAGTTTATTATTTAATTTCTTCCTAACTTTTTGAATATTTTTTATTTTCATTTGAATATAGTAATTCAAAATAATATCATGCATGATAGCATATAGCAATATTTTTTTTGGGTGTAAATGAGACACCAAAATTAATATACCCGGGAGTTAAAATCTCTTAAAGAATTTTCTAAATAAACTAATGAGTGTACACAAAATTCAATGAAATATAATTAATGAATTATAATTTTTATTGATTACATTGGATCTCATAACTTTATTAAATTGCACGCTATCAAATATAATATAACCTATTAAATTAATACATAAAATCACAATTGATGCAGGAAGAAAATAGATATTCACACTATTAAGCATGTTCTTTTTAACTTATAATAAGTGGTTTATCGATGGTCAATGTTGATCAGTGTTGATGGATATTAATGAGTGCTGATGAGTCTTAATGAAGTCGCTCAGTATTGATGTGTACTAATAGCTTTTAAATATTTTTAAAAAATAAAAATTATAAAATATGATCGGTGCTAGGATTATGTCTCCAAAAAAGGATCACTAGATTAATTCTTGAACTGCTTGAAAATCCAGGTTTAGATTGCCCCCCATGAGTAGTGGCATTGTTACATGCAATGATGCAAATGGTCTTACTGTTTCTATCATGATTAAGCCCAACGCATGCCGTCTCCCTGCTTTCATTTCTTGCGGAACCCATACAGACAGAGAGACAGAGCCTTCCCCAACCGCAAAAAAAGGAAATAGAAAAAAAAAGTTGTATAGAATTGTATTAATTTGATGGAACTTGTTGCGTATATGAGCTTTTAGTGGTATCAAATTTTACATGACAGTTGAAATCTGCTCAACAACTTTGACTGCATAGGTTTGTTGAATTCTCCCTCTGCTGTGGTATCATACATCTGTAAGTCTCTGGTTCACATTAACGTGACGAGATTGTGAATCTGTGATGGTGGCGTATTGATACTGGAAAGGAAATATTAGGATCATAAGACTGGGCACCTCTTTTCTTCTTTCTTTTGTGGCCGATATATCTGTGTGTATCTTACACGTTTTTGTATGAACAAAATGAAAATGTATACACTTGTGAGATTTAGGATATGTTCTTTTGAATTTATTACAAGTATTTATTATTAGTATTTAGTAGCGTTCAGTATAATTTAACATTGTTCAATACAATTGAATACTATTAAGTACTTATTAAAAATATTTAATTATATTCCCTTCAACCATTTAGTTTGTTTGAGCAAATTTTAGTATAATTCATCATATTTCAACAGTAAGTACCAATAAGTATTTCTCATGATCAAGTTTCGATCCAAACTGTTGAGATTGTTTTAGTAACAACTCAAGCGAATTGTTTAAGTCACAAAAAATGTCGATTGAATTATTGTGGCAAAAATAAATATGGACCAAATGAAAGAAGTTTGAGCTTAGAATTTGCATTTGAGTTTATTTTAATATTTCCTATCGGATAGTCAAATTTTGCACCAAACCATTTGAGTTAGATTTTGCGCTTATATCATCAAAGAGTTAAAGGAAGAAAATCAACTTCCTACCTACTCAAAATAAAAATTATGTTCTCCATTGGGGGAAATATCATTTTATTTGTAAAATAAATTTTCATCCTTTATTATATCAAACAACAGAAAATTTAAAAAAAATTTTCTAAAATATTATTTTCCCTCCAATCAAATGCTTACCTTCATATTTTACTCAAACACGGAAAAGGAAAAAAGAAAAAGATCACAAGCTCTTCCTTTAATCAGGGCAGGGAGTTGCAAAAGAGAGAACAAATGCTTGCTCCTTTAAGTTGAATTATTTTGCCATTTTCATGGGGAAAACACAGTGAATATGAAAATAGCAAATCTTACATTACATGCCTTATGGAGTAACAATCCAAATTCCCCATTCAGAACGCAATACCACGAAAGGAACTCCCATTTATCTCCTACCGTTTTGGAACACTAAATGCAACCCAGAAATGTTCTGCCATTCAAACATTAAGAACCCCATAATTATGAAACAGAGATGGGAATACCATCATCACCATAAACTTCCTCCATTGAGTATGAATTTCACAGATTACAGACCAATAAAAATAAAAACAAACATATTTTGTCAGTGACTGAATTGCCTATATCTGTTGTACGACCCGCCTAAATCTAAACCTCAACAAATTGGGTCAGTTTCTGACACAGGGGAAGATGAATGGGAATAGAAATCAAGCTGGGAGAACATTGAATTGGAATTTCTCTGGAAAATTCTCTGGATTTCAACTCTTCCAAGCATAAACCAGCAAAGAAAACCCAGTTGGACCTTTCAATTCATTCTCCTCAACACTTTCCCACTCCAAAACAGAACTGCTGCACCCAGAAGAAACAGAGGAGATAGAAGACGAAGATATCGAAGGACTCCTTGTCTTCACCATCAGTTTTTTCTTCATCTTCTTCCTCTCATAATTCAACCCACAAGAGTCCTGCGACCATGTCACAGCTTCTCCTTTCCTCCTCTCTTCCCCTGTTTCTCTCTCTTCCTGATCATCAAACATACCAACCCCAGCATCATCACTCCCCTGTTTCTCGAACCGAAATGTGAACAGAGCACACCCATCATCTTGGGTGCAATCTTCGACTTCGAATAACCAGTTATAAACATCCCAAGAGAGCTGAATTGACTGCCCATCTACCTCGACTCTCTCACTTCCCCTGAATTTCCACTTTAAATGCTTCACCTGAATCACCCTTTCCTGATCAAATCCGATCACTAATGTTAGACCATCCTCGCGATTTTCACTCAAATCGATCGAAATCAGCCTCGATTTCCCGCCAAAATCAATCCTCGTAGTGTAAAACTTGTTCTTCCCAATCACATGTTCTCTTCTTAGCACCAAAGATTGGACATTTTTCTCATTCTTACCTCTTTTCCCCTTAGTTTTCGAATAAGCCTCATTCTCCAAGTCCCCAACCAAAAGGGTCATCTGCTCTTCGTAAAGAACCGCAATGTAGAACCCGGATTGGGGCTCCGGACCCGACCCGAACCTGGCTTTGGATAGATCCCAGAAGACCCAGATGGATTTTGAGGAAGACAGGGGAAGTTCTTTGAAGCCCTGTTTGTTCCGGAAGAGGAAAGGCTTAAGAGAGAGATGAAGGATAGCTGAGGAGAGAGAAAGGTGAGGATGAGGGTGGAGATGGAGGTGGAGGGAGCGCGTGAGGAGGGCACGTGACCACGTGAGAGAGAAGATGCCCAGATGGGTTTCGTACAGGGAGGTGGTCAAGTTGGCGGTGGATGCGGGCGGCGCGCGGGGGTAATCCACGGCGGAGGTGGTGGCGGAGGAAGGGCAGAAGCAGGAGGGTGAAAAGTTCATTTTCTTCTTGGTGTTGGAGGTGTTGTGATTTGCTCTGTTTTTCATGGGGTTGGGTTTGTGTTTTGGAGAGAGAAAGAGAAGGGCGCAGATGGAGTTCAACAGGGCGTGAGGAACGAAGAAGAAGAAGAATAAAAAGGAGGGGGTGGGGCTGGAGAGTTTGAAGGGTTGCCTTCGTTCGCATGGACTTTCTTACGCGCAGTTGCGCATTGTAGACTGAAATTTTTGAATGAGGGTTGCAGTCCTAATTAGTTAATGTGCTATTTGGATTAGATTCTTTAATCATAAGATATGGAACAAGCCATTTTCTTTCTGTGGTAGTAATTTTTGGGTTTATATTGTTGTGAATTACAGTAAAATATAAGATTTCGATTTAATGCTGAAAATTGAGGTGCTGAGTATCATGTATACTAAAACCTATTCCGTGGAAATTTATCCTCTTGTGATTGGCAGATATCGGTAGGGGACTAGGGGTGTGGGGAAAAAAAAATCGAAACTAAAAAACGAATCGAAAAATTGGTTAACCGAATAAATTTTGTAAAAAGATCGGTTCAGTTAACGGAACTGAAAGATTTTTAGTTTTCCCTTCGATTATAGTTTGGCCGGTTCAAAACCAAACCAAAATTAGTTTTTTAAAAAAATTAAACATCAAAAAAGAAAAATTTAGGTAAGAAACTACACTTTTTTTCAATTGTTTATGAATGGTACGTGAAATTTTATTTTTTGAAGAAAATTCAACATAAACCAAAAAAAATAGGTTAAACAGTAAACTTTTATATTATTGGTGAATGGTCAACCGGTAGTTGAACAGAAAAACTGGTTAACTGACATGAAAAACCAATTAACCCGTTTTTTCAGTTCGCTTAGCGTTCGTGTTTTGGATAAATTGAAAATTACGGTTAATCTAAATTTTCAGTTCGGTTACCGTTCGAAATTTTCTTGAACCGAAAAAAAAAGTTAATTGATTTTCGGTTAACTGGAACTCCAATTAACCGGTTTTGCACACCCCTAGACATAAACCTTCTTTTACTGTTTTGGTGCTATACAATTTCAATGTTCGTCGTACGCTTCTTTTAGCGCTATTTGGGTAAAGTTCGACACACAAAAGGGAAAGGTAAATCATGCAATTTCTATAAACAACTCATATTATCCGCTAAATTATAAAACTTGAAAATAAACCAAACTACTAAGATGCTGTGCTTGTTTTTAGCTTGGGATGTGAAATAATCAGTCAGCTCAAAAATGCCAAGTTCGGTTTCTACTCTCAAGTTCTTTTTCAAACTCCTAACAATCATTTTTCTTGAGCTCAATCGCCTCCTTAATAATTTCAATTAGAGTAGATAATTCTTCTAACGCTTGGCGTGGTGACTCTTCATGATCAGCTATAGACTATAGTCGATTTCCTACCACTACCTTGATCATCTTCTTCCTTAAACTTGTAGATTTATCTTTATTATGTTTTTCATTGACTTGAATGTTCGAGTCTCAAGTTCTTCCTCGATAAAATTGTTTTTCTTTGAAGCCCTGTTTGTTCTTTTTCAAACTCCTAATAATCATTTTGAGGCAGAAGGGTGAAAACAACCTCCTCCACAATCAAGATCCTTCAAAGTTGAGGAAAATTTCAATAGGTTTAGAAGGGTAACAGACACATACATCCAAAGAAAGTTCAGGGCTAAATCTAGAAGGTGATTCGGTTTTGTTCGGATTCAGACCAAGGAAGCCGCTGACCATGCAGTAAAATCAATGAATGGAACATTCCTCAATCAACACAAAATCTTTGTGGCATGGGCAAGATTTCAAAAATCCCGCAAAGCCAATTTGAGAGGAAGAGGAAGAGGTTCTCAGAATAAAAGGTGTACAAATAATGAGCATCCAAGAACAAAATGGGTATGGGTGCCTAAGAAACAACCATCTAGTGCAGCAAGAACAGTTATTATCAGCCAGGATAGGCACAAGGATGTGAAGACACTCACCGAAGTTGAAGGGGTGATAAGCGAAGAATCAGTAGAGTGGCTAAGAAGGAGTTTAATATGTGACTCTGATTATCCCAGAGATGTAAGCTACCTAGCAAGTGTGATCCAATGTGCCTTAAAGTGACAGACATGGGTATGTTTAAATGCATCTTGACCTTTGAAGCTCAAGAAGAAGCCCTCTCAGTTGTGCAGGAGCATGAAGACATTTTGGCCTATTGGTTTCGCAATGTCAACCCCTGGAACGATTCGGAGGCATGCGAGACTAGAAGAATTTGGCTTGAATTGTATGGGACTCCAGTGCATGCCTGGTCTTTGGCAAATATTCAGAAAATAGTGCAATGTTGGGGAGAGTTGGTGTGTGTTGACTTATCAACTAAAGTTGCGGCTTCTTTCTCAGTAGCTAAAGCCATGGTCGACACCACATGCATGAGCTTCATAACAAGTCAAGTCCTTCAAATATAATGGGAGGGCTATAGGGTGTTTGTCCAAGAAGTAAAAGTTACATTATGCCTGAGAGGAACCAAGGAACCACTTGGTCAAGTTAACAGTAATACTATAGACTCCTATCATAGCTTAGATGATGAAGATCTTGATGGAACCACGGAGCCAGGAGGTAACTGGAAGGAAGATGAACAGCCTTTTCAGGGGGAGGAGCCTGAAAGGGTACAGGACAATTGTCAACAGGGTTTGAAAATTCAACAATCTCTAAAACTAAATTTGAATTCTGGGGAAGAGGAGGAATGCTTGGGGATGCAGTGCAAATGTCTAGTAGTAGAAGTCCTACAGCTACCCACATGGGGAAGACAAACCAGCATATAGAGAATGTGGGCATGATCAATGATTCAGCATTTAATCATGAGGACATTGATTCTGAGGCTACTACCGGGAACATCCAAAATGCACAATCACATCTTAATGATTTGCCCTTTAATAGCCCTACAGAAAAGGGCATTAATGATAGCCAGAATCAAGCAAGTTTGGCTGCTCATGAAGGGTTTAAAAAACATAGAATAAATAAGACAAAGAAATCAAAGAAGCGTACGAGAAAGTACAGGACTTTTGATCAAGTAGGAACAAGTACAGGAGACAAATTTGATACAGTGGCTCGGCAAGTGTGGGATGTAGCCAAAGTAGCAGGTCTAGCAACAAAAGGGGAAGAGACTGCAATCTTGGATAGAATTGCTCAAAATCTTACACAAGATACTGGACTCCAGAATTGGCATTGGTAAAAATGAAGATTCTAGCGTGGAACATTACAGGATCAGGGTCCTTCCACAAGCACGCTGCCATCAAGTCCACTATAAGAGCAGTCAATCCAGTTCTGGCTGGAATTATTGAAACAAAGGTTGAGCGTTTTGAGCCAACAGAAATTGTTGGTTTTTGGGGAGGTAACGGTGTGGCTTGGGAAGTGTCTCCAACTATCAATAGGGCAAGTGGACTTTTGTTGATGTGGGACAATAGTGCAGTCACTATGTACAATGTGTTTAAGTCTTAAAGATGGGTTTGCTTAGACTCATTTTTCGTACAATGAAATTTCAGGTGTGCAATATGTCTCTTATATACACATAATGACCAAGGTGACAGAGCAGAGTTTTGGGACCAGTTGAGGCTTCTGGCAAATAATCTGAAATTGCCTATGCTCTTCATGGGGGATTTTAATGAAGTTCTCCAACCTGAGGGGAGGAAGCATGCTACTAGGCTGACTTCCAGTATGAAGGCTTTTGGAGATTGGGTCCAAGAACTAGGACCCATAGACATCAAGCTGCAGAATAAGAAGTACACGTGGATGAGATCTAACTCCAAAAGCAGGATTGATAGGTTTTTAGCCTACCATGAGTGGATTGCAACCTTTCAGAACCTATCTGCCTCCTGTAGAGAGAAGCTTCTTTCTGATCATTTAACTATTATATTAGATACAGATGCTGCTGAAGATAGTGGACCGAAACCTTTTCAATCTCTCGACTGTTGGCTAACGTACTTGGGTTTTAGGAAACTAGTTCAATCAGAATGGCAAAATTTGCAGATGCTCTCTTGTTGATTTAGAGAGTACACAGCCACAACAGGGGGATGAATTGTGGTGTCCGATTTTCGCAACTTTTCTGGCAAACAGTCTTAGACCCTGTTCGCACAGGCTGTTCCTGAGTTGTGCAGAAGCGAAAATCCAACGAAATTGAATGCGGAAATAATGGACACAGGATTTTTACGTGGAAAACACCTCTAGTCCAACTGAGGTGAAAAAACCACGACCTACCTCGTGTAGGATTTGACCACTTCACTAAACGGGCTGAATACATTACAATAGTAACACACCTTGTTACAAATTGCAACCCACGTAACCGTCTTCCCAAAATCGGTTACCCCACGTCCAAAAGTCCACTTGACTTAGGACACACTCACCTCACTTTTATAAAAGAGAGATTACAAAGAAACACCTTATTACAATATTTCTCAACTAAGCTAATATAGGGTACAATGAAGTCCTAGTATGCCAACTTTGAAAGCTCAAAAACATCACTCACTTGACTCGGTTTTCTTTTGAAAATTTAAAGCTCTTGAACACTGAATTTTTGCTCCTGAAAAACCGATGTCACAATGAGTTGTAGAAAGCAACTTCTTATAGAGAACTTTGTAAGGCAAGACGATTTATTTTCTCATATTTTTTTCTCAGATTTGGAAAACAAAATCCCTAAAGGAGATAGAGTCCTTTAGCCGCAAGTAGTGGAGTAACGTGAGCTGGAAAAATTCCTTAACCGCTTGAGTAAGGCGGTAGTTCTCAGCCACAAGGATTCAACCACTAGCCCATGATTTTCTCAACAAACTTATCCACTTGCCAAAAATTAGAGATTCTTTTTATTCAAAAAGATCTTGCAGATCCCCTTAGATTTAGTTAAAGATAACCGTTTGGGGTTAAAATACTCCACAGAAAATCTTGCTTGCAAATCTCGGAGATGCTGCCCAAAATCAGAGAGAGAATCGTGTAAAACCATTTTTCGCAGCTTAGTCTGGGAACACCCTGACCGCCCTGTTTCCAGGACTGTTCTGAAAAGGTGATCCAAAATATCTTCCAAAAAGCAAAACCGTTTAAGTGGTAAGTCAAGACTTTCTAATTGGCATATTAACAAGAGTCTAAAAAGATAAAACCTAAATCAAACCAAGACTTCTTGTTGTAACGACCAGTCATCTTGTAGAAAGACGAATTGCTGCTTCAAACACTTTGCAGGTCCTGTTCCTTACGGCTGCACTTATATCGCTGAATTGAGGACCTGTTCTTAATCATCCATTAGTCAAGCAATTTTAAGGCATTGAAAACAGCAGTGAGGACCTGTTTGAAGAGCCTGTTTGGGACAACAACACTTGGATTTGTTATCATCAAAACCTTATACATCATAATAATTTCCCCCTTTTGGATGATGACAAACTAAGTGACCATATTGACTTTCAAAGACAAACAAAGTGATTAGTGCCAATTATTCATAGGACTGAAAATTCACAGGAGGCAGCTAGTATTGAAAAATTGTAAGAAAAGCAACTCTTCCATGGCAAAACTAAAACAGCATTGGTCATCCTATCTTCCCCCTTTTGGCATCATTAAAAAGGAAGGGGCAAACAGTCAAACAGAGGGTGTTTGCTATCACTACCACTTGGGTAATGGAGGAAAGTCAACATGCGATACACTCAAGTGTTTTGGTACGGTAATGAGATTGGCCATCCTAGGCACACATAAGCAATCCACAACAAGAAACAAGCAAGGTAAAGCCAATCAAAAATAAGATAACTATTATTTGCCAAAGGGGTGCAACATAGAGTGCGAATGCAGAGACAGCAAAAGGGAGAAAATCAAGAGAAGAGACAGATGAGGCCACAATAGAACAGCCTACAAGAACAGCCTACAAGGGATGATCATGGAGCAGGAGGGGAGAATTTTGCTGAGAGGGAAGAGAGAAGAGCGAGGATTCTTCATGGCGTTTGGCATTGAGAGTCTTT
Source organism: Carnegiea gigantea (assembly GCA_029747015.1). Lineage (NCBI taxonomy): Eukaryota > Viridiplantae > Streptophyta > Magnoliopsida > Caryophyllales > Cactaceae > Carnegiea > Carnegiea gigantea. Next base: position 216,311 of record JAKOGI010000015.1, on the reverse strand, counting down.
TCCTCATCCAGGGCAGCCTTCACCGCAGTAAGCTCAGCATTCAGGTGGGAGTTTTCCTCCAGAGCAGCCTCAACTTTGACTGAGAAACTGTCAGAAACAGGAGGACGGGGTGTTTTGGTCCCCTGTTCAGAGGCAGATCCCTCAATCAAGGTATATCCACACCCCATAAGGGTGGTACTCCCGATTTTATCTATAAATTGAGCTCCCACTTTTTTCTGCAACTCCACCCCAAAGTGCTCAAAAACACAAGTCAGGAGGAAGCCATACCCAAGGTCATGTTCCCTAGAGATGTTCGCAATCCTTGCGATATAACGAATCATGATGGCAGAAAGATTGATTTGCTCCTCCCTGTCCATCAGATCCACAAGGCACTGATCCATAGCATCTGCAAGACTGCGGCCCTGGCCCCTGGGGATGACATTCTTGATAATAAACCAAAACAGTAACTGATGAATGGATGTCATATCCCCTATCTTCACTGACTGGAGTGTTTTCAGGCGTGTTTGCTGGCTGAATTTTTGGGAAAGCTCTAAAAGCCTTGCTGTCCCAAGAACAGACTTATCTTCCCTCACATACACATCAAAACCCGTGAAGGGAATCCCCAAAATCTCCCCTAGTATCTTCGCATCAAAGCGAAGCTGCTTCCCACTGACAGTACTAGTCACCACTCCTTCGGTGACCGAGCAGTTGGCATAAAACTCTGCCAACTTATGGACAGAACACCCCAGCTAGGTGTTTGTGAATAGCTCAAACCAACCCTGAACATGCAACTTTTGCAAAAACACCCCAAGACCTTGTTCCTCAAAGTACTTGACTTTGACGATTTTTCCCCTGACTACCCGTCTCTGAAGTAGTTGAGTAAGCTTGGCTGAAATGGCAGAAGGGGCAGATTTCTTAGCTTTCTTAGGACGAGGCTCAGTAGGGGTGTCTTTAGCTCGACCTTGTTTGGAGGCTTGTTTGGAAGAGGCTTTTCGTTTACTGGGGGTTTTTGTGGGTGATGGTTTGAAGGAGGGTAGAGTGGAGGCTTGCTGGGAAATTGGCAAGGGGGACTCAGATATGGGTTTAGGCAAGGGCTTGTCCTATGAGAATTCTGAGAATACGAGGGTGCCCTGTTTGAAAAGGTGTTCGAAGTATTGTTGTCAGGGGAACTTTCAGAAGAGGAATCAATTTCCTCAATCACGGGAGACGACTGTTTCGCAGGTCGGGGTGTGGCTTGAAAGGCTATTCTGGCCGATTTTCCGGTTGGCCTGGTTGTGGATTTGGCCTAAGAGAGGATTTTTGATTGTGGTTGGGCAGGGGTTTCAGCTTTTGTGGATTCTTCGGTTTGGCCACTGTTGGATCTTGATGAGGTTCTTGATCTTGGCATCCTACTGCGCCTAGCCACAACTTTGTATCTTTTCCGTTTTTCGTCGGTTTGTTGAACCGGCGTTGCTTGTTCAGTCTCAGCGGGGGACACCTCCATTCTACCACCACTTCCCCCTGTCTCATTTGACTTATCTTCCGAGTTATCCTTCACATCATCTCCTAGGTCATCCTTAAATACCGAGTCAAAGGTCTCAGACCCTGTTTCGACCCCTGTTTCCTGTTCGGGAAACAGCTCGAAAGAGTATGACTCAGTTAAACAGATGTCACCCAAGTCATTCTTAGGCGAAAAGAACTCATCTTTAGCCCCAATTTCCTCACTAGACTCCCTAATCGGTTCTTGTTCCTCTCCAGATTTCAGACATGCATCAGATTCTCCAAACAGGACCAAGGTCCACCCAAAATCATAGGGGATATTTTCTAATTTTAGACCTATTGTCCTGAGGTCTATGCTTTTCAGGAATCCAAAAGGCTTATAGAGAATGGGGCGAGAAGGTCCAGCAGATTTACCTTCAATTAGAGCCGCTAGAAATTGCGAGGGAGCAAGCAGGGTTGTAGCTGTTTGTGGTGCTGTAATTGGTGACTGGCTTCCCTGAATCAAGGATAAAGAGCTCTTGTTGCCGATGGGAGATGCCATTTTTTGCAAGAAGTAGGAGAGAGATTTGGGTTTTGTGAGAGAAATTCCAAAGCAAGAAGTTGAAGTGAGGTGGAGGTGAGAGAAAGGAGCGAATTGGGGAAGGTTTTAAAGAGGGAAGTATACGAGATCTTTAAAAGATTTGCCCGTTGCAACTGGCTTATCATTAAGTTTCATCCGTGCATGCCTCGGGAAGGATGAGAGATTTAATTCTCAACAACTAGTTGCACACGTTTGACAAACAAGAGGCGTACCTGTTTTTGGCGCTTGTTCTTGAGGTTACTTGCTCGGTAACATGGGATAATAAGGGCAATCTCATTAGACCTCAATGAGTGTCAACAGGCTGCAAACCACACATATGCTAAAAATAGCACAGAAATTGATTGCAAACAAAATTTTTAACATATTGAACCCGTAGCCTTTAAACATTAGCAACAGCGAGAGAGAACAAGACGATCAAGTTGTTTTAATTAAACCTAGTTCGAGTCTATTCCTTTCAAATTGTTCTCTACTCAGTGCCTTGGTGAATATATCAGCAATTTAATTTTCTGTGGCACAAAAATTCATTGAGATTAATCCTTTTTCAACATTGTCTCTTAAAAAATGCTGACGAATGTCAATATGTTTTGTTGTTTTGTGTTGACATGGATTTTTGGCAATGTTAATTGCACTTGTATTGTCACAATAAATAGGAATGCATCCTATGTCAACACAAAAATCCTTGAGTTGTTGCCTTATCCATAATAATTGAGCACAATAGGATACAGCTGCCACGTATTCAGCTTCTACTGTGGACAAGGCAACATAGAGTTGTTTCTTGGTTGCCCAAGATACCAAATAGGGTCCAAGAAAATGACCCATACCTGAGGTGCTTTTTCTATCAACCAAGAAACCTGCATAATCAGCATCAGCATACCCAACAAGATCAAAGTTGCAACCTCTAGGATACCACAAGGTTAGATCAGGTGTATGTTCTAAATATCTTAAAATCCGTTTAACAGCCTTTAGATGAGTTTCTTTAGGCTTAGACTGAAAACGGGCACATAAAACAACACTGAAAACAATGTCAGGTCTACTAGCAGTTAGGTATAGGAGTGACCCTATCATGCCCCTGTAGGATTTCTCCTTAACTGAGGGACTTCAATCATCCATTACCAACCTGGTTAAGGGAGAGATAGGAGTATCAATGGGCTTGGCCGACTCCATCCCAAAACGTTTAAGTAACTCCTTGACATAGTTTTGTTGATGGATCATGGTGCCATTTGAAGTTTGTTTGATTTGCAAGCTTAAAAAGAAATTAAGCTCACCCATCATGCTCATTTCAAACTCACTCCTCATCATTTTTGAAAATTCATTGCACAAATTATGATGAGTTGCACCAAATATGATGTCATCGACATATACTTGGACAATTAACAAATGTTCCCCCTTAGATTTTAGAAACAAGGTATTATCTACCTTACCTCTTCTGAAATTATTTTCCAATAAAAAACTTGACAACCGCTCATACCAAGCTCTGGGAGCTTGTTTTAAACCATAAAGTGCTTTGTCAAGTTTGAAAACATGGTTAGGAAATTCATCACTTTCAAAACCAGGGGGCTGTTTGACATACACTTCTTCTTTGAGGTATCCATTTAGAAACGCACTTTTGACATCCATTTGATACAACTTGATCTCCATATGAGCGGCAAAGGCTACCAAGATTCGAATAGCCTCAATCCTTGCAACAGGTGCAAAGGTTTCTTCATAATCAATTCCCTCTTCTTGGTTGTAGCATTGAACCACCAGCCGGACCTTGTTTCTAGTGACTGTTCCGCACTCATCAAGTTTGTTACGGAACACCCACTTGGTTCCAATGATTGTTCTATCCTCCGGCCGTGGCACAAGGTGCCATACCTTGTTACTTTCAAACTGATGAAGCTCTTCTTGCATAGCTGTGATCCAGTCTGAATCTGCAAGAGCTTCATTGATATTCTTTGGCTCAATTTTTGAGAGAAAAGCATAGAAGGCACAGAAATTTTTGAGCTTGGATCTAGTTTGCATCCTGCACTAATGTCAGACAAAATTTGATCAAGGGGGTGCGAACTTTGATGCTTCCATGGTCGTGGAGTAAGTGGGTCCACAGACACACTCTCCATCCTAGCTGGAATGCTCGGTGAAACAGGTTCAGAACCTGTTCTCGAGCCTGTTTGAAAACCTGTTTCTGAACTTATTCCTGAAGGATTCGGCTGATGTTGTCCCGAACAGGGTTCCACATTGTTTTCCCCTGTTTGGTTCACACCTTGCCTACCTCCCTGAAGAACAGCTTCAGGCCCTGATCATTCAGTGGAATCCTTACCTTGTTCATCTTGGAGCAACAAGTCTTTTCTAACAAGACCTAGTTCAAGGTCTTCCTCCTGTGCATCATTCTCACTTAGAGAGTTAGTTTCATCAAAAAGCACATGCACACTTTCCTCAACACACAAGGTTCTCTTATTAAACACTTTGTATGCCTTATTGTGTGAGGAATAACCAAGGAATATTGCCTCATCACTCCTTAGATCAAATTTCCCTAAGGCATCCTTCCCATTATTATGCACAAAACATTTACAACCAAATACTCTCAAATGCATAATATTGGGTTTTCTTCCTTTGAGGAGCTCATAAGGTGTTTTGTTAAGAAGAGGTCTAATCATGTATCTATTTATAATGTAACATGATGTGTTCAAAGTTTCAGCCCAAAAATTTCTAGGAAGGCCACTAGCAACAAACATTGTTCTAGTCATGTCTTCTAGAGTACGATTTTTGCGTTCTACCACCCCGCTCTGTTGGGGTGTTCTTGGGGCTGAGAAGTTGTGGTCTACACCATGCTCATTACAATAGTTAATAAAGCTTGAATTCTCAAATTCCGTACCATGATCAGACCTTAAACCAACCAATGAGTGTCCTACTATCTTTTCAATCCTTTTAATAAATGCAAGAAATTTCTCAAATGTTTCATCTTTGGACGCTAAGAACAGGGTCCAAGTGAAACGAGAGTAGTCATCCACTATCACAAGCACATACCTCTTTCCACCTCTGCTCATGATCCTCATTGGACCACATAGATCCATATGTAGCAATTCAAGAGGTCGGTTAGTGCTTACATAATTTTTAGATTTAAAAGAATTTCTGACTTGTTTGCCTTTGGCACATGCATCACATACCTTGTCATCATTGAATTTGATGGAAGGTAAGCCAACCACTAAGTCTTTGGTTACAAGTTTATTCAAAAGCAAGTGGCTTGCGTGACCTAGTCTTTTGTGCCAAAGCATAACATCATCATTTAAGGCACTCAAACAGGTCAAATTATTTTGGAGAAGAGTAGAAATACACACTTTATAAATATTTTTGTGTCGCTTCCCCCTCAACACAACATCTCCTGTGTTCATATTAACAACCAAGCAACGTGTTGGAGAGAACACTACTAGGTTGTCTTTGTCACACAGTTGGGACATACTTAGGAAGTTGCGTTTTAATCCATCCACAAAATAAACATTGTCAATTGAATGGAAGAATGACTCACCTATCTTACCTATACCAACAATTGTCCCGAATTTGCCATTTTCAAATGCCACACTCCTTCCTTCTGAAGCTGTAAGTGAGGGAAAATTGGATTTTTCACTAGTCATATGCCTCGAACACCCACTATCAACATACCACAGCTGCTTGTTCCCTATGTTGTTCTCCGAGCTGTTTGCTGGGTTGTTTTCTCTCACTTCAGCCTGCAAAACAAATCAAAGGTTAGTTTTGGGAACCCAGATCCACTTGGGTCCCATTCCTTTAGACATACAAATCTCATCTTTCCTAACCCATATTTGTCTTACATAAACTGTGTTTCTTTCAATGGCATACTTTCTCGAAGGACACGTGTAACAGTAATGACCCGTTTTACCACAGTGATAACATACAATATTCTCAGATAATCCTACGTATTTTTTATTCACTGGGTAGGTCATCCGCTTAGGCACAAAACCTAGTCCTCTTCTATTTCGACTGTGATGTGTGTTTAACCATTCAAGCGCTCTTGAGAACCTGTTCCAGAGCTTGTTTGTAGCAAGGTCTGATTCTATTTGTTTTATTTTCTCAAGCAAGTTTTTGTTTTCTCCCAGCAAGGATTCGACCTTTCCTTTTAAGTTAAGAGATTCCTTTTCCAGCTCAGTCAGATTAATGGAACAAATCTCTTCTTTCATGAGTAGGGTCTCTTTAAGCACATTAATGTTTTCATGTAAGGCAAGAGTCTCTTTGTCAACTTCAAGCTTTTCCATTTTAAGAGTTTCATTTTCAAGTTCTAGGTCTCGAACATCCTTTTTTAACTCAGCACATATATCCATTATAGTGTATACCAATTCTTCAAGGGTTGATTTATTGAGACCACATACCTTATTCTTGAGTTGAGTTAGACTGTTTGTTGATTCATCATCTGAATCAGTGTCACTTCTTGCCATGAGTGCTACATCAGCTTCCTCGGCTTCAGACCCTTCCTCATCCTCGCTTGAATCACCCCAGGCCGCTAGCATAGCTTTTGAGAATCGTTTCGCTGAGCTGCTTACACCCTGTTTCCTGCCCTGTTTTCTAGGGTGTTCGGTTCTTGTTCTTCCTTGAGCAGTGGGCAGTTTCTCACAATATGGTCTAACTTGCCACACTTGAAGCATCCAGAGAACTGTTCCCGAGAGGTGTTTCTGGCCTTGCCGAAGTCCTTCCGTTTGCTGTTTTCTTTAACTTTCTTGAAGAACTTCTTAAAATTTTGAGTTATCATGGCAATCTCCTCCTCATCAGAATCAGAATCATCTTCTAATGCCTTTAGTGCAAGACCTCGATCTCTCTTTGTCTCATCTTTCTGCTGAGAATTTTTTCTAAGTTCATACGTTTGGAGATTGCCAATCAGCTCATGTAGGGTGATCTTATTCATGTCCTTAGCTTCTTGGATGGCCATTACTTTCGCTTCCCAAGAATGAGGTAAAATTCTTAGGATTTTCCTCACCAATTCTTCGGTAGTGAAGGATTTTTCCAGAGATTTCAACTCATTCGTTATGTGAGTGAAGCGAGTGTACAAGTCCATCACACTTTCACGATCACCCATCTCAAATAGCTCATATTTTCTCATAAGCAATTCAATCCGGGATTGCTTTACCTGATTGGTCCCTTCGTGAGCTACTTGTAAAGCATCCCAGATTTCCTTGGCAGACTCACATTTAGATATGCGAGTATATTTATCAGGACCTAGGCCGAAATATAGAAGTTTCTTGGCCTTGGCATTCTTCTCCATCATTTTGTAATCTTCAGTATTGAATTCTTTAGGCTCCTTAGGGATTGACTTTCCATCTTCAGTTGTTTTCTTAGGGATGAGTGGTCCATCCTTGATGAGCATCCACAACTCATAGTTCTCGACTTGGATGTAGTTTTCCATCCTATTTTTTCACCAACTGTAATGTTGGCCATTAAAGTATGGTGGTCGAGTTATGGATTGACCTTCAAGTATGCCTTGTGGGGTATTCATCTTCAAGGATCTCTCAAAGTGTTAGCCTTTCAAAGGAGAACCTGCTCTGATACCACTTGTTGATTTAGAGAGTACACAGCTACAAGAGGGGGGTGAATTGTGGCGTCCGATTTTCGCAACTTTTCTGGCAAACAGTCTTAGACCTGTTCGCACAGGCTGTTCCTGAGTTGCGCAGAAGCGAAAATCCAACAAAATTGAATGCGGAAATAATGGACACAGGATTTTTACGTGGAAAACACCTCTAGCCCGACTGAGGTGAAAAAACCACGACCTACCTCGTATAGGATTTGACCACTTCACTAAACAGGCTGAATACGTTACAATAGTAACACACCTTGTTATAAATTGCAACCCACGTAACCGTCTTCCCTAAAATCGGTTACCCCACGTCCAAAAGTCCACTTGACTTAGGATACACTCACCTCACTTTTATAAAAGAGAGATTACAAAGAAACACCCTATTACAATACTTCTCAACTAAGCTAATATAGGGTACAATGAAGTCCTAGTATGCCAACTTTGAAAGCTCAAAAACATCACTCACTTGACTTGGTTTTCTTTTGAAAATTTAAAGTTCTTGAACACTGAATTTTTGCTCCTGAAAAAACCGATGTCACAATGAGTTGTAGAAAGCAACTTCTTATAGAGAACTTTGTAAGGCAAGACGATTTATTTTCTCATATTTTTTTCTCAGATTTGGAAAACAAAATCCCTAAAGGAGATAGAGTCCTTTAGCCGCAAGTAGTGGAGTAATGTGAGCGGGAAAAATTCCTTAACCGCTTGAGTAAGGCGGTAGTTCTCAGCCACAAGGATTCAACCACTAGCCCATGATTTTCTCAACAAACTTATCCACTTGCCAAAAATTAGAGATTCTTTTTATTCAAAAAGATCTTGCAGATCTCCTTAGATTTAGTTAAAGATAACCATTTGGGGTTAAAATACTCCACAGAAAATCTTGCTTGCAAATCTCGGAGATGCTGCCCAAAATCAGAGAGAGAATCGTGTAAAACCATTTTTCGCAGCTTAGTCTGGGAACACTTTGACTGCCATGTTTCCAGGACTGTTCTGAAGAGGTGATCCTAAATATCTTCCAAAAAGCAAAACCGTTTCAAGTAAGTGGTAAGTCAAGACTTTCTAATTGGCATATTAACAAGAGTCTAAAAAGATAAAACCTAAATTAAACCAAGACTTTTTGTTGTAACGACCAGTCATCTTGTAGAAAGATGAATTGTTGTTTCAAACACTTCGCAGGTCCTGTTCCTTACGGCTGACTTATATCGCTGAATTGAGGACCTGTTCTTAATCATCCATTAGTCAAGCAATTTTAAGGCATTGAGAACAGCAGTGAGAAACTGTTTGAAGAGCCTGTTTGGGACAACAACACTTGGATTTGTTATCATCAAAACCTTATACATCATAACATCTCTGTTGATCAAAAGCTTACAACAATCAAAAATGCTATCAAAGCCTGGAATTAGAACGTGTTTGGTGACATCGATGAACAGTTGGCTTCAATTCAGGCAGAGTTAAAGAAACTAGATGATCTTGCTGCTAATTAGGACCCGAGCAAGATATAGCTTGCAAGGCTACGTGCCCTTAGTTCCCAACAATGGAAATGGTTGGGTAGGAAGGAGATACTGGGGTAGCAACTATCGAGGTGTAAACTTCTGAAAGAGGGTGATAGGAACACCAAATATTTTCATGCACGAGCTAGCATCAGGAGGAATACCAATTTTATTTTTGGTTTGGTTGTCAATGATACACCTACTACAAGGATGCTTGATATCAAGAAGCATATTATACAGTTCTACAAGTCACTCTACTCAAGCCAGGAACCTATACAAGCGGACTTATCTTCGCTCAACCTCCCGGTGTTCTCTTACCAACAGAGCCAAGCCTTAGAAGCTCCAGTGTCTGAGGATGAACTCAAAGCCTCTGTTTGGAGCTGTGACTTGTCAAAAGCCCCAGGTTATAATGAATTTAATATGTATGTGGGATATTATTGGGAAGGATGTCATTACTTTTGTTCAATAATTTTTCTCAACTGGTTACCTTCCTCCCAGGGTAAACACAACCTGGATCACTTGGGTGCCTAAGAAGACTGATGCAAAGGAGCTTGGAGATTTTAGACCGATAAGTATGGAGAGTTGCTTGTATAAAATCATCTCTAACACCCTAAGCAGAAGACTTAAGGAAGTTATGCCTTTCTTAGTAGGAGAAAACCAAATAGCTTTCACAGCAGAGAGGCAAATACTTAATGGGGCTCTAATTGCAAACAACATTATCACTTGGTTGTCGAAATCAAAGAAACCAGGGGTACTTCTGAAGCTGGATTTTCAAAAGGCATATGATAGGTAGATTAGATTTTTTTGGATTGTGTCTTACTACAAATGGGGTTTAGGGCATCCTGGAGGGGTTGGATTAAATCATGTCTTTCCACAACCTCCATCTTAGTACTTGTGAACAGGACTCCATCAGCCCCGTTCCCAATGAAGAGAGGTCTTCGTCAAGGGGACCCACTCTCCCCTTTTCTCTTTGTGTTGGTGGCTGAAGTGCTAAACAAATTGTTGCACACAGCAAGCTCTAGTGGTCTCTTTAAAGGGCTTTTGGAAAGTAAAGACAAGGTGCATATGTCTCATCTTCAATTTGCTGATGACACCCTAGTCATGTGTGAAGTTGACCTGAACTCTCTCAACAATGTCAAGTTGATACTGCAGGGTTTCCAAGCTGTTTTAGGGTTAAAAGTTAATTACCAAAAATTGGGAATTTTGGCGTTGGGTATGAATGATGCTTGGAAACAAGAGGCCGCCAGCATCTTTGGCTGTTCTCAGATTGTCCTACCATTTAAATACCTTGGCTTTCCATTAGGGGTGTCAATGAGAAAGGTGAGAGCTTGGAATCCCATCCTACAAAAGATGCAACGTAAGCTGACGACTTGGAAGGCAAAAACACTATCTAGGGCATGTAGCCTCGTACTTATTAAGTCAGTTCTCAACGGCCTGCCTCTATATTACCTATCCTTGTTCAAAATTCCGAAAGCACTAGCATATAGGATCATACAGATCCAACGCCGGTTCCTTTGGGTGGGTGACAAAGCAGGGGCTTTCTCGGCCTTAGTTAAATGGGAGGTAGTCCAATTGCCAAAGTCTAGGGGCGCTCTGGGAGCAGGAGATATTCTCATGAAAAATGCTTGCCTCTTAATTAAGTGGTGGTTGAGATTTTCTCAGGAGCAGCAAGCTTTGTGGTTGAAAGTGATAAAGTCAATTCATAATGAGAGCTGTAACTTCTACTTGCCAAGAAGGATTGTCCCAAAAGTGAGGGAAACCTGGAGTGAGATAATCAAGATGGGGCTGGAATGGCCCATGGAGGAGCAAATCTTATTTAGAGAATTACAAATTGAAATTGGTAATGCTGCTCCAACTCAATTATGGGCAGATCACTGGTTAGAGGATGCACCACTTAAAGTCCTTTTCCCTCTTTTATATGAATCATCAATCCAGAAGCATGAAAGTGTTGCTAATATGGGATGGCATGATGGCTTCACCTGGAGATGGGTTTTGGGCTGGAAGTGCCCATTAAACCAACAACAACAACTAGCTTTTTCAGGTCTTCAACAACTCCTGCAGTTGAAAGGTCCAAGTCTCGACGGTGACGATTCAATCTTTTGGAACCTAGATCGGGTCAACAGTTATATAGTAGCATCACTCTCCTCGGAAGCCATGACGGCAAAAGCCCAGTTTGTGCATGGTGATTCTGTTGTAGCGACAGTCTGGCAGAATCTGGCGCCCCCAAAGGTTGAATTCATGGTGTGGCTGGCTATTTTAGGGAAGCTCCATACCAAGTCTATCTTATTTATGAAAGACATCTTCCAGCAGCACCAAGTCTTCTGTGATCTTTGTGGTTGGCACCCAGAAATGATTGACCATGTTTTTCTCTTGTGCCACTCCACTTGGAGGGTGTGGTGTGTGCTGGTTCAAGCCTGATGTTTTCATATTGTTGTTCCAGGTTCTTTAAGGGAGATGTTTATTTTGTGGATGAACTTGAAGGTTAAGGGCAAATTTAAGCAAAAGGTGTGGAAGTCTATCTTCTTTGCTGTCGTATGGTCACTTTGGAAAGGCAGGAATGATCTTATTTTTGGTGGCCAAGCCTTCCAACTAGAGCTGGCAAATAGGTCAGGTCGGATCGGGTTCGTGTTCGGGTTGAACTTAAACGGGTTGAACACCCCCTAACCTGAACCCAACCTGTTTATTTAAATGGGTTGAGACTGCCAACCTGAACCTGTTTAAAAATTAATCAAGTTGACCTGATTTCAACCTGTTTACCCGTTTAAGTAAACGGGTCAGAACTGGGTTACCTGTTTATCCAATCAACCCATTTAACTGTAGTTAGCTACGAATAATTCCAATCAGAACCTGCTGGCACATCTATGATAAATTCAATGAATACAAGGCTCTCTTCCAAACATCAAACATTACAAACCAACAAGAACTAAAAAGAATTACAAAATTATTACAAAATAGCTTCTTGTCCATAACAGAAATACCAAGCAAACAAACAAACCACTTGTCCAGACTCTTAAAAAATTACCAAACTTAAAAAGCCTAATAATTGCCAACCCCAGATTTTGGGGTAATTCCACTTTCACTAGAAAACTTTGATGTTACTTCACCATCATAACCACCATTGAGGTTTAACTTCATGACATCTCCACACAAGTCATCCACATTTATTTCTTCAACCGGCATGAGTGCTAATTAAAAGAGAACCAAAACAATAAAACAACTAAAATTAGAAAAAGAACAAAAATATATAAATGGAAAATATAGGGAAGGGCAGAAACTTAAAGAGTAAACAAGGGAAGCAAAAAAGGGCATAAAGTGGAGAATAAAAGAGAAAGAGCAGAAAGTTTAGAAAACAAAGGCATCACCTTGATCAAAGACCCAATCCCTTAGGCAAATGACGGCCTCCAAAGTTTCCGGATTAAGAGAGCTTCTATATGCATCAAGGACCCTTCCACCAAGACTAAAGGCTGATTCGGATGCCACGGTAGACAATGGAATTGTCAACACATCTCGGGCCATTTGCGAAAGCACTGGAAACCGAAATTGATTGGTTTTCCACCACACCAACACATCAAACCCCTCAATGAAACTAGGCAGTTTGTTTTCTTCCAAATACAATTCCAACTCAGATTTTGTAACAGAAGCAAACTCCATACTAGAAGAGGGATTGAATAAAACATAAGCTCTGATACAATCGTGAAAAATAAAAATAAAAATCGGAGTTTACCTTGCCGGAAATATCACCGGAGAGTTGTAGGTTTGTAGATCTGAAAAATAGAGAAGAAGAGAGGGAAAGAGCATCGCATTAGAACGACCAAAAAAAAAAAAAAACCCAAAGAGTTGTGAGTGGCCAAACCTTGCCGGAAAAGATGTCAACACCACCGAGAGTGAGCTGCTGTGTCGTCGCCGGAACAATAGAGAAGAAGAGTGGTGATTGAGCATTGAGGTGAGGGCGTGAGGCAGTGAGCCAGTTACTGTGAGGGAGTCTGGGAAGGTGAGCGTGAGGTACTGAGGTGCGACACTGAGAGTCTGAGACCATGAGAGAGAGAGAGTGAGAGACCTTAGATGAGAGAGAAATAGAGAATGGCGTGCGTAGAGAGCTTTTATACTAGGAGCCAAGCACCAAAAAAAACCCTAGTCCAGACTCTTCTTAACCCGCCTAAAATTTCATTTCCAACAAAAAAATAAAAAATGAAAAATTCTAAAACGTGGCAACTAATCGGATAAACGGGTTAACGGGTAAACAGGTTAATAAGTTATACGGGTTGACCTATTAACCCGTTTAATTAAACGGGTTAAATAGGTTAATTTTCGTGTCGAAAATTTCGATCTGAACCTAACCCGTTTAATTAAACGGGTTAAACGTGGCAACCCACTTAATTAAACGGGTTGAAAGTCTTTACCCAAACCCGCTTAATTTCGTGTCGGGTTCGGGTCGATAATCGTGTCGGGTCAGCTTTTTCCAGCTCTACTTCCAACTGGAGCAGATCTTGTTTCTTATTAAATTTCGGGTTGGGTGCTGGATTAATTTATGGGAGGATGATTTCCTGTATAACCCAGCAGAGGTTGTCCGATGCGTTGATAGCCTTCATGTTCTGGGTTCTTAACATATTGTTTTATGTTTTTTCTGCCAAGGTCCTATTCCTGGCTATTTCAATGATTAAATAAGACTTTGCTAATTATGTTACAACTATATCAAATAAGACAAGTTGAGTGTATATTCGATTTCATTCTTTAATAACGCAATCCTGATTTCGAACTATCTATAAGACATTAATTTTTATCTGCATTTATTCAAGTTTGTTTTTTTAATTGCATCCGAGTTTTAAGTTTCACTACTGTACTGCTAAACTCATGCTTCACATAGACTTGTATAATTTTCTACTTTAACCAATTTTATCTAATAAGCCAATATATATGTAATGAATATATTATTGGACAAAATAAATTAACTATTTTGATATATAGTAGTCTAGAAGCCCATTATATATATATATATATATATATATATATATATATATATATATGTATGTATATGTATGTATATGTATATGCATATGTAATGTATATAATTGGATAGAATCATTTAGAGAAATTATATTTGCATCTACCCACTAGATTGATCTATAACAAGTAGCACCGACTTTTAACGTTACCAATTCAATCTTCACATATGCCTTTCTTCTTTTTCTTATTTGTTTTCCCTTAAATGGACGGTTTACGTGTCTATATCAGGATGAATTTAAAACCTAGACTAGGGCAAAAAAAAATAATAATCATAATAAAAAGAAGGGGAAAACATCCTATGTAGTTGGGAGAAGAAAAACATTGTACTAACTTTTTATGATGTGGACCCCTAATTGCGTGGATAAAATTGAGTCACACTTTAACGACTGATCAGAAATTATGATATGATGAGCAATGTTATAAAGCACTACCCCTCCCCCAACCAAAAAAAGTGCTCAAGTTTTCCATAGGAGAATATATATATATATATATATATATATATATATATATATATATATATATATATATATATATATATTCATTTAGAATTTAAAAATTATACTTGCATCTATCCACTAGATTGATCTAGGGGTGGATCTAAATATGGGGTAGGTGTATCCATCGGCACCCTTAGCCTAAAAAAATCCTAATAGATTATATTGAAGGGGTTAAAAGTTGTACATATGGATACCTCTAGAAAAGACTCAAAAAGAGTCATGGACACCCTTACAACCTTCCATTTACGCGGCCCAAATAAATTAGCTACCAATATTTTATTCTTTTATTTAAAAAAGCCTATAAAGACCTTGACATTAATTAAAACAAAAAACTCACAACTCAACTCTCTCCCAATCTGATTTTCTCTTGTTAGTCCTCTCATGCGAGAATTTTATTCTTAGTAAAATTCGTTTGTTGCTCACACTCAATCACAAAAACCTCGTGTTCTTGGCGCTTGCTTTCATCGCTGAGTTTGTGTCTTTGTTTTTTTCCCAAATTTCATACGGATCAATCCAATTCTATTTTATGATACTTGAAAAATAAACAAGCTCAAAAAGATGAAGAAAATAATACAAGTGGTAATAGAGATGGCGCACACCGCTATTTCGAACATCAAGATCCACCACTGGATTGATCTATAACAAGTGGCACTGACTTTTAATGGTACAAATTCAGTGTTCACATATGCCTTTCTACTTTTTCTTGTTTATTTCCCCTTAAATGGACGGTTTATGCTTGTATATCAAGATGAATTTACAACCTAGACTAGTGAAAAAATAAATAAATAAAACAAAGGGAAAACACGCTATGCAGTTGGGAGAAGAACAAGTCAACGAGAAGGGAGTTGGAAAGCATGCCTTCACTCGAAATTTAGGTTGACTGAAGGAAAAAAGGAATTTGCATTTGAAGCTTCAAATTGTGATGTCCTGATCTTATTAATTTAGGTTAACTACCGTTTAAACCTTCATAAAAAGGGCGCAAGGATGTTTCCTTTAGTGAAAATGACTCTTGAATTGAATAATTAATAAATTACAGAAAAGGTCAAATATAACAACTATCAAAAATTAGAATTAAAACTAGAATTAGAATTACTCTTTCTTTTTCCTATGGGTGAGATGGTTTGTGACGAATTACATATATGTTTCATGAAGACCCTTTAATGGACCAAGGTATTTGGGAAAGAAATGAAAGTACACAGAGAAGAAAAACTCTTTTAGTCTCTACGAGATTCAATCTACCTAACAAATCACAAATATGTCAAAAATGTCATTCAATTCTTCTCACTAAATATTCTTTTATGGCTATTAGATTCACCTAAAATGGAACAATTTTTTATTTTTTAATTGGTTATTGATATAATACAAGAACATTTTCATATTTGATAAATATGAGGAAATCAATATAAAGGAAACGAGTCTAGCTATTTGTGTATTCATATGAGATAATTAAATCCTAACCAACATAATAGGTAGCATGGTAGTTGGTAGATGCATCTTAATTGCGAAGGCATAAACATTGCGGGGAGACAATGTGGTATTTTGCCAACAATATCCACACATGCATAGCTCTTCCGCTCCCCATCCCTTTCTATCTCCTCCTACACACGACAATCCCAGTAATTCTAAGGTATATACCTATGTCCTATGTCATGTACATACCTATATGAGAGGCATTATATAATTGGACTAAGCCTCTATTTCATTTTTTCCAATCCAACAAGCATTTCCGTAATTCTTCTAACCCAACTGACTAGAAAAAGATACATTATAAGGAATAAAAGGTACACTGCATAAAAGAAAAGATACACTACAGATAAGAAAAGATACATTGTAAAAAATAAAGGGTATACTGTAAGAAGAAAAAGGTACACTATAGAATAGAAAAGATATACTATTATAGAAAAAAAGATATACTGCAATATAATTACATGATTTCAGGGTGTGTACCATGCTAGATACGTATGTTTATATCCAAAAATTTTTCCGACATTCCCCTCTTCAATATATCCCTTTTACTCTCCCCTATCATGCCTAGCGGTCTAGAACTCCCCATACTCTATCTGCCTCCAGTTAACTGCTTCATGATAGAGGAAGTTAGAGAGGGGGGGGGGGGGGGGGAGAGATAGATAGGTAGAGGCTGAGTATGCAGTTTAATCGACTTCCTCCATATGCCGTACCCATGAAATTGTTCCTTTCCTTCACTTACTTACCCAAATTGCAACATTTCTCTGCAAAATTGTAAGTTACCTATGCTAGCAAAACAACTCTAAGACCATAAAGATCGGTCATGGGTGGACCCCAACAAAAGGTCATGGAAGATCTATTAAGCAAAAAGGAAAAGAGGGGCACTGAGTAGTTAATTTCTACTTTATGATGGGCGATTCTATTGGGAAGGATTGACATTTCATTATTCGGTATCAAGTTACCCTTTTCTTTTAGTTGGGATAGGTTTGAAGTCCGTATGTAAGACAGTTTAGTTATATATGATTGTGGGTTTCAATTTTTAATTGTGATTTATGTGTTTTTCTGCTTTGTTGATTGTAATTCTATGATTATGTTTGGTGGGCATTTTTTCAGGGGCATGACAAGGTATTGTTGTTCTTCCTAAGGTATGTTTTAAGTATTTCCTACCTCCTACTATCTTCCACTTTCAAAGCTACATGTTTTATGTTGTCGTCGTAACATTCCAATCTCAGGGAATTTCCTTTTCAAGTCATAACAGTCGCGAAGATCATCTCAATCTACTTTCTCTAGTACTCGAATTTGTTTGCCTGTATCCCTAACTTCATTATCATAAATTTTTGAGGCAAATAAGAACTTTTCATTAATGTGTTTTGTTATGTATTCGATCACTAGGTTCTCTTTTTGCCCTATTTATATCTATTCTCTAAGCAAACATAGAGTAATGTGTTTCAATTTTTTACCCATAGAATCCACTATACAACCCTCTTCCCCAAGGGGAATAGGGTGAAAAGAAATGACAAAAGAGGAAAAAAAAAACTCTTAACTGTGCATTTGTTCAGTAAACTCTAATTCACCACGAATTTGAGAATTACCTAATTTTAGAGTTTGATTCCCTAATTTAAAATATAGGACAAGAAATTTGTGCTATCTTTGGTTCATTTATTTTAGAGCTACTGTATTAGCATCTCTTCCTTAATACTTATGTTTGATGTATAGCTGGAGCAGGGAAGCAGACCAATAAGTGTTGTTCCTTGCTACTTGTTCTCTTATTGCTCCAGGCTACATGGTTCAAGAACCCAAGATATTCCTCACCACCTTGAACATTTCTAGCCAACTTTTAGACTTGAATCTCTTCTTTGCACAGTTTGAGAAGGCAGTAGTTTGTTCAAATGCATCGAAAGAAGCAGTAAGGTTAGCATATACGATCGCATACGGGCCACAAATATTCATAAGATTGACCATTGAAACTCTAAGTGGTGATAATAATATAATAGAGCTCAAAAGCCCACTGGAGGGTACCAAGTCATTAGTAGAGAGGAAGGTGGGTGTTAAATGACTTTGAAGAAAAAGACCAAAATTTCATGCATTTCATTTTAAGGATGAACTAAGGTACTCTTATGGAAGCTCTATCCGAGCACCTTTTAGCACTAGGAAAGTAATCCTTCAATTCAATGAGTATGATGACCATGACTTTACACAATTACGATAAAATTCATAAAATAAAACCAGTTTAAGGGTCAGTTTCCTTGGTTAATGTTTTAATTTTGATGAAGTGTTGACTTTGTAAATCTTTCTCTGTTTTGGTGTGCCTGTGATGAGAAACTACCATATGCGATTGTTTAGGATATGTGATTATGTAGGATATGTAGGACATGATGAGATGACCAATTAGATACATAGGTTTCGGGTATGAATGCCATATATTAATGGATGAACTCATATCATTTCAAGTTTTTTAAATTGCCTTCTGATTATTTTGGTGAATCCATTAGTAGCAATCCAGACATGATCTACAATTTCAATGGTGAAGTGATACTTAATTGTACTTTAGCATGCGATGACTTGCTAAGATGCGACTAGGTGCCTATATAGGGGTTCGTCTATATGTAAGATGATTGTTCCCGTTTGTTTGGCAACTTCTTGTGTTTCTATTCTTTTTTGCTAGGGATTCATTTCTTTGCTTCCTTCAATGTATTTGGGAACTGTAGATCAAAAACAATAGTTTCATATGGTTCAAAAGAGGGAGTTGATCATATAATTTGAAAGCTGCCAATTGAGAAACAAGATCTACATTGGCGTATTTACGTGCCTTCAATTTTTTTCCTCACATTTTTCGCTTTTATTGTTACGAGATAATCAGTGACGACAAAATGTTTTACCACAAAATTATTCCATACGAAATTTCAAAATTGTTTGTATACATACTCCCTAAAATCAAAGGAAAAAAAAATATAACATTAAACTCTATCAAGTATTTCTAATATTTCGATGAAAAAAAATTACTGGAACATGATATACTTAATTTCATATTCTTTTATGTTCCTCATTTCTGGTTCTTCACCTTTTCTGTCTTTTCATATTTTTATTTGCTATCTTTTAATTTATTTGGGCTTGGGTTTTGGTTTTATATCGAGGGTTGCATTCTCTGTTTTTTTCCCATTTGTATTTTTTAACTGATATGGTATTACTTTGTAAATTGGTTGGGTATCCTTTTTTAGTCGATATGAAAAATTGTTGACTGCCATGGTTATCAATCTCCTAAATCAGCTGTGACTCTCTTTTTTGGTTGAATTTGTGCCTACTTTTGCTTTTGTTATTTTCAACTTTTGTGAGTAATGTGAAAGATGGTCTACAGCCAAATGCGGAGATGATTTAGCCAATGCAAGATCCCCTGCCTCCCTCTTCATAGTCATTTCCTTTTGTATATTGTTCCTTCTTGTTAACTTCCTTAAACTTACAATATATTTTATTAATATATTTTGATAAAAGATAAAAAGAGATTATCAATTGACATATTCATTATGTTATGTTTGAATTATCTTAATAATTATTATTATTTAAATGTGCTATATTTTTGAAGTGGATGTTGGAATATTAATATTACTTAATTGATTTTATATAAGGTATCACAATATCTTTTTTTTTAGATAGAAAGGGGGGGAGGAGGGTGATTATATTAAATTGCCATCAGTCATCTGAGGCCCGTTCAAGAATATCGTCCGGGACATCAGACTCCCATATCGTACCCGTCAAACAAAGGGGTTGTCTATGGGCGAGATCATGGGCTACCCTGTTCCCACCTCTCTTTACAAAAGACCATGAAACAAAATCAAACTATTCTGCAAAGGAAAGAATATCACGAACAAAAAAGCCCACAGGAGTATCGGCAATCTGACTTGACTTGAGCATGTTAATCAGGGGGAGACAGTCTCCTTCAATGATGATAGTGCGCGCTCCATACTCCAAGGCGGATTTCAATGCAAACAGGCATGACCTAGCTTCCTCTACAATTGTGCTGGCTAGGCCTTGGCTGTGCTTGGCTCCAGTAAGGATGACGTCCCCGTCCTGATTACGAAGGATAAACCCCCAACCCCAGAGAGAGTCCCCGAAAACTGCGCCATCGAAATTTAGCTTGAGGTACCCAGCTGTGGGGGGGGGGGCTCCACAAGATTGGATGTTTAGCTGGAATCGTTGTGGTCTCGCTTTCTTGGGCTTCTCGATAGGCTTTGACGAAATCAATAGCCTGCTTGGCAAGGGTGTGTAGATTCTCATCCGTTTTATTGAAGATAAAACGATTGCGGGCATTCCAACCTTCCCAAAGAACTGCTAAGAAATCCCCAAAGCCATCACTGTCGAGGAGACGCTTGGCTCGATCAATGCAATATGCCAGGGTACGATGTTTGGTCGTCTAGGGGTTAATCAAAATCACTGTCTTGCCATATCTGGGACGCTATCGGGCACTCCAGAAGTGCATGTATGTCTGATTCTTCAACATGTCCACAAATGCGGTAAGACATGGAGAAGTTGGGAATGCGTCTGGAAATAGCTAAGGCCGAGGGGAGTATACCTGTTGCCGCACGCCATGCAAATAACTTGATATGAGGGGGAATGCTACAATTCCAAATAGCACGCCAGAACGAGTGATCTCTTAATGAGGAGGACCCGGTGCTCGCCTGGGAATCAGCAATGAGCATGTGATAAGTAGAACGGACATAGAAGAAACCCTGTGGGTGATAGTGCCAAGTAAGCTTGTCGGGCGGCCAGGAGTTACATAGGGGGATTTGTGGTATTAGCTCAGAATCGCAATCAAGGAAAATCTGATGAATTAGAGATTCGCGCCAGCAGGCCGTAGTGTGGTCAATGAGGTCGCTGACCTTGAGGTCCGCCCATGCATCGGTTTTCGGTGTAATGGGACGAAAGGATGTGGGACGAGGCAGCCATCGATCATCCCAAATATTGAGTGTATGCCCATCACCTACAATCCACTGGGACCCCCGAAGGATAACGTTTCGGACGTTTCACAAGCTGCGCCAGGTGTAGCTGGGGCAGTTTTCGAGCGGTGCATTAAGGAGGTCACTATTCGAGTAGTATTTTGCTCGCAGGAGTCTAGCCACAAGTGATTCAGGATTTTTTAAGAGCCGCCATAACTGTTTGGCTAAGAGGGCCTCGTTGAAAACTGCCATGTCCCTGAATCCCAGACCACCGTCGTCTTTTCGTTGACAGAGATATGAAGCATTAATCCAGTGAATTTTGCGATCCGTTGGGTGGTGACCCCACCAAAAACCTACTATCACTTATTGGATGGATTGATATAGTTCCTTGGATAACTGGAAGGCACTCATAATGTACGTAGGGATTGCTTGAGCGACAGCTTTTATCAGCACTTCCCTGTCCGCCCATGATATAAGTCTATCATAAAACCATAGAGTCGTTTCTTGATGCGGTCGACTAGGAAGAGGAATGGTTTCTTTCGTGATCGGCCAACACAGGTAGGGGCTCCCAAGTATTTGTCATGCGATAGTACTTCCCGAATGTCCAAGCATAGTGTAATTTGTTGACGGCGTTCAGATGGCACTTTGTGACTGAAAACCAAATTTGTCTTCATGAAATTAATCATTTGCCCGGATGCCCTTTCATATTTTCGCAATATGTCCCGAGAGCTGTCGCTTGGGCTGTCGTTGCACCACAGAAAATCATCGTGTCATCCGCAAATAGTAGATGGGAAATAATTGGCGCCTGGTTGCATAAAGAGTACCCATGTAGAGTATTTCGAGCCACTGCCCTTTTAAGAAGACTAGATAATCCTTCTGTGATGAAAAGGAAGAGATATGGAGGGATAGGATCACCTTGTCGGATGCCACGACTGGGTATAACATGGCTTTGCGGAACCTCGTTGATAAGGAATGAAAAAGAAGCCGATTTAATGCATTTCATTACAAGGTCCACCCATTGTTGGCAAAACCCCAGTCTATGCATGACATTAGCCAGAAAAGGCCATTCCACTCTGCCAAAGGCCTTTGACATGTTAAGTTTCACGGCCATTGAGCCCTTGGTGCTTGGGCCGCCACGCATTGCACGTAAAATTTCAAAGGCAATAAGAATGTTGTCCGAAATAAGCCGGTCTTGAATAAAAGCGCCTTGAGTATCAGAGATAATGTCAGGTAGAAAGAGTTTAAGGCGATTTGTAATTACCTTAGTAATCAACTTATAGATGACATTACAGAGGCTAATCGGGCGGAACTCGGAAATTGCATCCGGCCTTTGCTTTTTAGGGATGAAGGCAACAAAAGTAGCTTTAAGCTTTGGGGGTATGGGGTGGCCTTGAAGAATGGAGAAGAGTGCAGCCGATACATCGTCACTAATGGAGCTCTAGAACTGTTGAAAGAAGAACGGGTTTAGACCATCTGGACCTGGGGCTTTATGAGGATGCATTTGCATGAGGGCGCGATCGACTTTCTCTCTTGTGTAGGGCTTGCAGAGGGCAGCGTTCATGTCTTCAGTGACTTTCGATTCAATACAATCAAGGACTTCCTCCATTCCACGAGGATAAGAGGCGGAAAAGAGATCCTCGAAATACTGGGTAATAATGTTAGCAATGTCGTCATCCTTAGAGTGCCAATTCCCTGCATCATCCTTGAGGTCCACAATCAGGTTACGAGAATGTCGCATGTCAGCCTGAGAGTGGAACCAACGAGTGTTGGAGTCTCCATATTTGAGGTAGTCTGATCGTGCATGTTGCCACCAAAGGATCTCCTTTTTTTTTGCGCCAGTCCCGTATTTGTCCAAGAGTATTTCGCCGGCTAATAGCATCACGCTGGGACTTTAATTACACCTCCAGCTCTTGGATTCGGCTTCGGATGTTACCAAACGTGGTGGCATTCCACTCAAGTAATTTGGCTGAGCATTTATCTATGCAATCCAGAAGCTTGTCCACGGCATTCGGGTTGGAAACAGAAGTCCAGGCTATTTGAACCACATCATTGCATGACGACTCAGTTATCCACATATTTTCAAATTGGAATCGTCTTTTCCGAGTTCCTTTCCTGTCCATGCGAGGGAAGCATTTTAAGATAATGGGCAAGTGGTCTGACATGTCGGAGTCGATATGGGTTACCATGGCGTCTGGGAACATCAAAGACCATTCCGCGTCGGCACAAAAACAATCTAGCCTCTCTTCTGCTACTACACCATTTGTCTGATAATTACACCACGTAAAATCATACCCCGTGTACCCGAGGTCGTAGAGACCATTATCAGTGAAGGACATGCGAAAATTATCAATGGCCGTTTGAGGGCCGCCCGACTTCTCACTGTGGAAGAAGATCTCATTAAAGTCACCGCCTACGAGCCAGGGGAGGGAGGATCGGGGTTTTAAGTCTGAGATGAGCTGGCCCATCTTCCATTTCTGTTATGCTTCCGGCCAGCCATATATGCCAGAAAATCTCCAAGTGTTTGGGTCCTCAGTCAAGTTAACTGAAACATCAATGTGGTGGGTTGAGTATGAGAGCAAGCTTAACTCTACTCGCTTGTCCTATACAAGGCCTAGCCCTCCCGAGCAACTTCTAGCATCAACAAAAATACCATGGAAGTCACCCAAATCACGAAGAATATGTTCCATTTCCAGTTTGCTCTTCTTGGTCTCCGATAAAAAGACCAATGTTGGCGCTAGCCTCCGTAGTAGTTTACGGAGATCAGTGACTGCCTGGGTCGCGCCGAGACCTCGGCAACTCAGGCTAAGGACACTCATGGTGCCAGGCGGGGCTACTGTGCAGCCTCTGCCATATCAGTTTGGGCATCGAACAGGTTCAGTTCGGCGCCTTTTTGGTATTACGGGCTGGAGCTCGGGGCCGCTGTACATCATTAAGCTTTCGTTTAAAAGCCTCGGGACCGGGGTCAATAAATGTAGCAGCATCAATGATCATATTGGTAGAGTTGTCGGCGGCCGTGGAATGTGGAATATGAGGTGTTGTGGCACCTATAGCGAAGGTCAGCTTGGTTCGGGCCTTAAAGGACGCTGCCTGTTTGGAGAAGGCCGAATACAGTCTTTTCTCCTCATGCAGTTCCATCTCGACACTATGTCGGCGTGACTTGAGAGGAGAGGCCCTTAGCCATGAAACGCATTGGAGGTTTGGGTCATCGTCTTCTATTTGGACCGTGTCACAGCCAGCTAGAACATGGCCAAGTTTCCCACATCCGTAGCAGAAGTCGGGTAGTCTGACATACTTAAATCTGATCCATATTTGTCTGTCCGCAACTTTGATATAAATCCCTCGCCTTAGTGGATTGGATATGTCGATATCGACCCGGAAGCACAGGGCTTTATCAATACCGAACATAGTTGCATCATAACAGCCTACAAATTCGCCAATATGGGAGGCAAGTATCTGAGCAAAGGAGACAGTCTGTTTTTTACCCGGAACGTCGTATGCCTTGACCCAGAAACGTGCTGTTGAAAACACTACTTCCGAAGAGACTTCCAAACCTGTCATCCGCTTTAAGAGAAGGAGGCTTCCATCGAAGGCCCAAGGACCCTCATTGAGGACATAGTCCTTGTTTGCAGCAGCGAAAAACTGGAAAGCGAAGAGGTTGGAGTCCAGTTCTCTGATGACGAGTCTTTTGCTTCGTTTCCACATGTTGCGGAAGATGGACTTCATTGCTCTTGGATTGAAAGAGCATTGAGTGTGAAGTTTGCCGAGTAAGCATAGTGATATGAGTTCATCAGTGTTGTCGTCGGCATCATCTGCTATAAGAATCTATTCTTCATCGGCTGTTAATCGAAGATTTTGCCACGCCTCTTCAAGCCCTGTCAACATGGTTGTATGGGAAGTGCTTTAGGGTGTTACGCGAGCAAAGTACTCGGTATCTCCAGCAGTTCTGTTGACGGTAAGAGCGACACAGCTAGAGAGAGGAGGGCACCAGTGGGGAGGACTACTGAGACCCGTATAGATACGACGGGAACAACCGGCTACCGCCGCCTCACCGGAGGGAGGCAAGCGACTCACACAAAGCTAGGGCTGTGTCACAATATCTTTGAGATTGTTTAATATTCAAATTTGAATATGTAATCTTTATGATATTATGATTCAAATTTGAATATGAGATTATGATTATCTAAATATGGTCATATCTTTTGAAATTCAATTCTAGTTGTTGCTTAGCCTAAAAATAGCACTAACAGATTTGAGGCATCAATTAGCCATTGTAAGAAATTAGCAAGGTAGTCGTTGCAGATTTGGAGCTATTATTGCTGAAAATTAGCTGCAGTACAAGGCCTTGAATATGGACTCTAAGGGCTTGAAAATCACCTAAAGATTTTTCCTTCCCTATTTGAAAGTAACAGCTACTTCAACTCTTTTTGTTATAAAAAGGGAAGACTTTGCAGCTGAGGAGAACACAAGAAAGAGAGCACAAGCAATTGTCATATTTAATACTCACTTGCATACATTGCACTTTAACTTACTTTACATTTATTCAAGTTGCATTGTTCAAGTTGTAAGTAAGGTGGGGTTACAGAGTTGGAGGCTTTACTCTACCAACGACTTGTTAAAAGGATCAACTTCTAACTTGGAACTTAAAGTAGATGTACTCTAGAGTTGTGTAATCCCTCCGAATAAAATTGGTTAATCCTATAGTGAGGAAACTCTAGGCGGGGACTAAGCCTGGTTGAGGCTAATTTCGTTAAAAATTACTCGTGTCTTGTCCACATTTATCTTTCCGCTCTTTATTTCGATTAATTTGCGATATTGATCATCACCCTATTCACCACCCCCTCTAAGGTGATTTAAATAGCCAAAATCGGGCCAACACTTCTCTCTCTTCATTTTTTTTTTTTGGGTCCTCCTTTTGTCTAATTTTGCGCGAACAATGTCGTTTCTACAGTGGTTAATTTGTGGATCATAGAAATAAAATAGTTCAACGGAGAGTGTGTGCCCACTATCTGTTCGATGAAATGCTTACATAGAAACCTTATTTTTCTAATTCTAATTCACTCCTTGATATAATTCAATGGCTGAAGAATGTGTACTTGTGCAACTAAGACCCTGTTCTTTTCGTAGTTTAATCAACCCAATCCACATTCACCCACTCCTTCCCCCCTCTTCCCACTCCTTCCCACATTTTAAAAAAAAATACCATTCCTTCCCACACTTACCCACTCCTTCCCACACCTACATAAAACAACAATTTCTCATATTCTGAAAATTTTTATAATTTACTTAATTGTGTGTACGAATAATCTGATAGCAATTATGAGCAGTTTTAATTTTTCGGATCTTATGGAACAGTTTTATTTTTTTTGTTATCGTTGGTTATGAGATATTTGTTGTAGGTTAGAAAGCGTATATAGTTGTTGCTGTGTATGTGACAGAATAATTTTCTGTACATCGTAATCCATGACAAAAGTTGCAGATTTTTTTTCCTACGTATAATTTTTCAGCATTGTTCGTAATTCGTGAGAGAAAATGTAAATGTATCATAGTTGACATTATTTTTAGAAATTTTAAGTTACTTGAAATTTTTTTATTTCTTTATTTTTTATTTTGTTCTCTTTTATTTTGTTTATTTTTATTTTTTTTTTGTATTTTTGTATTTTTTGTTTGTATTTTTTATTTTTGTATTTTTTATTTTTGTATTTTTTATTTGTTTAATTTTTCAATTTGTTTTATTTTTTATTTTTTATTTTTGTTTCTATTTTTTATTTTTTATTTTTTTGTTTTTTGCATTTATTTTTATTTTTTATTTTTTATTTTTTATTTTTTGATTTTTTAATTTTTTGTATTTATTTTTATTTTTTATTTTTCATTTTTATTCCAAAAAAATAACCTACGAAAAATTCCAAAAAATAAAAAATAAAAAAATAAATACAAAAAATAAAAATAAGAATATAAATAAAAAATTGAAAATTAAAAATTAAAACTAAAAAAATATAAAAAAATTTAAGAAAAATAAAAATAAAAACTAAAAAATATAAAATATAAAAAATTTAAGGAAAATAAGAATAAAAATAAAAATAAAGAATTTAAAAAATTTAAGAAAAATAAAAATAAATAATAAAAAATAAAATAATAAAAATAAAATAATAAAAATAAAAAATACAAAATTACAAAAATAAAAATTAAACAAAATAAACAAAATAAAAACGAACAAAAAAGAATAAACAAAAATAACAAAATTTCATCATCATCAATTACTATCACAATAAAATTATTACATTATAAAACAAAAAAATATTAATAACCAATACTTCAACTTCATTCAACTTTCACCCACACTTACCCACTCCTTCCCACATTTAGAAAAAAATATCACACCCACTTACTCCTTCCCCCCTTCCTACACCCACCCATCCCACACCCATTATTTTTCACTGAAAAGAACAGGGCCTAAATCTAAACTTTTGGGCATAGGTATTCCTATTTTTGTCCTTAAAAAAAATATTTCTATTTTAATTTTGATATTCTGTGCATTCCGATTTTCCTTCTTCCCATGTAGTTTCGTTGATAATTATTGTACCCCCCAACCCCCCCCCCCCCCCCCCCCCCAAAAAAAAGGATGGCCTTTTAAGATGTTACTTCCAAGTATTCTGGGTCTTTATTTTGGTCCCCCGTTGAGTGACTTGATCACTTTTATTGCATATATGACTTCTTTTTTATTTTTTTAATGCTTTGAACCTTACAATATCTGGTCAGACATATTTTCAATTTGGAATTATAGCCAATAGAAATCTGAAATAGTATTGAGTAGAAGTTAAGAGATATTAGCTTGAAATTTAGGGGCTGCATCAGAAGAAAAACATACCAATGTGTGTTCATTCCGGACAAAGGGAGGTTTTAGAAGGTGCATAGAGAACGGGGGCAGGACGGTGGGTAGCATCCTAACTCTCCTCCAAAAAAAAAAAAAAAAAAAAAAAAAAAAGGTCTTTGTTCTCCTCTGTATGCGATTCTAAGATGAAGTAGTGCTGGTTTCCCAAACCAAAATATGGCAACTAATTTGGTCATAAAACTTAAAAACAAGAGCAACTTCCACATCCACATTTGTAAATGACGTAGAAGTTGTCTTTGATTAGATTACGCATTGAAACCAAAGGAGTAGTATTTCACGTTTCTTTGACATTAAGGAGATAATTAGTCCTCTCAAGTCTTAATTGCTTTGCTCAATAATCCATTACGAACAAAGTTCCTTCTTTTGTCTCAATTCTATCTATGTATGATATCTTAGTCAAATGGCCTAATAGTATTTCAGTGCTGAGGTAGTTGGTGCAAGGAAGACAAGCGTTAAGGGCTTACAATTGATCAAACTACATTTTTGGTGAATGAATCAAAATTTTCTTTAGCTTGGCAAGTTTAGGGGGGATGTTCTTCCTTTCCACTGAAGTATATTTTTTAATAATCTAGCAATGACATATGCCATTGTTTGACTTATTGGTTTGCTACGAAAGATACGGTAAAGTTGATTGAAATGAGCAAAGCTCTCCAAGGAAGATGAGGAGATAAAGACTGCCTTTGCTTGGAAAACTTCAGTTAACACATAAATGGGAGAAGTTTGGAGCAACCAATATATTGAGCGGCAATAACCCAACGCTTAAGTAGAGAGCATAGCTTGCTCGTTTCAGAATGCCACTACGAGTTGAATTCAAATAGTGGTCTTCTAAATGGGGAGACAGAACTGCAACAAACTCCAATGGGTTTGTGAACCCGATGTAATGGCTTTCAGGATTCAAGCGTGATTGTTGTATCTCTTGCTGTCTTGCATCGATTCTTTTTCTTAAATGTATGTCCTTTGTAAGTCTAATGTTCGTCAGTTTGTCTTTGATTTACAAGTTCCACACCTAGATTGATAAACGTTGTGCTGAATTGTTATCGTCGATTTCTAACTTCGTCAGGTATAAACTATGGCATTAAGCGTAAGAGTGCTTATAGTTTGTACGCATTCTCCTTTCTAGAATAAAGGACATATTTGGATGGATTTAATCACAACCAAGATTTTCATTAAATTATTTTTTTTTTTTGTCATGTCCTCATGTATTGGCTTTGTCCTTAGGTATAATAATGAGAGATTAATGATCCAAATTTTAATGTCTATTTGTTCGTGGAGGTTGGGAAATTATATGAGTTTTGATTATAATATACGTTTACGATATAATTTTACTAATAAGATATGTCGTGCATTCGCACGATTCATACTAGTTACAAGTAATATCAAAGTTCATTATTTTCTAAAAAAATTGATTACATAAAATAATTTGGAAGTGCATTGATACAGGTGATACCAAAAATTGTATGCTATAATTTTCATTTTTCACTTTCCCAATGACGATTTTTACGTTGTTGCATAATAAATTTCTTTATGTTTAAATCTTTACCTCGCTATGGGCCATCATTGCTTGTAATAATTAATAGTTATCATCAGTTTGTAATCTACCTAATGAAAGAAAGCAGTCAACATGCTAAAGTAAGTAGTCCAAGTCAAAGTCAATATCCAAATGTTTAAACCTGAGTGGGCTAACGGTGAGAAAATTCAGAGGACGTAGCACAGAACTTGACTCATTCAGACTGACTAATCTCTATGACTTGATTGATTGCTCCTCCCCTTTGCCGAAAATTCTAACTGCATTCACAAGATTAAATTAAATATGAGTTGTCTTGATGTTCGACTATGAAATACAGTCACCTGATATTTTACATGCATAGTAGTTGGTGGAGCATTTCTCCGGTCTGCTCAAAATTATAAGCATGCCATCTTGTTTCCTTTAGCTAATGTCTTATAAAAGTAAGAGTTGATAAGTGCTGATGACTGATCACTGCTGATAAGTGCTAATTATAGCTGGTCATTGCTAATCATGACTAAAGTTGTAACTAGATAATATAACTAAGTGCCAAGGAATATCAATGAGCGCTGATCAGTACTGCATGTTGATAATAAGTACTTATAATTTGTTGAAAAGAGTATGCCCCAAGTTAGAGTTAGCCGACATAACTAATTTAGAATAATTTGATCACAATTTGATATGGGTTGTACCACAAACCCTCTCATGCTCTATACATCTACATTTTTTTGGCTCTTTTTTCTGGGGGAGGGGGGTTGGGGTGGTTGATTGAGAGGTTGGAACATGGGCATTCAACCATAGTAGCTCATAACCTGTTGGAAAAAACTTAGGGCGTACTTTGGTGACGCGAAAGCCAAGGATCTTGATGCTCGGGAATCGCCTACGACTTATTGAATAAGAACTAACGGTGGCTACTAGAGTCACCATAGCTGTCACACCTCAAACCCGAGCCTGATTGATGGTGAGGCTAGAGTGAGAGGAGGGAAGAGAATTAGGGATAATGTTTAGGTTTCTGCCACTGATCCCGAATCAAGTCACAAAGCCCCTTATAAATAGCAGCACACAGCTGGTAACGAACAACGAATAGTTAATGGAAACTTAATGGGCATGATTAATATGTAATTAATCATTTGTAACTGTCCAATTAATAATGTGACCGTTACACTCAGTCAACAGCTCCCCCTCGGTCACATAAATCATAAGTTACATTTTTCCTCCCAACTAATCTCTTCACACCTCATACTGGGAATGAGGCGTGCGACCAGAAAGTAACCAATGGTATTATATTGAGTCACCATCTAACTAACATAACACTTTCACGAAATACGATACCCCAAATCATCCTCTACATTACCTGTGGCATACATACTCCCTTTATGCCATTTGATATATCATATGATTATATACTCAATATAATCGCCCAGGCTGATATGGTGATGATAGATAGATTTTTTTTAAACACTCATGAAACTTTATCTCAACTTAACTGCTTTTCTAACATGTTCTCGCTGAACCGTATATATTTTGGCCCTTGAGAAACATATTAAGGTAGCATCAACCAGCTTCGACTTCATATAATAGTTTTAAGTCAAAGGGTCATCATCCTAGGGTCACACAGTGACAAGAGATAGGGAAGTCAATTATCACTTCATATATGGGTCGTCTTATAAGCACACACAGTATGAGATGTGTGTCATGGCATAACTCTCATTCAGCTGGGTACGTCACTCTTTATGCCATGCGAATCGTCAGTCTAGATTTTCACCTAAAAATCTAACCTGAGCCACTAGATGAACATATTAAATGTCAACCCTGATATTCAAGATTCGGCTTTTAAGGTTTCAATATAAAATCTTATTTCATACTAGACTTTGTCGAGTCTCATCTTAGACTCACTAAAGCAACTATATTTATTTTACTCATACACTTCCAGTATGAGTAATCAATACTGCACACCTAGTGCTAGTATGATTCACTCTTATCCTGCCCACTACTCAAGCATCAGGACAATTGCCTGTGTGACTAGGCCAATCAGAAGCCAGTGATATTTCAATATGCCTAACATGCAACAATAAATCATGAGCATTTTGCTCATTTGCAAGGAAATGTGTCCATCACAAGGCACAACTAAGCCTTATGAATTCCTAAACTCAACAAATAAGTTTTGAATGCATCACTAGGAAAAGGTTTAGTCAAGGGAATATAATCACCTTATTAGTCTATATATACCTAATGGCAATGTTTTTTGTCTCTATGGTAACAAGACACATAATCTGCCTCCATAACTGACATTGTTGTGTAGTTTTGCTTTTAATTGCACCATGACGTGGCTCTTCTACCAAAAGTGAAGCATGTCGTGAGGTTGACCTAGACTCATCCAGGTCAACATACCAGTCAACCTTTAAGTATCCTCTCGACTTAAGGTATCCCATTGATAGCATAAGACTAGGTCAGTAGTACCACGAGGTAGCGCTTGACTCTCTTGATGGCTTGCCACTTAGCAAAACCCGGGTTACTTTGATAATGACGTAGCAAATGAACTGCAAAGCAGATATTAGGCCGTGTACATAACATGGCTTGCATTGAGCTTCTTACGACACTAGCATAGTTCATTATCTCTATTTCATCATCTGTTTTAGGCTATTGATCAAGATTCAAGGATAGACCCATTAACTAGAGTACCTAGGGATTCGCAATTATAAATCCAAAGTCATTCCAAGACCTTTTTATGCATGCATCTTGGGCCGATTTTGAATTATTTCCACTTCTAGGACATACCTAGCTTCATCCACAACCTTCATCTCGAAAACATAGGATAGCCACTTTTAAGCAGCTTCGATCAACTCGAAGTTGTTCCTAATCAATGGTATGTCGTTAACGTACATGGTAAGAAACATAATCTCCCATGTTCAGCTTTTGACATACACATGATGGTCTTCTGATACCATAGATAAGCCAAACTAAATTATGACTCCATGGAATCTAAAGTACCAAAATTTGAAAGATTGCTTAAGATCATATATGGACCTTTAAGGACAACACACTTTATCCTTTTATTCCGTTGATACAAAACTAAGGCTGGCAATAAAACTCGTACCCGTTTAAAACCCGCAAAACCCGCCCCGATGGGTATGGGTATGGGTACGAATTTTTTTTTGAAAATGGGTATGGGGCGGATATTGCTAAACGGGTATGGGTATGGGTATGGGTATGGGTATAGGTTCCACCCGCCCCGTACCCGCCCCATACCCATTTTACTAGTACCCGCCCTGTATACCCATACCCATTTTCATTTTTTATAAAATTAAAATTGGCCCAAGCCCAAAAACAAAACCCTAAGTATAAATTTCTCTCTTACTCGGTCACTCCTGACTCTACTCGTCCCACTCCCTCGTTTCATCCTCCCCAACTCTTGGATTCTCCTAGTTAGTTACATTGTGGTTTCTCACAAAGGCCGTGTGTTAGCTTGGTTTTTCTTAAAGTTTTACATGAGTTCTTGAGTGTATTGGCATATACACCAGGAAGCTTCTAGTTGTAGATGTTCTAAGAATAATCATAGTCTTATACTTTTATATGATATGATGTATTGTTGGAAATCGGAAGTCTAATATGAATGTAGCATGTTTCCTTCTTTGGTTGAATATTGGTATAAAATGGGTTCAATTTTTTTTGTCTATATGTACCCGAATAAAACCCGCAATACCCGCAATACCCGGTGGGTATGGGTATGGGTATGGGTACTGATTTTCCAAATGGGTATGGGTAAGGGTATGATAAAACCCGCCCCGTACCCGCCCCATTGCCAGCCCTATACAAAACCAATGGGTTAGCCCATATAAATCTCTTCCTCAAGATTACCATTGAGGAAAGCAATCTTTTACGTCCATTTTGAGCAACTCATGTGCGTTGAAGCAGAGGATCAACAAGTTCCAAAACCTTTTTCTTGCCACTGGATCCATCTCATCCCTCATGGCACCCACTTACTCATTATGATTTGGTGAATCAATCACCTCTTCATAAGAGGTAAGATCCTCAACTTCCAAGGAAGTGCACAGGAATATTTCTTTTTCAACTTAGAGATGTCGTTGAGGAATTGTTTCATGCCCACTTCTTTGGATTCTGTAACCTTCATTATTAGTCTGCCTAGATGATAAATCTCTCCCTCTTTCTGTAAGAGGTATGGGACCAGAAATCCCTCCTCTTTTCTCTAAGAGGTATGGGATCCTGAGCACGAGGAGAAAATTCCTCCCACTTTTCATTAGATGTGGGATCCTGAACGTGTGGACTAACTGCATGTTCAGGAATAAGATATTGAAGATAAACCTCATTCTCAGGCTTACTCTCCTCAACATTTGGAGATTGAGAACAAATCTCATTCTCCTAAACAGACAAAATTTCACCATTCCTACCGAATAAGAAAGGTATACCATCCTCAGTTACTTAGCGAGAATTCAAATCCTCCCCCTCACCGAGAGATGGTTGAAGGTCTTGTTGTAACTCATACAAATTGAGTTCCTTTTTAAATTTCACCAAAAGCTTGGGAACTTATCCTTAAAAAAATCGACACTACGAGAATTCATTTCACGAAGAAGATATTTACGACCTTGATTGGTTCGACACGTTCTAATATTTCGTTCCAATTGAGTGCTACTTCCGCTATGAAGTATATGAACACATCAAGTACCTAATAGCGGTGAGATAATAGGTACACATACCTACATCATAAATATATCGCTCCATGATGTGCTTTCACATTAATGGGCTTGCAAATGTCTGGAGTGAATGAACACTAAGAGATTTGATGGGCTCGAAACCTTACTAAAAGACTTCATAGTTGCTTTGCTAGCTAAAATTGACTCACACATGGGCACTTCAACCCTAGTGAGTCGATCTTAAAAGACTATATTTAGCTAGATTGATAACCCTATCTTGACCCTCATGGTCAAGTCGACCATGGCTAAAATAGAGTTGAAAATGGGGCTAAGATGGAAGATGTCTTGTTTCGTTCAAAAACATTGAAAACACCTTTCAATGTGACATGGCTAAACAAATTGCCATTGTGTACGATATTAAAGACATGTAGATGAAAACTAAATAGAAAACTCATCTCATAAACAAAAGACACAAGGGAACACCGCACCCTAGGTGCATAGAAAGCATCATAAAGAAGCAACTTAGTCCCTTCACAAAATTTCAGATGATATGTCCTGAATTCAAGGACATCTGCTTCATCGTCGTTTACCTAAAACGACAATGTGAACCCACCGGGTAGCAATGAAAGTTCACGAAATCATCTCGAACCTGAACTATGTGTTTGGTTGCTCCCGTGTCTACAATCCACTAAGGATCATAATTGGCAACTAATGCTTGGGAGCACACATATTATCTAGAAACAATTGTAAAAGAAGGTACCTTAATCGGCTCAAGATAATCCCGAATGTAGGGTCCCTTATTTCTACAATCATAGCACTCACACGTGGTACATACCTCTCTTCATTTCCCTTAGCCTCTTTTTTTTTTTAAAATTTTATTTTGCAATACTAACCTTAGGTCCGAAACTTTATGAGGAAATGAACCTGGATGAACCTAAAGCTAAGCTAATCCCACGTGTACTCAATAGTGGGATAACTTTCAATTTTCCTCACTGGATCGTCATAGATGCAATACGACAAAGTATAGCATATCGATCAATCCATTCTCGAACCATTTTTGGTATGATTTTAAATTTTCTCGATACTGCTCACTAGCAGTATTATCTTCGCCACTTTAGGAGACCTAGAATCTGACGAATGTTCTAACACTTCACGCTCATTCAGAAGAAACTGAATCTTCTGACACTTTGTGTCATAGTCAGTGCTATCAAACTTTCATTGGTAAACAAACTACCAACCATATTTTAATTGTCATATCTAGAAGTATATATTTTAAAATATGGACATTAGGCATATTTTGATCAAAAATTTCGCTAAACTCATAATCATCACATACAAACATGAATTATAAGTTTTTATAATTTAATTATCACATTTTTTTCATAAAATAATATTTATAGAGAACATTATGATTAAACTAATTAACACTTCAAAAATATCACAAAGATATTTAGTTTAATCATGTAAAATAAATTTACATGAAGTTTTGTCATTACATAAACTAATTTATATAACCACTAATATGTCATTTAAAAATCTATCAATGACATATCAATAAGAAAATTCAGATTATTATATAAAACATATTTATGTAATAAAATGAATCTGTATTGCGAAACATATTCAAACAATAATATGTTACAAAAGAAATTCATTAAAGCCCAAGGAACATTATATGAAACATATTTACATAATTATAGGTAACATGAAACTTATTCAAATATCACTTGAAAATTATAAAACACATTCATAATTTTATAAATTTAGATTTTATGAAACGAATTCATAAAATACTGCTAAATTACATAATTAATAAGAAACATGAGATGAATTCATATTCGTTAATTTGGGCAAAGAAAAGTGCTAAAACAATTAGCAAATTTACTACAACTCATGTAATTCGTATTTATAAAACACATTTATATAACGCTATTAATTGGTGATTGACATGAAACATATTCATGTAATCGAATGCAGTATAATTTGTAGCATGAAATATATCCAAATATTAATCGCAATTAACTACATAGAATAGGTCCATATAATATCAAAATTTGCATGAAATGAATTCAAAGTAATATTCACAAATTATATAAAACAACAACAACAACAACAACAACAACAACTACTACTCCCAGTGTGGGTCCCGCTTTCGTGGGGTCTGGGGAGATCTAGCCATAGGCAACTTTACCTCTACCGGCATTCCTACCCATAGAGAGGCTGATTCCAAGAGTCCCACAAAAAGATTTTGAGAAAATAATTTTACAGAAGAAAGATTTCATGAAAACACTAAATGGGAAAACGTTTTATAGAAGAGAGATTCCATAGCAAGGGATGACTGGGAAATATAAAAGATCAGCAGCTGGAACTATGAAATAAAAGGACAATAAATCAGAGGAAGGTAATATACCTGAACAACAAGCGGTAAGCAAACGAGAACTCTTCTCAGAAGACAGGACAACCTGCATGTAAACATAACAAACTAAAAATACCTCTATCTGCACTATGCCACAGCAACCACAAGATAACTACAGGGGCGACTTTCAGCGATCTAAGATCTTAATCCTATTCCGCCACAACTTCCTATCCTGAGCCAGGTCCTCCTTCAAAGCGACAACTTTCAAGTCATCTCTAATCATCTCGTCCAGGCTTTTCTTTGGTCGACCCCTCCCTTCTTTGCCTTTGGGGATGTTGATCCTCTCACATCTCCTCACTAGAGCGTCCACACTCCTCCTTTTCACATGACTAAACTATCGGAGTCTTGTTTCTCTCATCTTATCTCTGATGGGAGCTACTTTAACTAAGTCTCTGATAACTCTATTCTTAATTCTGTCTATCTTCGAATAACCACACATCCACCTTAACATCCTCATCTCTGCTACCGTCAGTCTTTGAACTTACGTCATTTTTAAAGGTCAACACTCCGATCCATAAAGAACGGCCTGTCTAACTACCATGCGGTAGACTTTGCTTTTCAAGCCAATGGGCACCCTCTTATCACACAGTACACCTGAGGTATACTTCCATTTTTACTAGCCTACTTTTATTCGCTGGTTAATATCTCCGTCAATATCCCCATTCTGCTGAACGATGGAGCCTAGATACTTAAATTTATCGACCTTAGGTATCAGCCCCCCTTCCAGGGTGACTTCTCCCTCCGCATCTACCCTCCCACTGAAACCACAATGAAGGTACTCCGTTTTCGATCTACTCACTCTAAAACCTCTAGTTTCCAGAGTATGCCTCCATCGCTCCAACTTGTCATTTACTC
This sequence comes from Carnegiea gigantea, assembly GCA_029747015.1. NCBI lineage: Eukaryota > Viridiplantae > Streptophyta > Magnoliopsida > Caryophyllales > Cactaceae > Carnegiea > Carnegiea gigantea. The sequence goes on along the minus strand of JAKOGI010000015.1, from coordinate 179,020 downwards.
CTTGTTTCGTCTCATCAATAAGAACAATGTCATCTGTAAAAAGCATACTCCAAGGTAACTCATCTTGAATTTCTCTTGTAAGTTCATCCATAATTAGAGTGAAAAGAAAAGGGTTTAAGGCGGAACCCTGGTGCAGGCTCATACCAATGGAGGAGTCATTTGCGACCCCTCCTGGCGTCCTAATACTCGTCCTACCTCCCTCGTATATATCTTTAATAACTCGAATATACAAAGGTAGCACCCCTTTCTCCTCCAAGTATTTCCATAACACTTTACGCGGAACTCTATCATAAGCTTTTTCCATATCAATGAATACCATGTAGAGATCCACCTTTCTATCTCTATACAAACTCATGAGTTTTCTAAGGAGATAGATCACCTCTATGGTCGACCTGCTTGGCATAAAGCCAAATTGGTTTTCTGAAATCGACACATCCTTCCGCAACCTTTTCTCAATCACCCTTCCCCACAAATTATATAAAACGTATTCATATAATATTGCAAATTTAAATTTCATAAAACAAATTTATAAAATGATCAAAAATCCTATATATTTAAACATTATGGTATGAAACTAATTCATGCGGAACTCCATAAAACATCTTTGTTAACGAGAGCAATGACAGAACAATTAACTGATACTCAATTGCTCATGTATTTGCATAAAATTATTAAATTATGAAACATATTCATAGAACTGAACATTATATAAAACATATTTATATAATATAAGTCATATAACATATGAAACATATTCATTTATAGACCAAGGAGAATTAAAACTAATCTAAATATATCACATAGATATTTATTAAATTTTTGTAAAGCACATTTACATCAGACATGCCAATTTTATATGTAAAACAAATTCATATCACATCAAACCAGACGATTATTTACTTAACACGCTATTTTATAACTTTGAGTTATTTCATATAAAACAAATTTATATAATTAAATTAGCATGTAATATTTGACATTAAACATATTAATGCTAATATAACAAGTTCATGTATTCAAAATTAATTCAAAATTTTAATTTTACTAATGAACCAATTATATGCTTTATAACATACAAACTTGTACATCATTATAATATAACATGCCAAATAAAAAAAAAACTTCAAAACAAGCCATGATAGATTCATGAAACCCGGCCGCCTCCTTTGAATAATCTCAAGGTTTTCAGTCCCTCACTTGACTCTCTCTCACATTTAATTCTTTGGGACTCTCTCTCTCTCTCTCTCTCTCTCTCTCTCTCTCTCTCTCTAACAGAATGCCTCATATCCCTGAGACCTCTCGGTCCCTCACCGAGGAATTTGCGCCTCAGTCACTAGCTCAACTGAGACCTCCCCATTTTGGCCCTCTGCCGTGTCCTTTTCTGTGCTCTGGGCAGCCATGACCGCCGAATTGTTGCCCCAAAAACACCCAAATGACGCATAACAGCCATCTTCTGCTTTGAATCGACGGCACACAGCCTCAGATCTCGCTAAACCGACACTGCCAGGTGTGGCTCGGCTACCAAAAAGTCAGATAACACCAGTCACGCGCCACACATACATTCCATACGGCGGCGCGTAGCGATCTATTGGTGGTTTCGTTAGCGTTTTTGCGTAGATCGGCGTGTAAGAAGGGCAGATGAGGAAGAAGGATGTGAAATACCACCTTTGTTGGCGGCGCGTGACGCACACGTGCCACCCCTCGTGATGGTTTCTGATGGGTATGTGTCGATTTATCATATCCTTTTCTTGCCTTTCTCAATTCTTTGTGTTTTATGTTTTAAATAAATTTGGCTATGAGGCGGTGGCGGCCACCAAGGCTCGCCAAATCTGCTGGGCATGAGGTTGGGTGGGAATGTCTGAGCTACACTACACCCCAGGCCACTAAGGCCTGCCTAGATGGACGTCTTTCACCATGGCCACCACCTAGTGGCGACCTTGAGTCAAGTCTCAGCTTAATAGGGGGCTTAGGCAGTGGGTCACATATGGCGTTTTCGGGGCTAGGGTTCTGGGTAGTAAACACCATAGAGTCGCATTCCCAAACGTGTTCACCATCTGACTATGAGCCCCCTTCGGTGAAACAGTCAAGTTTCAGATTTTAGGGTTTCTTGGGTGACTTGGCAGACAGATGGATTTTAATAGCACAACAGATAGCATGACATACAATTTAGCGTGTTATCATATAAGCTCATTAGTATAATGGCGAAGCAGAACTTGATTACAAAAATTAAACGAACTAATAGCTTCTGCTAATCATAATCAATACAATCGGGGTCAAAACCGAGCAACAATGGCTCTGATACCACTGTTGGAAAAAACTTTGGACGTACCTTGGTGACGCGAAAGCTAAGGATCTTGATGCTCGGGAATCGCCCATGACTTATTGAATCGGAACTAACGGCGGCTACTAGAGTCACCATGGCTGTCACAGCCCAAGCCCGAGCCTGATTGATGGTGAGGCTAGCGTGAGAGAAGGGAAGAGAATTCGGGCTAATGTTTAGGTTTCTGCCACTGATTCCGAATCAAGTCGCAAAACCCCTTATAAATAGCAGCAAACAACTGGTAACCGACAACGAATAGTTAATGAAAACTTAAGGATATGATTAATACGTAATTAATTATTTGTAACTGCTCAATCAATAATGTGACCGTTATACTCAGTCAACATAACCTATGCATGAGGCCTGTTTAAAAATGAAAGCTTGTTCAATTGTCGATATCAAACTGGCAAACTTATAAATGGGGACAACAACAAACAAATGGGGACAACAGGGCTTTGGGTTGTCGTTTCTGAAGCGTTCGTTTATAAAACAAAAGACTTCAGAACGCAAACAAATTAACAGACTGCATTGCCCCCACCATGTGCTTAGATCCTATGGTCTCAATTTTTTTTTTTAAATAGAGAAAAAAATTGGTTAATATTCATTTTATTTTCTTAGAATTTCTACCCTCTCTGACTAACCCTCTCCTTCAAACCAACCAAACACCCAACAATTTTCTAGCCAATGAAACTATGCACACCATCCAAATTGTATGGTTTCTCTTCACAACCAAATTATTACAGACTTCCAGAAATATGTATTCTCATTATCACATATAAATATATTTTTTAATGTGTATTTGTCATATGAGCGGTTATTAACATTTATTTCACTTACGTGGCTTCCGAGAGTACATGCTCCCGGGTGTATGATATAGACTTTGCTCTTTACATGTGCTTTATCAATGACTTGGCTTCACACTATCCTTTTCTTGCCATAAGTTAGTGATTGGATTTTTTTTTGGGGGGGGGGGTAGCAAGTAGCCTGGTGTACACTTGGATTTTCTAGTGTAATATTAAACAATACAGTTAGTGCTTTATATTGCTTAAAATGTAACATATTAGTCGAGTGTTATAAGATAGACAATAGTGAATTTAAAAGTAAATGATGAAAACAATGTACTCACATATAAGGTTAGGCCTTTATATTTTTCTATAATTTTCATGACTATGTATATTCATATGTGTTGTTGTATAACTTCATCAAAGGAATATAAGATGAAAATAATAATAAATTGTTAATTATGAGAGCAATATTATTATGTACTTACGTATAAGCTATAAATGATGTTAAAATGCACAAATAATTTCATATTCATATTTAGTTACATACAAGTGGTCGCTTTTCATACCGGCATATCAATATGAACCATAAGGTACATCTGCAATTATGAAGACTGATAAAACATGCATGCGAACTGCTCCGTGGACCCAATACCGAGACCGGCAGTAAGCCAGAGGTCAGCCAGGCCCAATATAAATACGGGCCTACGATTGGGTTTAGACACGAGGGTATAAGGTGGGTTAGTTATCGATTGGAGCATTGCACGTTTTGAGGCCCAACCTTTCTTTCGGTACTGGGGTTGGGAAAGGTGTGTAGACAATTTGTTTCTCCTGCGGAGGGTTATACTTCTTGGACCTTGGTGACCTACGTGGAAAATCCTCGCCATTTATTCAGTGATTAAAAGAGTGACTATGACAAAGAACAAGCACTCCTTTTTAATCAATATGTATATCATATTATTAAGAATACATATTCTCAACAGTCACATCAGTAAATACATATTAAAAATTTAATATATGATAAATACACACGTAAAATATATATACACGTGGACAATGAGAACATAGCTCTTAGGAGCACATAAGAAATTATCCTTTTTAATACCTTAATTTTCAATTTTTGTTATCAAGTTATAGACACTACATTCAAGGCATTACCCCATAAATGTACATTGGTCAACCACTAGAGCTTTCATTGGGGTTGGTTGGGGTGAATTCATTTAACAATTTGTATTTGTTTTCGAGACACTTTAGATTTACCTAATACATTACATAACATAGTTTCATGATGAATGGTCAACACTTTATTGGTATTGGGCCAAAATGTGTTGTTTCATGTTAGGATTATGTTTCTCTGAATAATTTTATATCATAATATTTATGTCGTACATCATGTCGGCCCAAGTTTTCTCAGCACTACCAACCACTCTTGTTATTGATAGGTCCACTGCGTGTACTCGTTTGTAAAAGTTAAAAATACACAGCTCTTATTTAAGTTTGCAAGTCTAAATTTAAAATGCTCATGGAATTAGAAAGAATTAGGCGTTAATAGGTACTCATTCAAAATTCAAAAAAAAAAAGGGAAGAATTCATAAGAGACCGTAACATAACTTTTGATGACGTGCATGAAGCATGCGTTTTATTAAACATAGTTTTTTTTGGGGGGTGCTTGGAACAAAATTTTTACTGTACAACTAACATATGTTTCATTGATCTTAAATCATCCAGAAGATTCAATTATATTTGAACACAACCTTGAGGAGCTAATTGCATTTTGTTTGTGGTTATGATGAGTCAAGCAAATCAAACGAATCTTAGACTTCAGATTTAAAGTTTGAGACATGCATGCATTCTATAGCCACCACCCTCCTTTTGGTTTTTAGGTCCTGTTTGACAAATAGTTGTTAACTGTTAGCTGTTATTAGCTTTGTATTAGTTGTTAGTTGTTATCTGTTTGAGTTGGTTGTTTGTATTAGCTGTTTAAATTAGCTGTTTGCTGAAAATCTGCTTAGTAAAATTAGCTATTTCTAACAAAGTTATAAGACAAAAAGCTAATTCTTCAACAAGCTCATAGAATTAGCTTTTTTAAATTAATTTTTTAGACCCAAAAAACTCTTCTAAAAATCACTTTCACCAAACATCCATATTAATTTTTTTACTTTATCAAACAGCTAATTTTAATTAAAAAATCTCTTTAAGAAATTATTTACTAAACCTCCCTTAATTTAAAAAAACACCGTTCGTAGTAGCCGTGCAAAGACTACCGAGGCATTAATCTGGTGCACGTGGTAATATCCAGCACAACGCGGCTTTGAAAACAAGCCCACTGTAAGGAAAAATCTATTCTTCTTTTTTGCGAACTTCTATCTTTTTTAGCCTTTTATTTTAGTTCTCATCCCATTCTCATCATCTCTAAATCTGCCAAAAAGTTATCCGATCTAGAAAAAATCAGATATGATCATGAATTTTTCATCCAAATTTTAAACTCGAATTTAACTTTGCCCGAATTGTCTAACCTAGAGAAAACTAGGCATTAAATATCAATTTCTTGTCCGAATCTTGACATTGTCCGATTTCTCCGACCAAAATTCTTGAATTTTTGCCAGCTCTAATCATCTCCTTGAACTCAATAAATAAGATTGTTTTTTTTCTTTTTTTATTTTTTCATAAATAAACCGGATAGGTGAGGTAATAATCTTTGCCCCAAGGGAAACCAATGGGATGAAGTTATTATATATAGTTTAGCTACTGTTGTATTTTACATTAATAAGTGCATGTGATGTTAATTCAATAGTTGAAATTGAAGTATATAATATTTTAGCTTTATATTATTCCTCTATTTTTTAAATGACGTAGTTATGTTGATTATACTATTCTTAGTATCTCATTTTTCATTCCAAAAGATTAAAAAACAAGTTTCTCAATTGTCATATATATGAGTCCCTCCAAATCTCCAATATACTTGCAAAATTTGTTCCAAAAAAATCGCAAGATAAATGGTTTGAGGTTTTCTTCTTCATTTAGCACACTTGTTTATATATATGAATGAAGGAATAAATATCGACCTATTAATTTCTTTCATTACTGACTATTTCAATTCGAAATACCAAATATCCATTCGATTTACACTCAAAATATAAGACAAACATTGTAACTTTTGGTTGAGATGGTTCTTGAACATGGTATCAGAGCCAATTCTTGATCTTGATTTGCCACCGTCCCCGTTTGATTAAAACTGTGTGCATGTGTTGGGCCTTGTTAGTAATCCACATCTGAGGGGCCGTATTGGAGTATGAAAGTAGATATTGTCCCACATTGATAAAAATGAACGGTTTGAGCACGTATATAAACTTGTGAGTTACTCCACCCATTGCCAATTAGTTTTGAGTTGGAACCTCATTTGAACTTATATGCATGACTTTGTTTATAGTCCAATTAATATGAAAATTTGACATTGTTGGAGTACGAAAGTGGATATTGTCCCACATTGATAAAAATGAAGAGTTTGAGTATGTCTATCAGCTTGTGAGTTATTCCACCCATTATCAATTGATTTTGGATTGGAACCTTATTTGAACTTATATGTATGACTCTATTTACAGCCCAATTAATATGAAAATTTAAAATGATATCAGAGTCTTTTTGAGCGAGATGTCTCAAATTGGATCTCAACAGTCCCTACATTGATTTATTATGTAAGGTAGAGGAAGCCTTAAAAAGCTAATGGTTGAAAATCCAGGAATAGGTTTATCCTCTAACACGCCCCCCTAACGCGAATGCCTTTTTGCCTTGAAGCGTGGCTGTTGCAAAGGCTCCTTCTACGTTGCGCAATAAGTCAATATGGGGCTACTAAGATTCGAACTTGAGACCTTTCAGTCAGAAATGCTCTGATACCGTGTTCAAGAACCGTATCAGCTTTTGGTTGAGATGTTTCTTGAACATGGTATCAGAGCCTTTCTGATTGAAAGGTCTCAAGTTCGAATCTTAGCAGCCCCCATATTGACTTATTGCACAAGGTATGGGGAGCTTTTACAGCAGCCACGCTTCAAGGCCAAAGGGCATTCGCGTGAGGGTGCGTGTTAGAGTATAAACCTATTCTTGAACCTTCGATCATTAGCTTAATCTTTTGATTGAGAATGTTCTTGAACAATTGTGTTCATTTTGAGATCATCACATCCCATTTTATTATTACTCCATGCACACACAATTATTATCATTTAAAAATTGGAGGTTTCCTTGAGATTGAGAAAAAGACGCAAAGGGAGCGCCGTGACACCAACTGTTGAAACCAACTGGACGCCAAAATTTAAAAGTAAAACAACAGATCGTTTAGAGGGCCCACTTCACGCGCTTGGGCTTCGAGGCCCACTTTTCCTTGTGAACCGCGAAAATTTCTTGGCCGTTGCCTCTTTCTGATCAAAATAATCAAGGTGTTTAGCTGTAAACCATGATGAATAACAGAATTAAAATTCATTGGCCAAATTTCAGTCATCTCATCTGCAGTTTACAAAGCATTTTTCCAAGTTTTTTTCTGTTCCAAAATCTTTGAATTCGATTCTAACCCCTTCCACAGTGAGCATGTGTGATTGGTAAAAGGGAATTCTTTCAGGGGTTGGTTTTCACATCTAATCTAATAAAAGATTATGAATAGACCATTTAGAATTTTCATGGAAAATAGTTTCATACATCTTATGGTACTGAAAATATTGGTTAGAGGATTATATATTACGGTAAATATGTAAGTTTCACAAAATTAAATTAAGTCATGTGAATCCTCTTTCAATTTTAAGCATAGATGTTGCAAGCGAGTTAAATAATTTCAAATATATTATTAAGAGAATATAGTTTTTTTTAATAAAAAGCAAACAATAAATTGATTCATTATATTATTTTGTTGATGCAAAAGTAAAGTGAGTCTTCTTTATTTTTCCCCCTATTAATAACATATTTTTTATTCTTAATTAATATCGAACTCACATTTTTTGTTGTATTTGCATCATTAAATCATATATATTTATGATTAACTTTTATTATTAAATAATAGGAAGGTATACAAGAAGTTACCTTATTAAATAGAATTAATATTATATTAAATTAACGTCCATCCTACATGCATTTTCTTTTTATTTTAAATCTCATGTATCATTCTATATTACATTAAATTATCTCATATGGCTATTCTTTCCTATATGGCATTCTACATGATATGCTTACGTGTCGTTCATACATGAGTTCAATCCAACTTTTAATATATATATATACACAATGCGATGATGATGATATGATATGTTCTTATGCTACGGCAAAATTCATTTGAGAGAATTGAAATTTGAACTTAAAACATTTTTCTCAAGAGGGTCTTGTCATATTTGGGAATTATCTCAAGTAAAAAATTAGTACTGCCAAAGACGTCAGTAACGTACGAACGTTATTTGATCAAAGCTGCATGGTTTAACGCCTTTAAGGTGAATTATTGTGTTTCTTTCTTCTGGTCATAGTCATATTCCAGAGTTGCCTTCATGTGGGAGTCATATGCTTGCATGGAAAAAGAGAAAAGGGGTTTTTGGAGGGGGGGGGGGGGTGTGCGGAGGGTGGAATGTTAATGTCATAGACCCCTAGCCTCTCATTTTCAAACTTGTCAAATTGTAACGGTACTTAAAAGAGATTAACCCTGTAATTTCACTGTCTTCCCAATAGTATTATATTTTGCGTCATGAGGAATAGTGTTGGGGTCTTTATTGATTATTGTTCAAGACCACACCTTCAGATATATGTTAAGCCCTATGTTCGATCTTTCCCCTCTGTATCTCTTACAGGAAGAAAAATTATGTCAAATGAATGTTTTAAAGTAGTTACATGATAAACATCATAATTAAATTTAATGTATAGTTTAATCGGTTAGCCAGTTCTGCATGATAAATTATGAATTTGATATCTAATTCTACTATGTACAATAATAGTTATCCTTGATATGAAAAAAAAAAAATATATAGATTAGATACATAAAGCTGTGACTATCAAATTGCAATATTGTTTCCTAGATGCAATACACTTATGTTTTATTGGCAGTTTAAGCTATTGTTAATTTTGTTTTTGTGGCGAACTAGCTCTTGTATGCAAGGTTCTAATAATAACATGTAGTTAACTCGGACTCCCAAATCCCTAACACTAATAGAAGCGAAAGACTTTTTTTTTTTTTAATCGTGCAAGAGATGACAAACGGGAAAGACCAAAGGTATCATACAATGAATGTAGCATAAGAGACCACAATAATAGTCTGCAATTGATCAACAATTCAAAATACACATGCACGATGCGATCAACAATTCAAAATACACATGTTTTGACGATTATCCCATTATTATTTCGACCCATGTTCAACATGATAGGGGTAAGGTATTTCCGTTCCGCTTTCAGAATTTTTGGTGTAAATACCAGAATGTTGACATCATAGTTTCAAGAAATTGGGGAAATCATCAAAGAGGGACTAACATGTTTAAAATCATGCGAAAGTTGAAAACAGTTGAGCACAATATTAAAGACAGGTCAAAAAAGTACTTTGGCAACATTCATGACAATCTTACGAGAAATGCTCAAAAAATTGAGTATGTTGAATGTAGGCTAATAGCTCAGGCAAATAGCTACAGATTTAACTCGTGGATGCATCGACTCTTAAGACAAAGGGAAAAAATGTTGTTGTTTAACCAGAAACACTGGGATAAGATGGCTCGAAAGGAATGGCTGGTAAATGGTGATAGAAACTCAGAATTCTTTCACAATAGAGCAAACTCAAGAAGGAAAAGGAAATTAGTTATGAAACTCCAAGATGATTGTGGTATTTGGATCGATGATCATAAAATTATGCCAACAAGTTCATTTCAGAATTTACTCAGCGATTCAAGTCTGCACACAATACTAATAGGGTTATCTCAAACCTGGGGTTACCGAGACTAATTTTAGACATTGATAACATAGAACTCACTAAACCTCCCAACTTAGATGAGGTTAAGGATGCACTATTTAGCATTGATTTTAACAGAACTCCGGGACCTGATGGTTTTGTTCAACTGTATTCTTAAATTTTTTACGAATGAAAAATTCTCAAGGAAATTAATTATACGTTCATTGCCCTTATCCCAAATATGACTAACTCCTCACAGACTAGTCATTATAGACCCATCAGCTTATGCTCAACAATTTATAAAATCATATATTAGATCTGGGTTAACAGGCTAAGGCCTGTTCTTAACAAACTAATTTCCTAGTTCCAAAGTGCCTTTGTTCTGGGGAGATCGATACATGATACTATTCTGCTTACGCATGAAATTATGTATAAGTTTAAGAACCTGAAAACCAAGGCCGCTTGGATAGCTATCAAGTTGGATATGGAAAAAGCTTATGATAGGATTGAATGTGACTTTATTCTCAAATGCCTACAAGAAATGGGGTTCCATCCAACTTGAAATTCTTGGATTAAGGAGTGTAACTCCTCAGTCTCATATTCAATAATGGTGAATGATGAACCTCATGGTTTATTCACTATGACTAGAGGAATTAGATAAGGAGATCCACTCTTCTCCTACTTATTTATTTTATGTATGAAAGCCCTAAATCATATGCTTTACACAGTATCTAGTGCTCCAAAATCAGGTATAAGAGTTAAGACAAGTCCCAGGGATATCAAAATCTCATGCCTGCTTTTTTGCAGATGATTGTCTGATTTTTTGCAAAGCTAATTCAGACAGTTGTAACGAGCTCAAAAGTGCGCTCAATACCTCTTGTTCGACCTTAGGGCAACTAATTAATTACCATAAGTCGGTTATAACCTTTTCTCGTAATGCCTCTCTTGCAATTAAGCATTTGGTAACTGCTATTTTCAATATCCCACAGAGGGAGTCCTTAGGTAAATACTTGGGTTCCCCTATTTTCCAAGGTCGACATTCAAGTTCAACATTTCAAGACATCATTAACAAAGCAACTGCTAAATTGGAGGGTTGGAAAGCAAACTGCTTGTCTAAAGCAGACAAAATGGTTTTAATTCAATCTCATATGGAGTCACTACTGGCTTATACAATGTAATGTTTACCCCAAGGTGCTAGTAAATATCTAGACAAGTGTAACAGAGACTTCTTCTGAAAAAAAAAAAATCAAACTTAGAAAAAGGTTTACCACTTATAGCTTAGGATAAGATATGTCCGCCTAGAAGTACGGGTGGCCTAGGTGTAAAATTGAAACCATTAACAAAGCCTTCTAATATAAGCTAGCTTGCAAAGTTCTCATAAATGCACCCAGTCTCTGGGTACAGTCTATGAGGGCAAAGTATCTATTAAATTCTGATCTTCTTAGCTACAAAGGAAAGAACAATGATTTACCTGTATAGAAAAGTATTCTAAAAAGTAGAGATCTTCTTAAGAAAGGTATATGTTGGAAGATAGGAGAAGAAGACCAAATTTTCTTTTGGTTTTACAATTGGATTGAAAACGGGAATCTACTAGAGATAATGGAAATAGATGAAGAAAATATTCCCCAGCCTGATGCTAAAGTATGTGATTTTATTACGCAACAGTCACAATGGCTTATCCAGCACCTTAAGCTAATCCTCAATAACCGCCCTATTATTTAGAAAATTCAGGGCATCTTTATGCCCATTTATGAGACAGAAGATTCCTTCTATTGGAGATTAAATAGCTCAGGTGATTTCTCCGGATCAGCCACATGGGTAGCACATAACGGCCAATTCCATGAAACATCTAAATGGTCTTTCAATTGGATTTGAAAAATTGATAGTATGCCTAAAATCAAAGCTTTCTTATGGCAACTCTATCATAAAGGTCTACCATTGAGAGGCAACCTTCTGAGAAGGGGACTAAACATCGATCTTGTATGTCCTATATGCCTTGGTTAAATTGAGTTAGCGGAGCACCTATTTAAAGACTGTCGGATAGTCAGTAAGGTATGGGAAGTTGCCGACAAACATCACTAGCTTTCACTCAGTGTTTCTCCTATGGGAGGCAAAGACCTATCACAAAGCTTGAGTCGGATTAAGGCATCTTATAATCCAAAATTAAAATAAAAGTTTTCTTTCCTATTATGGAACATTTGAAAATCTAGGAATGCAACGGTATTCAAAAATGAAAACTTCAATCCCCTTACTTGCCTAATACGGGCAAAAAAAGCTAATGCAGGATGGAGAATCCGAACTTATATATCAGTTGATACTTTTTTAAGGGGGCTTCTTCTCCCCCTTCCACCTCAATTCATCTTGTGAGGTGGTACCCCCCTCCTCTAGGGTTCATTAAACTAAACTTCGATGGATCACTCAATAATTCCTTAGCAACAGAAGGCTTAATCATCCGAGATTGGACCGATAAATTACTCAAGGCAAGAGCAGCTTACTACGGTAACACTTCAATATTAGTGGCAGAGGCTAGAGCATTACGGGATGGGTTAAACTTGGTAATTCAAGTGGGGTTTGACAATTTAATTGTGGAAGGCGACAACAAGATAGTCATCTAGGCTATAGAATGGAGGATTCACATTCCTTAGCAGATCCATTATATTATTAAGGATATCCAAGTGTGGAGAAATCAAGGCATTCAAATTGTCACAAATCATGCTGTAACACCCCCAATTCCTAATGCCTATAAATCATTAATTAGCAGCGGAAGTCTTTTGATTGAAGGCATTACCGTCGTTCCGTAACGGAACAAGGCTAGCTGAAATTACCTATAACATTGCGATTATTCAATTATGTCTCACCAGATAAGGAAAATAACACACGCTGAAACATTTATAAGTTTCTGATACACATAATGACACAGGGTATGTTCACCAAATGTTAACAAATGTAACATCCAAAAGAATATACAACCATCAGGTTATTAGAAATGCCAGCCTATAAACCACTGTGAGTTTTTAGCTAGCGAAACCTCAACGGATGAAATTGTGACGCCCTTTTATTTCTTGCTACCTCCTGGTTTGCCAGTGGGAGGACTGCTCATTGATCCTTTAACTAAATTAGAAAACATGAAAACATTCGAATTATGAGTCGAAACTCAGCATGTATATCCATATGTAGTAAAATAAGTTTTGAGTTTAATTAGTTGGGCGCCCGCATTTCAAAACATTTTGGGTTGCAAACAGGAGAGAGAGAATGTATGAGTAAAACTGATTTGCAGGTTATTATCTGGAAGTAGACTCCTATTGACGTTTGCAGTTATCTTGAGATATGTACACACCTCCCAGACCAATCGAAGAGCCTGAGTTGCAGCCATGTGGGTAAATTGAAGGGCATAAACCCTAATGATTGATAATTGATGGGGCCACTTGATTATGTGACAAAACATTGCACAAAATGATTCATTATATGATTATCATATTGATTTTACATAGTTTGAGAAACATGTGAGTTTTCAAAGAGCACAGGTAATGTACGTACCTAGTCTTTGAAAATCTCTCTTCATTTTATTGAAAATTACTTGCTGGCAGCTTGAAGCGACAGCGGTGCCCTTACTTCTGCTCCAAAGATGTTGTTTCCTCGATTAGTGAGAGGTTTGGAAGTTTTGTTAAATTTCTTGATTTATTACATAATTTAAATCCTCTTGAATTCTTTTTCTATCATTAATGTAGCCACTATTATTAATTCAATTGGATTCCATTTTATTTTGTTTTTGTTCCTCTTCCTCCCACGACTAATGATATTTTAAGGCGTATAATAATGACATACCAGTATGATTTATTTTGAGTTCATTATTAATGATGTCATCGATCATTATTATTGTTATCATTGTCATTATCGTTGTTACCATTATTATTATCGTTATTATTGTTTTTATTATTATGATTATTATTATTATTAGAATTGCGATTACTTTTGGTATTATTGGTTATTAACGATATGATTACGGTTATTGTTTTCGTCTTTAACGAATCATTGCCAGCATTTTCTAGTTATTTAACTTTGGTTTACGATACGGTTTAAGGCGACTTTGTGAACTTGGGTTCAGGTTTAAATTAAGTCCCAATCATGCAATTATTGTTGCGAAGTAACCCACAAAGACATATTACGTTAGCTACTTCAACTTATAACTACTTATTCCCTCCTGTCCCTCTATTTACACTTGATAACTAATTTGTAATATATGCTCTCACTCACCTCATATACATACACACCCAAACTTCAATCACCCAATTCTCATTACTTTCATTCAAATATTCATTATACTTTGCGTAAACCATCAAATAACACAAAATCAGTCTTGTTAACTTCATATATTAACTTCATATATACATACACATATTTATTAACTTCACATGTACATACACATATTTCTCATTTTCATTACCAATTAGCTCATTAAACCTTAATGAGTCAATAAGATTGACTTAAACCTTATTCAGACCCTAACCCTAATCCTTCCATCTCATGATCACAACTCACTTATCCAATGAATTTTTGTCTTCTAATTTCACTAAATTAGGCATTAACATTCCCTTAAACCCCATTAAATCACATAAAAACTTTAGTTTTCATCCCAATCACCAACCCATGATTCAAAACATAACAACATATCCAACATATATAACCCACAAATTACCTTCAATTCTTTCATGAAACTAATCTAAATATCATCAATCATCACAATCAAACTAAAATTCAAGCATCACGTTCAACCCTCACTAATCACCTTCCTCAATTTGCAGCTCCATCCAATTATCCAAAATAATTTAAGAAACTTACAAATAAATACTCATTAATGATATTTACACCATTTACTATCAAAATTCTAGCATAAAAGATCAAAATTGAATCAAATGGGGAGCTAGGGTTTCACCTCCCAATCACTTGAATACACTCAAGGAGGGGCGGGAGCTTGTGAAAAGCGGTGGCACTGGGACGACCGACAGCCGGGGGTGCAGCGGAGGCGGTTTCCTGCGATGAAGAACAGCCGGCGGACGGTGGTGGGACGCAGCAGAGCAGGCGCAGAATGGGGGGTGCTCGGGTTCCAGCGAAGCAGGGGAGGGGGAAATGCTTGGTTTTATTATTAGCTTTATTTGATTTATTTTGGGGTAATAAATTTATCTAGTTAGGCTATTACTAATTATTCTTTTCACCCCTTTTTATTTGATGACACATAACCCAATTTCTAGATTTCTCCTATACTTATCCCATCCCCTTATATTATATTTTATTTGTTTTTTTTGTTTTCATTCATTATACACATATTTACATTTTTAGATATCATTATATTTATGTATAATTGAAGTAGTAATTTTAGCTAGAATTAATACATTTAAATTTTACATCCTTTAGATATAAATTTGGGAGAAGACATTCGCATTTCCTTTTTATTATTATTACTATATTTGATCATTTATTCTTATTATTATTACTTCACAAATTAGTTCTTTAACAATTAGGCTCCTTTATTTAATTAATTTATTTATTTATTACAATGCCGGCATTTACATATTAATTAGAACTTGAAGGAATTATTTAAGGAGCATTACAAGGTTTATGTCGAGGCCACGTCGTCGTTTCAATCTGCGATGCCTAAATGTATATATATATACACACATAAAATGATAAATTGAAATGCGACGCCCAACTTAATTTAGTTTGTGATTAGGGTAGTTTGAAGTAATTAACAAGAATTTTAGGTTCGGGCCGTTACAGCCTTCCCCCCTTAAAATAAGTTTCGTCTTCGAAACTTGCAGTTTGAAAGAAACATTACTCGTACCTAAAATAGATATGGATACTTACTTCTCATGTCCTCCTCGGTTTCCCATGTAGCCTCAGATGAGTTATCGTTGGCCTACAGAACCTTAACTAGAGCAATACTTTTGTTTCAAAGTTGATTAACCCTATAGTCTAATATCTTTATGGGATGCTCTTCGTACATTAGGTTTTCAGCAACCTCTACTGGCTCCATTATGATAATATAATTTGGATTTGGAACATACTTTCGGAGCTGTGAAATGCGAAAAACATTGTGCACGTGCTCAAGTTCTGTTGGCATATCCAACCTATAAGCCACGGGGTTTAGTTTCTCGAGAATTTCATAAGGCCTAATATACCTAGGGCTTAGTTTGCCCCTAAAATTGAACCTCCTGACTCCGTTAACTGGGGGCACCTTTAAAAATATCTTATCTTCCACTTGAAACTCTAATGGTCTTTTCCTTCTATCTGCATAACTTTTATGTCTGCTTTGAGCTGCTTTGATATGTTCTTGAATTTTTCTTTTCATTTCAGTGGCTTCTTGAATCAGCTCAGGCCCTAAAGTTAATGCCTCATCAAACTCACTCCAACACAATGGAATTCTGCATTTTCTTCTATATAGTGCTTCAAAAAGGGCCATTTTAATGGTAGATTGATAGCCGTTATTGTAGGAGAATTCCACCAATGGTAGATAGCCTTCCTACTTTCCTTGGAAGTCAAGCACACATGCCCTAAGCATATCTTCCAAGATTTTATTTACCCTCTCAGTTTGTCCGTCAGTCTTCGGTGGTATGAGCTGTTAAAATTTAATTTGGTGCCAAAAGCTTTTTACTGGGCTAACTAAAATCGAGCCTGAAACCTCTAGTCTCGATCTGACACTATATCCTTTGGTATGCCATGCAGTCGAACTATTTCTTTGACATATAATTGTGCTAGTCTCTCTACGATCCAAGTATCATGAATGGGTAGAAAATGGGCAGATTTGGTAAGTCTATCTACAATAACCCAAATAGCATTTTTCCTTGAAGTAGAGAGGGGCAATCCCATAATAAAATCCATCGATATTGAATCCCATTTCCAAGTAGGAATTTCTAAAAGTCTCAATTCGCCTACAGGGCGCTGGTATTCAGCTTTCACCTTTTGATACATTAAATACTTATCTACATACTCTACAATCTCTCTTTTAATATTTTCCCACCAGAAAAATTATCTCAGATTCCTATACATTTTTGTTTCTTCTGGGTGTACTGAGTATCTAGTGTTATGGGCTTCCTCTAGAATCTTTCTCTTCAACTCCTCTTTATTGGGCACACATAGTCTATTCTGAAATCTCAAGGTTCCATCTTCGTGCATTACAAAACCAGGCGATTTTTCCTGTGCAAAATTGCACCTGAGCTTTTCAAACTTTGCATCATCCTTTTGACTTGCCTTAATTTCTTCTATTATAGAAGGTTGCACCTCGAGTGCTGTTAATAACCCATTTATGTTTCTCGGTAGCACAAGCTCTACACCCATGATTTCAAGGTCCCTTAATAAGCTAGGTTGGGTATTTATCATCGTGTTTAACCCATGTTGGGTCTTCCTACTGAGCACATCAGCTACAACATTCGCCTTCTTGGGATGATATTGAATTTGCAAGTCATAATCCTTTAGCAACTCCAACCATCATCATTGCCTTAAATTAATGTCTCTAAGTAAAGATATACTTCAGGCTTTGGTGATCAGTGTAAATCTTGCACGGCACTCCATACAGATAGTGTTGCCAAATTTTTAAGGCAAAAACTACAGCATAACTCTAAATCATGAGTGGGATAGTTCTTCTCATAAGGCTTGAGTTTTCTAGAGGCATGGGCTATTACCTTGTCATCCGGCACTACGACACAGCCTAACCCGTTCTTAGAAGTATCACTATAAATAGTGTACTCTTTTCCTTCTTCAGGCAAGGTAAGGATAGGCGCTGTTGTTAAGCGTTTCTTCAGTTCTTGAAATGCCTCTTCACATTTGTCTGATCATTCAAATTTAGTGGTTTTCTTCAATAGGTTGGTGAGTGGAGATGCAATCTTCGAGAAATCTTTCACGAACCTTCTGTAATATCCTGCTAAACCCAGAAAACTCCTTACTTCTGTCATATTAATGGGCCTAGGTCATTCAATCACCACATTTATCTTCTGAGGGTCAACTTTGATTCTCTCCTTAGTAACTACATGCCCCAAGAATGTCACTTCGGTTAGCCAAAACTCACACTTTCTCAGCTTGGCATACAACTGATGTTCTCTTAAGGTTTATAACATAGTCCTCAAATGATTCGCATGTTCCTCCTTATCCTTGGAGTATATCAAAATGTCATCTATGAAAACCACCATAGATTTACCCAAATAAAGTCTGAAAACTCTATTCACGAGATCCATGAATGCAGCAGGAGCATTGGTTAGTCCAAAAGGAATCAAAGTGAACTTATAGTGGCCATATCTAGTCCTGAAGGCCGTTTTAGGAATATCCTCCAGCTTAATTTTAAGCTGGTGATAGCCAGGCCTCTAATCAATCTTTGAAAATACCGCAACTCCTTATAATTGATCAAACAGATTATCTATCCTAGGCAAATGATACTTATTCTTAATGGTTATTTTATTTAACTCTCGATAATCTATGTACAACCTTAAGGTTCCATCCTTTTTCTTCACAAACAACACTGGAGCTCCCCATAGTGAAACACTTGGCCTGATAAATCCTTTTTACAATAACTCGTCCAACTGGGTTTTCAACTCATTGAGTTTAGTTGGTGCCATCCTATATGAGGCTTTTGAAATAGGTTGTGCACTAGAAATTAACTCAATCTCAAAGTCAATCTCCCTTTGAGGAGGTAGGCCCGGTACTCCTCATGGAAAACATCAGGAAATTCACAAACTACCGAAATATTTTCTATTTTTATCTCCTCTTCTTTAACCTCAGTGGCATAACACAAGTATCCTATGCACCCCTGTCTTAGCATCTTGCTTGCCTTCATAATTGAAATTATAGAACACTCCTTCTTAAATCTCTCCCCATAAAAACATACTTCCCGACCTTCTGAGTCCCTTAACGTGGCTGTAAGGTCCTTACAGTCCATGTTCGCCCCATAAACAATTAACCAGTCCATTCTCAAGATTATATCAAATTCTGACATATCAAATTGAATCAAGTCCCCAGGGAACTCATGTTCAGCTATTACAATAGGAACTTGCTTGTAAAGGACAAGACATTCGATCGCTTGCCCATTTGGCAAACTAATTGTATAATTCACCCACTTCTTATTTTATTTCAAATTCAATTGTAATGCAGCTTGAGTGGATATAAATGAATGAGTTGCCCCCAAGTCAAATAAAACACAGAATGGTTTTGAATTTAAAAAGAGAGTTCCAGTGACAATCTTACCAGAAACTGTACCTTCCTTTTTGCTCATTATGCAGGCTCGTCCTGCCGTTGGAGGCTTCAAAGGCAGGTTTCCTTGACATGGAGGTGGCACAGGCTTTGCAACTCCCTTTTTTACAACTTTCTATCTTCTGGGGCAGTTAACAATTGAATATTCTGGGCTTCCGCACCACATGCATTTATTAGTACCTACACGACACTCAGCTGTTGTATGGTTGTTCACCTATATTTAGCACAAGGCTCCTTCGGTGCCACTGGGCGGCTCTTATTAGGTGCAGCTGTAGGCTTCTTCGGCGCAACACTCTCACTTGATGTACCACGATCATTTCACTTTCTCTTCTAGTTTCCTGGGTTCAAACCCTTAACTCATCATTCACTCTCTCCTCCTCAGCAGCTCTTTCATACAACTCTTGATAGGTTTGGATTGGCTGGTCTGCTAATTGATTTCGGATATAAAAAGCTAAACCTTCCTTAAACCTTCTCATTTTCAGCATTTCAATTGCCACAAAATTTGGAGCGAACCTTGATAACTCCATAAACTTACGGGCATATTGCATTACTGTCATATTTCCATTCATCTTTAACTTCATGAATTCTTCCTCCTTTTGTGGTTGGATGGTGATTGGATAGAACTTAGCCCTAAGTTCCTGAAGAAACTTTGCCCAAGTGAGTTCAGGTCTCTGCAACTTATCTTTTACAGTACTCTATCAAATATCTGCCTCACCAGCCAAATAGAAAGTTACTATGTTGACTTTTTTCTCTTTAGGCACTTCAACTACTGCAAATATCTTTTCTATTCCTCTAATCCAGTCCTCTAGCTCTACAGGGTCAAGGTTTCCATCATAAACCTTAAGGTTGCGTCGGGCTACCATATCAGTTAGTTTGTCAGTCTTTGAAGAGTTTTCTGGAGGTACAAGGGATGTAGGGGATGCAGGAGGAATCCTTTTTATCAGCTCAATTACTAAATTCTTTCAATAATTCGGGTCCTCCACACTACTTGACACTTCCAAGGCCACTGTTAGGTCTCCACTTGGGTCCTACTGGGGCTCCTCATTTACCCGATTACTTGAACCTTGAGGTTCATCTTCCTTGCTATTCTGATTGTTATTTATAGGCTCTGACATACTGTAATACTAGATCACATAAGCAAAGCTTATCATCTCAATTTGCATAACATTATCATAAACCAGACATCATTCAGTATTAAACTCAATTTAGCTTAAACATTACCTTTATTCTCAATTTGCATAACATTATCATTAAGCAGTAATCATTCAGAGTCAAAATTCTATTTAACTTAAACATTGCCTTTATTACGTATGCATGTATATACATATATATATGGAAAGTTCATACAAAGTCAAAAGAATATTATAGTACTTCACGATAACCTTCCCTGCCTCCTAATTGAAACTCCTAAACCAGTCCTTTGCCCTAATCACTAATTGAAGTTGTCTTACCAAGTCAAATATGCCCCGAACCCAAAAGAAAAGGCGGACACCTAGTCACAGCTGGTTAAGTTAGCCTACCAATATACATCATATGTACATGCCATGAACAAAAAAATATCACACTGTACCAGCTGTCCGAAACAAAATAACCAAAACAGGCCTAACCCATAAGCAGGAGTAGGGTCATGCCTAACGATCCTGGAGGGATCGTAATCAAGGTCGGAGGAATCATCCTCCTCTTCTTATGAGTCGCTGTCAAAATCCTGCATCTCCAAATCCTCATCCTCAGGATCACTCTCGTGACCAAGCCCCTCCTTTAAGGGCTCATTCTCTCCCACCTCCTCTTATGGCTCCTCCTCTGACTCATCAAGCTCCATCTCTCCCTCATGCTCCATCTCACCCTCATCATAACTCACCTCTTTGAGCTCTGGAGAACTCGGCACCTCCTTAACTATATGGACCTCATCCCCTGAGCCACCTGCGGAGAAGCAGGTGGCGTCTGAATGGGAGGCTGTGGAGGCGGTGGCCCCTGGGCCGGTGGGGGTGGGGGTGGAACGATAGGTGGGTGCCTATCAAGGGCAGGAAAAATGCATGGGAGGATACCATAAGAGATGCCTCTCAGCTCAAACTCCCCTCGTAGCGATAGTTCTCTAGTAATCACATTCTGAGCTCCTAAGATATGAAACTGCTCCGCATCAGGCCTTGGGTCTCCAGTAACCATAAAGTCATGGTATCGTAATCTGAACTCGTGCTAGGTGTCACGGACCGCTCTAGAATACTCTAGAATGCCCTGGATTTCCTTAGAATATGTTCTAGAGGGTCCTCCAAGGTTCCAGAAGGTTCCACACAACTCCACATTTGTGTAGAACCTTAGATATTTGTGTAGAATATTCTGGATGTACAATATCAACCGTAGGATCAATTAGATCTCCACCGTCCATTGAGGAGGTGGTAGTGTATAAATACCCCCAAGGGGGCTCATTTGTAACCAAGCCATTGAAAGCATTCAAGTGCAATACAAAGCATTCTCCCAAACTCCTTCTCTCTCTACTTTCTCTCTCTAAAGCTTTCTTAGAGTGTGAGTGTGCTTACTTAGCTCCTCAAAGGCTAAGTTACGCATCCTTAAGGCTTACTAGCAAACAAAGCTAGAGTTTCTGAGCAAAGTTTGCTAGGCCGCACGGGTCTAAGTTGTGTGAATTATCAACCCGTGACAGTTGGTATCAAAGCCTCGGTTTGGGAGATCCATGGCTTCAAGTGTTACTGATGCTGGCAATCCTCAACAAGGAGGAAAGAAGGGCAAGGATAAGAACAAGGACTTGTCGATCCTTGTAGATGACAAGCTTGCGGAGATTAACCACTCCATGTCGGACCTCACGGGTAGGGTGGATGACATGGAGAAGCGCATCGAGGAGCTCGAGTCCACGGGGGACTTGGAGGAGTTCCGTGCAGAGGTGCAAGAGGCGGTGAAATCCTTAGCAAGCAATGTCGATGAGGAGGTCCGAGCTCTTCGGGATGGAGAGCTCCAAGCTTGCAAAGCCGAGGTGGTGGCTTGCAAATCCGAGATTGAGGCGTACAAGGCAAGGGTTGAGGCCTTGGAAACCCAACTCAAAGTATGCATGGCCGCGGTGGCCAATGCAGGCAATGGTGGATCAGGTCAAGTGTCCACCACCCCAAAGGTGAATGCGCTCCAAACCCCAACCTACAACGGGGCCAGGAACGCGAGGGAGATTGATAACTTCTTTTGGAAGTTCGAGGCCTACTTTGGAGCGGTAGGCATCACCGATGAGGCACAAAAGGTAAACCTGGCTTCCTTCTCTCTTAAAGACATTGCTCTTGTTTGGTGGCGTCGAAGGTGCGACGATGTCAACCGAGGGTCCACTCCCATCACCACTTGGGATGGATTCAAGAGGGAGCTCAAAGAGCAATTCTATCCAAAGGACGCGATGAAGGAAGCTCGGGCCAAGTTGAGGCGCCTCCAACACAAGGAGGGCCACCTTCGTGAGTATGTGAGGGAATTCCAGGAGCTTCTCTTGGAGATCCCAAACATGGGAGAGGAAGACGCCTTATTCGCCTTCCTAGACGGCCTAAGTGGTTGGGCCAAGATCGAGTTGGAGAGGCGTGGTGTGCAGGACCTCGCCTCCGCAGTTGCCGCCGCCGAGTTGCTAAACGAGTACAAGAGAGACTCGTCAAAAGGACAAGGCAAGAAGAATAGTGGGAGCGGCAAAGTTGGGGGAGACCGAGACAAGTCCCCCAAGAGGGACAAACCCTCTACAGACAAAGGAAAAGGCAAGAAGAACGACGCACCCCGGAAGTATTCATGTTTCCTATGCAACGGTCCACACCGGGTCTTTGAATGTCCCAAGAAGGGTAAGCTTGCCGCCATCGTACAAAAAGAAGAGGAGCAAGAGGAGAAGAAGATTGCTTCCCTCAAGCTACTCAATGCGATCCATGCAAAAGTAGGGAAACAATCTCGTGGGCGCATGTACGTGGAGACCCTTATCAACGGTAAGCCTCTCCAAGCATTGTTAGATACGGGTGCTGACACGGTCTATATGGCCAAGGAGCTTGCCGATGAGGTTGGCCTCTCCTACATCAAAGAGGGTGGATATGTAAAGGGAGTCAATGCTAGGAGCCTCCCTATCCATGGAGTTGCTCGCGGCACCCCCATTCAAATCGGTCAGTGGGAAGGTAAGGTCGATATCACCGTTGCCCCCTTAGATGATAAGAAATTCTATTTGGGCATCGATTTTCTTGACGCGGTGAAGGCACACTTGGTACCTTACACCGACACCTTGTGTATCATGGAGACGGGACAACCTTGTAATGTTCCCGTGAAGAGGGGCATCGATGAAGGCAACATGCTCTCCGCCCTTCAGTTTTCTAAGGGACTAAAGAAAAAGGAACCAACTTTCCTTGCTACTCTTAAGATGAAGGAGGAACCCAAGGAAGTTCAAGCCCCCAAGGTCATCCAAGAGGCACTTGGTGAGTTCAAAGACGTCATGCCCGCCGAGTTACCCAAGAGGCTTCCTCCAAGAAGGGAAGTCGATCATGCTATTGAGTTAGAGGTGGGGGCTAAGCCACCCGCATTTCCTCCTTACCGAATGGCACCTCCGGAACTCGAAGAGCTAAGGAGACAGCTGAAGGAGTTACTTAATGCCGGTTACATTCGTCCCTCCAAATCTCCTTATGGTGCGCCGGTATTATTCCAAAAGAAACATGATGGTTCTCTTCGTCTATGCATCGACTATCGGGCCCTCAACAAGGTCACCATCAAGAACAAGTATCCCATCCCTCGCATCGATGACTTGTTTGATCAACTCGGAGATGCTAGGTACTTTACAAAACTCGATTTGAGGAGTGGGTACTATCAAGTCCGTATAGCCGAAGGGGATGAGCCAAAGACGGCATGTGTGACACGTTATGGTTCATACGAGTTCCTTGTCATGCCCTTTGGCCTTACAAATGCACCGGCCACATTTTGCACCCTCATGAACAAGGTACTTGCTCCTTTCCTTGATCGCTTCGTCGTTGTGTATCTTGATGACATTGTCATCTACAGCAAGTCCTTGAAGGAGCATGTGGGACACTTGCGGGAAGTGTTCCAAACTTTAAGGGACAACCAACTCTATGTAAAGAAAGAAAAGTGCTCCTTCGCACAAGAAGAGGTGCCTTTCTTGGGTCACATCATTGGGAGAGGCAAGCTACGCATGGACCCGGCAAAAGTCGAAGCCATCCTTGAATGGGAGCCACCAACGAAAGTCACCGAGTTAAGATCTTTCCTTGACTTGGTGAACTACTACCGACGGTTCATCAAGGGCTATTCCGCGATAGCCGCCCCTCTCACCGACTTGTTGAAGAAAGGAAGAGGATGGGTGTGGAGTCAAGAGTGCCAACATGCCTTTAATGCCTTGAGGAAGGCTATCACGGAGGAGCCCGTTCTCTCTCTCCCTGACCTCAACAAGCCTTTTGAACTACACACGGATGCTTCCGACTTCGCCATTGGCGGTGTCTTGATGCAAGATGGTCATCCTATTGCCTTTGAGAGCCGGAAGCTAAATGACACCGAGAGACGGTACACGGTCCAAGAAAAAGAGATGACCGCGGTTATACATTGTCTCCGCACATGGAGGCATTACTTGCTCAGGAGTAAGTTCACAATCAAGACTGACAATGTAGCCACAAGTTACTTCCAAACTCAGAAGAAGCTGACTCCCAAGCAAGCCCGGTGGCAAGATTTCCTGGCCGAGTTTGACTATGTTATGGAGTATAAGTCAGGACGTGCCAACCTAGTGGCCGATGCCTTGAGTCGCAAGGGTGAACTTGCCAACATCAGTCGCCCTCAAGGCAACCTACGGGATCGCATTAAGGAGGGACTCCAACATGATTCTCTTGCCCAGACCATCGTCCGACTTGTCAAGGAGGGCAAGACTCGGAGATTTTGGCAGGAAGATGGCTTGATCCGCACTAAGGGCAAGCGCATCTATGTTCCTTCATATGACAACCTCCGACGAGAAGTCATGAAGGAGTGTCATGATAGCAACTGGGCGGGCCATCCGGGTATACACCGCACTCTTGCCCTCGTAGGAGATTCCTACTATTGGCCCCACTTGAAGGATGATGTGGAGGCCTATGTAAAGACTTGTCTTGTGTGTCAACAAGACAAAGTGGAGCAAGGTGCACCTGCGGGACTATTGGAGCCTCTTCCCATTCCCGAAAGACCGTGGGAAAGCGTCTCTATGGACTTCATCGTGGGGTTACCCACGAGTGATGGATATAATTGGGTGCTTGTGGTGGTGGACCGATACTCTAAGTATGCCACTTTCATTCCCGCACCCAAGGAATGTTCCGCCGAGCAAGCCGCCCATTTATTCTTCAAACATGTGGTCAAGTATTGGGGCCTGCCTCGATCAATTGTGAGCGATCGGGACACTCGGTTCACGGGACGATTTTGGACCGAATTATTCAAGCTCATGGGGTCTGAGCTTAACTTCTCTACTAGCTTCCATCCCCAAAGTGATGGACAGACCGAGAGGGCCAATGCTCTCTTGGAGCTTTACTTAAGGCACTATGTGAGTGCCAACCAAAAGGATTGGGCTAAGCTGCTTGATGTGGCCCAATTCTCATATAACCTACAAAGGAGCGAGTCCACGGGCCAAAGTCCGTTTGAGATTGTCACGGGGCAACAACCGTTGACCCCGAGTTCTCTTGCCACAGGATACCGGGGACCGAGTCCACCCGCCTACAAGTTCGCCAAGGACTGGAATGACCAAGTAGGGGTGGCTCGAGCTTACTTGGAGAAAGCCTCCAAGAAAATGAAGAAGTGGGCTGATAAAAAGAGGCGATCGAGGGAGTTCCAAGTCGGGGACCTCGTGCTTGTTAAGATGTACAATCATGCGAGGTTAAGCGGCCGACATCGAGGTCTCATTCGCCGGTATGAGGGACCTTTCCCCGTCCTCAAGAAGGTGGGGGCGCAAGCTTACAAGGTGGAGTTGCCTCCCAAGATCAAGTACCACCCCGTCTTTCATGTGAGCCTACTCAAGCCTTATCATGGGGACAATGTGGATCCAAGTCGAAGTATCTCACACCGGGCACCTTTGGGCATCAAGGTGCAACATGACAAGGAGGTGGAAGAGGTCCTAGCCGATCGAGTGGTGCGACATTCCAACCAACCACCAACTCATGAACTCCTTGTCAAGTGGAAAGGACTACCCGAGAGCGAGGCTAGCTGGGAACCCGTCCAACACTTGTGGCAATTCAAGGAGCAAATTCGCGCGTATGAAGACAAAAAGGCAACGAGGACGTCGACGGATAAGGTGGGGGAGGATGTCACGGACCGCTCTAGAATACTCTAGAATGCCCTGGATTTCCTTAGAATATGTTCTAGAGGGTCCTCCAAGGTTCCAGAAGGTTCCACACAACTCCACACTTGTGTAGAACTTTAGATATTTGTGTAGAATATTCTGGATGTACAATATCAACCGTAGGATCAATTAGATCTCCACCGTCCATTGAGGAGGTGGTAGTGTATAAATATCCCCCAAGGGGGCTCATTTGTAACCAAGCATTCAAGTGCAATACTAAGCATTCTCCCAAACTCCTTCTCTCTCTACTTTCTCTCTCTAAAGCTTTCTTAGAGTGTGAGTGTGCTTACTTAGCTCCTCAAAGGCTAAGTTACGCATCCTTAAGGCTTACTAGCAAACAAAGCTAGAGTTTCTGAGCAAAGTTTGCTAGGCCGCACGGGTCTAAGTTGTGTGAATTATCAACCCGTGACATAGGGCGCAACGAGAGGTAGGGACCACAACAGTCTATGTGCATGGGCCAACACGTCGTGAAATTCAGAAAATGGGTCCTCCTGCGTATGGGCCGCCATGGCCGCATGTAGAGTAGAGATGTAGGTGGCTACTGAGGTCTGCGGTGCCATGTGAATGTTATACGGGTCCGCAGGCACTCCTAGATAAGCCATCTAAACGTGAAAATAATAGGATGAAGGTATAAGCCACATTTACACATAGATTTCCCCTAAAGAAACTCAATTTACTTATGTTATTCTCTCAAACACATACATCCTAGTTTCTGAACGTCCTATGCTCACAGTGATCTGCAAATCTGGCTCTGATACCACATATGCGTTGAGAGAGGCAAACATGACAGCTGACTGGCTGTCTAAATTCGGTTTTTCCATCACTGATTCATTTTCATTTGATATATATTTTTCACAATCTCTTAGTACAATTTTAGTTGAGGATGTAGTTGGACGTACTCTTCTAAAAAGAGGTACCTAACATTGATATTATCTCTCTTTTATTCTTGTTTAAGAAAAAAATGAAATCTCAATATTGGATCCTCAGATTGGGTGTTTTTATATATAACACAAGATACCCGAAGCACGTGAGCAAACAGTAGCATGTATGTTCAAGAAGCATGGTCTGCCCTCACTATGGTAATCTTGGACTTTATTTTTATAAAAAAATAATATTTAAAAAAACGTTTTCTAGGGAGATCAATCCAATGGGCAGAAACAGATTCAGCTTTGCAATAGCTGTCTACTACTTTTATAAAGGAAGCCAAATGGATAATAGTATGAGGGGGGAGCCATTTCACGGTAGTTCACTTGAATTTAGGCTGAATACTCGTTAAAATATTGACTTTTTAAAATAAAATTAAGGCTGTAGAAAGTTATTACTTGTAATAATTAAACATCGAAAGAGAAAAATATCCAAAAAGTTATTAATATTATTTGCATTACAATTTATTGATCCTTGCATTGATGTCCGTCCCTACATAGGAGGGAAGGAGATAAGGAAACAGAAACTAAAACAATCATACTAATAATTGAATTTTTAGTCTCAAAATCACGGACGGACAAACTCATAAGTGACAGTGATATTAAATGTCCATCGTTACGAACGTTGACACCTTTTTTGGGGGCACATCATATAATTCATACTAGTAAATAATAATTGAATTTTTAGTCTCAAAATCACGGAAGGAGAAATTCATTAGTGACATTGAAGTCCCATCGTTACAGACGTTAACAACTTTTTTTTGGGGGGGGGGGGAACATCATATAGTTAATATTCTTTGAAATTTTACAAACACATATTTTTGTATCGTACAACACATATATAATTAGGCTAATTAGTTATGATCCATGTTAATGTGTGTGTGTGTGTGTATATATATATATATATATATATATATATATATATATATATATATGTTATGAATTGGCAAATAATAACCTGTCCTTCTCCCACTTGGATCTTGATCCACTTTAACTTCTTAAGTGCGAAATCTAACTAATCATTCTGCTATGAGCAACTATTTTTGTGGATTTATGATGCTGTATATGTACCCCACAAAAATTATCAAAGCACAGAAAAACATTAACCACTTGTTATTATTTATTAATATATTTCTCGAAATTGGGCCTTCTAGTGAAAAAAAAATGCCAAATATGTTGCGATGTCCTTCAATCAAAAAAAAAAAAAAATGAAAAAAAAGGGGGAAAAGTAAAAGAAAAAATTAAGCTAACTATTGTATATCTTGGATCATGATCAATTGACCATAATTACTTTTACGTCCCAAATCCTTTTACCAGCTGTAATCCCATTAATTAGTTACGAATAGATGGTTGAGAGTTGCGAATTCTCCCCTCTGAACCTCCAAAAGAACACTCTTTCTTTAATAAGCAATTAGCTGGTGGAAATCCAGGTACAGTAATTAAGATATTCTCAGATAATTTTGATTAGTAAGAGTACAATTATTATGGCCAGGAAATAAATGTCCTATTTGACTCAAAAATAACGTAAGTAAATAGCGAAGTATCAAATAATCAATTTTTTAAAAGATTATATATATATATACACACACACACACACACACACACACACACACACACACACACACACACACCACACACACACACACACACACACACACACACACACACACATATATATATATATATATATATATATATATATAGACACACACACACACATGTATATATATTAAAACAAAATAAACCTCTTAATTTTTTGACAAGTGTCATTCTCACAAAAAAATTTAAGATAATAGGACTCATGAATTAAGCCAAAACTCAATAATCTTAAAAAAAGGGTATCTCATCATAATGTGAGGAATCTCTAATGTGTACTTGGCACCAGGACATACTGCCTTGTGCTGTGGATCACAGCATGGGATATTAATTTCCTTTACAAACCTCTACATAGAAATTCTAGGTGCTTCAATTATATATACAGTTAGTTGCAATTTGAAATAGCTTGGCTTTCCTTAGATTAGGACATTATATTGCATTTCTTATTTATTTATTTGCTTGTTTATTTTCCAAAATGTGTCTAAAGCATGTATGACATAACTGGAAATCGGCAAACTGTGAGAGAGAATGGCATCTAATTTGCCTGCCAATTGCACGGGGGACAAAAAGAAACTTCTCTAGTTAGAGGAGATTTAGGGGGCGGGGGTTGAAGAGGGAAGGACGAAGAGTTCAAACTTGAGACACAATGCACGGTCTGAATTTAGCCCATCAATATTAATCGATCACTTTCCTTAGTTGAGGCTATTTTGTTAGCTCGAATTTTCGCAGGGTATGCCTTTTGTCTTGCTTTTTACTAGGTTGCTTCATCAATTATTTTATTATTTTTTTTAAAAGGCCTTAAGATATGGTCATGATGTGGTTTTCACCTGGCAACAAAGGTTATATGATGAAGAATCTTTCCATGGGTACATGCACTAAATTTTATTGATAAAACAATTAATGGGTTTTCAATAAAATAAACACAAGACCATTGGATATTTGTGGAATGAGTGGTAATCACGTGAGTTGAATTGGGTGGTCTTGGAAACTTTTCTCTATAGTTCACTCTGGTACATCATAAACCTAATCATGGACCTAATAAGCCAGTTGGTAACTACTAGTATATTGACAAAGACATTACAAAATACTCTTGTGTACCTTAAAAAAACATGGATCTTTGCAAACCTAAGGTCCTACTTAGACAGTTCATGACTGTAAGTAGATTGAATATATATATATATATATATCTATATATCTATATATATATATATATATATATATATATATAATGAGAAACTCACTTCTCGTACAAAGTATCAAGGTATTCAAGCTCGATCTATGATTTGCAATGATTGCTTCTGTTTCTCCCTTCATGTAAATGGACCCTGGTCCTTATAGATCAAATTTAGAGAGAACTGGATCTATTTATTTGTTATTGTTCAAAAACCAAATTAATTAAAAATTTAAGCTGATTGTTGAACGCCTAGGAATTGATTTTATACTCTAATATGTCCTTTCATGCTAATGTCCTTTGGGTTTGAAGTGTGACTGCATCAAAGACTCCCCCTATCTTGCACAATAAATCAATGTGGGAGTTATTGAGATTCGAACTTGAGACTTCTCACTCATAAAGGCTCTAATAACATGTTCAAAGACCAACTTAATCAAAACTTTAAACTAACAGTTATTTTATTTTTTTTAAGGAGATTGATAAAGACATATTTATATTTTAACAAAAATATGAAACATATTTTAAAGTATAGGCATAGACTTAGATAACCATGTGGGGTCTATAATGTAGGACCCATCTACCCTAATTCGTTGGTTGCCAGTTGTGGGCAAAGGCAAATGTGGGGTACGCTTTTCTTTCTTGTGTGTCAAAAGAGCACAACTACATAAACCCCCCTAGATCCCCCAATCATCCCCCTCCCCTACCCTTTACCTTCACACAATTGAATTCTCTTTGCTCCATTGCTACCACTTTTTTTTTTTTTTTTTTTTCTCTCAGACATTTTCACAAACAGCTGGTGTGCATACCAGAAGAAAGGTTTCTTCCAACAATGGTAAGGCCCCAACAACGGTATCGTGGTGTTCGACAGAGGCATTGGGGTTCGTGGGTCTCTGAGATTCGCCATCCCATACTGTAAGATCTCTCATTGAGTTATTATAATATTATGTTTGGTACTTTGTAGGACGCAATCTAATACAATGTAATGTATTTAATAGGTAAATTTGTCTGAAATTTTACTATCTATTGTACAATAGATATTGCATTATAGTGCATTACGCCCTACCAAACATGACATAAGTGTCACCTTTTTTTTCAAAGGTAGGACTAAAATTTTCATGACCACTTGACGAAACGTTTCGGTCACATTGTCAAAATGCAGGAAAACGCGAATCTGGTTGGGGACGTTCGAAACAGCCGATGACGCTGCCCGAGCCTATGACGAGGCGGCCCGATTCATGTGTGGGCCGCGTGCCCGAACCAACTTCCCATACAATCCAAATGCCCCTCAAACTTCCTCTCCGAAGCTGCTCTCAGCCGCTCTAACTGCCAAGCTCCACCGTTGCTACATGGCCTCATTGCAAGTGACCAAAAACCAAGCAAAGCAGACCCAACAAAGTGAGCCTGGCCCAGCATTCTCGGGCCTGGGTCATGGTGTCTCCCGGAGTCCGGCCCCATTGTGGCCCCAACACGGGCTGGAGCCAGCTAGGTCAATGCTGCCCGGCCCGGATGAGGACATAAAAATTGACCAAGTTTCAAATGAAGACCAGAAATTTGAACCACTTAAGGAGGATCATATTGAGCAAATGATTGAGGAGTTGCTTGATTATGGATCAATTGAGATTGCTGTTTGATAAGTAATTTAGCTAATTAACTACTATGATTATAGATAACTTAAAAATTATTCTAAAAACCTAACCATTTCATTTGGGGATTAATATAATATCACTATTATTATAGTGTTGGGAAGGTACTTTTGGTCCTGAGTTGGGATAACCAACCCGCTTAATATGTTATGTTATCCTCTCATTTTTATTTCTTTTTAGCTCGCTAATTTAACCCCCTTTTTTCCCTCAATTTTAATGGTAGAGTCTTTTTCCTATGTCTTAAATCTTCTCAACTTCATATGAGTATGTATAGTGTACCAACGTTATTAAGTGATATTATATGTGATAGCATAATAATAAAGACGTATTTATTATTGTTTTCAAAAGCGCCCATTTAGTACTGTTAAATCCGAGCACATATCTTTACCTTTTCTTTGATTATTAAGTCATTTTCATGGTTCCCAGTAAATTGATTAAATTAATTTAAACACTTCCTATGGACCAAGTGTGCCATATATTAACTAATAATTCAAAAGTGGACCGAGATGTGAGAGACTTTCAATTATGCAAAACATATGACACTCCTAATTTTAGAAAAAGGTACTTCGTTCTTTTTTAAGCTTTTCTTTTTGCTATTTTAGGACAATGAACGAGGCTAAGTTGATTCTTAAATTTGACAAAAATAAATACACTTTCTTGAGTTAATTCAGAACTCGCCATTTACCGTGACTAATAATATAGTGTCTTATCATCTATCTATATGGGGGGGGGGGGGGGAAGAACTGTGGACTATCAAATTGCTAAGTTTGATTCTGTGCATATGTATTGAGCTTAATTTTAATTGGCAGAATAAAAGGGGAAATTAGGCAAAGAAAAAGGGTTGTGGTTTGACTTTTGTTGTCTGATCTGCTTTTCACTTGAAAAGACGAGAGCATTTGAGGAAAGGGACATATATTAAGCAAACCCACAACTCACAAGCCTTCTAATTAAAAGGTACAACAGTATTTTCGGTCTCTTTTTCCAAAGAGATGCAAACTTTTTTTTTTTAAGCTGTGTGGTCAAGTACTCTGTGTTTTTCTTTTCCTTTCGACTAATTCGATAATCGAGAGATGCTCAACATAATGTGTTTTTCCCGGTTATTAATAGGTAGGAGATAAAAAAAGTCCAAATAAAACTCGACGTCATCAAAACAAAAATACTGCACCTACGTACCTAAAATCAACTCCTATTAAAACTCAACCTCGTCCCTGCAAGTTTAATTTTGCCTGATAACCAACCAGAATCCCTTTCAAAATCAATGCCCAAATAGGTGCCACCTACCCCATGCATCTAAGTACAGTGCGTAGGTTGGTTTAGGGCCTTAGGCAAAGCACTATCGACCTGAAGTACGTACGATCGTCAGACATCCGGCAACCAAATCACATAAGCCTATCACCTTGTAGCCATCACCTTCCTGCTCAAATATTGTGTTATTCCTAGCCATCGAAAAGATCAGAAGAAACCTCTCCCAGCTAAATACTCTTTGTGAGCCCAGGAATTCCCATGTCAATCACCCTGTCGCCAACCTGTTTAACTTACCAGTTTGGCAAAAGAAGAAGACGCTATCTAATGGAAATCCTAAAAAGATCTTCGGCCAAAGAAAGCATGAGTTCGCGCCTCAGGAGGGAATTCCATCCTCTCTCTGTTTATCCCATTCAATATGCTCCTATAGGCTCAAATTTTAATATGTTCATATTTGCTCGATAACTAGTAGTAAGGACCCATGCAATGCATTCGGTTAACAAATATGTGTAACTATTTTAATTTTAAAATGCAAGTTTTTATTCTTCACTGGTCAAACTTCATAATTCTCATGATTATTATAAATACATTAATATTTAATAAAGCATAAAATATGGATAACATCATATTTCGTAACTGTCATAACAATTGATTGTTTATTAATAACTATAATTATTATTGAGATTATAAAGTTATTAGATTTTGAATTATAGGATTGTTCATAAGTTTACCTAAGCTATAAAATAATTGTAACGAATAAAAAATGTGAATAAATAAAATCAAAATTATCATTATTAACATGTTTATCAAAAAATAAATCTAAAAAGCCGAAGGAATAGCAATGGGCAGTGCAAAAAATTGCACAAAAAATCTAAAGTAAATATTTGGTACAATCAATACATAAATTACTGGAGAATATATAATTATGGACTTAAGAAATGGTAGAAGTTTCTAAGTGGTAATAATACTGTTGAAATTTAGAACAATAGTGACTTTAGAATTGTGACCATAACAAATCGATTCAAGACCGAAAGGTTAATACACATTACTTAATATAAAGAAAATAAGTATCATATATGAAGAAGGGAGATAGAAAAAGTCACTTCATTCTCACAGGAAGTAAGCAAGGTAAAGGAAAATTTTGAAGATAACATTGACGATTTCGACTATATCACAATAAGAATATGTGTTAAAAAGGAAGACCAAATGATCTTACTACCAAAAAATTATTACTACTGGCTTGAAGCTTTGTTCTTTGAAAATTTTTTTAAAAAATTGGTATCTTTTGGTGGTAAACCATATCTAGCATTTTCTTGTGTTGTCAAACCCATTTTTGTCATTGTACTGCATTTAACATATCAAATATTCTATGAATTACTTCTATATATTTTATGTTCAAGGAAAAGGTCAAAAATAATAATAAAAATCATATCAATGTTTGGCAAATAATAACAGATCTCCATTATTTTGCTACCAAAATTTGTCTTTCTTTTTATAACTAGCCTATGTGTATCATATTTAAGTATAGAATCTTTGGTAGATCATAATCTTCAGTAGATCGTTAGTACTCAGGTGACTTAATTTTGGTAATATTCAGAATATTTAATTATTTATATTTTTTATAACATTGCTATTATTAGAATCCCAACCCATGTGGAGATAAATAATTGGTATAGAAATATTTAGTAGATCAAAACTCTTTCAATAATTGGGATAGAAATATTAAATAAAAATAAATTATGGGAGAATGATATGTGTGACAATTAGAAGAGATGGTTTGTTTTATTTGAATATATTAATATAGATATATATTTCAGAATTAGTATCAAAATTTTACAAATTTTTAGGTGAGACCATCTTATATAGAGTTATTGTAAGACAACCTCGTTCTGGAGTGACTTTTTTGGACATTTTGCAATGACTAATAATATATTTTGGAATGACTTTTTAATTCAGGAGTGACTAATAGTTTATCTAACAGTGACTTTTATTACGTTCACTCTTATATGAGCTATATACTAGTCACCTCAATTGTTTATAGAAAGCCACCATAAAATTATTCATCTTTTTATTCTTTGTTAGAGATATTGCAGAAGTAATTTCAGAACTAATGGAACATTTTATAGTTTTACATTTTTTAAAAAAATAAAGCTCCTTTATAAATTTATGACAATTTTGTAAAAGTCTCTAAATTTTTTTTTAGATTTGCTTTTGCTTGTTAAATATACAATCAAATCGCTCTTAAATTTCATTTCGCTTGATAAATTTAGGGTCTAAGCTTGACTTGATTTTTTTTTAAAAAAATCTTAGAAAAAAATTTTTCTAAGTTCATTTCCAAACTCAATGTTATATTCTAAATTTATCCATGAATTCAACACACAAATGTTAGAACAAAATTTTCGAATTTCATAGTAAGTCCTGCTTCCATTGAACTTAAGGATCAAGGGGAAAACCAAAACAAGCAAGCCAAGTTGAGCCAAAAGAAAGCGATGGTAGATTTGGGCTTTGGCTTAATTAGCGTTTAGGTGGACTTGCTCATGGGGCTCGACTTGGCCGGACATATTGATTCAAAATCAAACTTTGACCTCGTCAAATTCGAGCATATGAAACTAGTATAGTTTGGTTAAAAGCCTGACTTATTGACCTCATGAAAATTTCATTATTTATATTAGAAAATTTTAATTTTACATACTTCTAAACAGACTCAGTCACACATTATCACACTAAAGAAATAAAAATAGCGATTATGAGAGCCTAAAGAAACTAAAACCAAAACAAAGACAAGACATAATAATCTAACTTGATATGGTCATTGACATAATCTCCAATGATAGGACAACCAAATTTCGTTGGGTTTGGTGGGGGTTTTGAAAAGGCACTAAGGGATAACTCCTTTTTTGAGTAATTGGTTGATGAAAATTTGTGGTTTCACATCAAATTGGGGATCATCATGTCAAAACAGAGGCAGGCGCCCCCTTCAACGTTTGGAATTGCCGCTGCTAAAAGGACACACCTGAAAATGTGACTGACAGACCGACTGTTTGCCTGGAATTTGAGGTTTTCAAGTTTAAAGATTATATTAAGTGAACTTCTAATTTTTTTTAAATTTTTTGGGGGTATTTTAAATATGTTGTCTAAGATTATTTTTAGACTAAAACCATCAAAGTCATATGTGATCTAGAATACTTAATACATAATGTGATTAGTGACGACGACCATGGATCCTTTTACCCTTTTCGATAGTTTACAATTGTATTTATTTTGTAGTGTGATTTTTCTATTTAGAGCAAAACTCTTTTGTGACAAAACTATAGTTTATCTAAAAATATAGTACAATGCTTGTTCTGAGAGTCATTTACGTGTGATAATACACCTATTCTGGTCCAAAGTTTTCATATAGCACCTAAAAAAAGTTATTGTGTCATTCGCTAATTTGATCTTGTAAATTAATTTTAAACTATTTTAGCAACCCAAGAGGACGTAAATCAATGTTTAAAAGTTTTTTTTTTTTTCTGCCTTTTGATTTGGTATAATTATTGCGATAATCAATACACAGCATCATCCTAATGAATCAAACATTGATTTTCTATGTGATCCCTCACACATGATAGATATAATACCTTTTTTTTTTTCATTTTTGCAAATCAGAATATCAAAGCTTCTTTTTTAAAATTTTTTTGGACAATAATAGCCCATTTTAGCACTGTATGAGCCCCTTCTATGATCATCTTATGTCTTAAGAAAAGTCTGTTAACAAATCAATTTTGCTCCCCACATTGATTATAAGGAAAAAAGCAATAATTGATAAAGTTAAGTACACTGCTCACTGACCATTATGCTCGTCCCTCTCCACCTTTTATCTTTAGCCAATGCGAGCTGAGGTGGTTAAAATGGTAGCATGTTAGTGTTTGAGTTTACCATCATCAAGTCTTTTGAATTTTGCCATCCCATATCCCGTACGGAACACAAAAATTACCATTCTTAAGTAGATGTTCATAGCACCTAGAAGTAAGGTTTTATTTCCTTTGCTCTTATTATCTTCTTAGAAACAAATCAAAATATGTGGTATTGAACCTTTTTGATCGAGAGATCTCATGTTTGATTCTTCTCAACCACTATATGATATTATTACACATATAAAGAAAAGCATGTGTAGCATTGCTGCAACATTCATGTCGCAAAATGCAATGGAGAATATATAAAAATTTGAACCTCAATTTAGTTTAAACCCTTTGTTGAGTTGGTTCTTTTTTTAAAATAAAAAAAGAATAATTTATTAATGAAAAGTCATACAGTATCTAATTATCTATAACTGATATCTCCTAACAAAAGCAAATATAAAATATCAAAATAAATACTTTTCTCCAAAAAGCTAATGATAAATATACTACGTATTTTTCAAATATCGACGAGCTATGGTATAATTTCATGGAGCGGGTGTCTAATTGATGTAATATATTGCACTTAAGAGAAAGATCATCATGGTGAAACCACATCAAATTTCATGATTCACTCATTCCTTAATCAAAAAATGAGATCTACTACAATTACATCCAAATTGTAGTCCACAAGAAAATCACTCTCTAAATTTTTAAATCTATGATGAATCACACAATGACAATAACTCCAACTCACACTAGAGGTGAGAATTACTTAATGTAAACTAATTGTGAGAAAACCAACCAAGATATCTCTCATAAAATGGAGAGAAAATCTATTGAAAAGAAAAAAAAAATACTAATAAATAATTTATAACCTCAAGAAGTACAAAAATTAGGGCTTGCACTAGTTAATGGTAGCTGCTGGCAAGCCTTATTGAAGTAGATGAATGCCAGGGTTTTTCATGGGGATTTGGAAAGTTAGGGTTGTTTTGAGAGAGCGGAGAGGAGAGAACCATTTTATTTATGGCTAGTAGCTCGCGATTGGTTCTTAAATAACTCGTAGTAGTGATGGTGATGATAATGACAACAATAATAATAACAATATCAACAACGACACAACAACTGAAACAACAAAAATAACGTACTATAACTACTACAACAACAACAATCTTCACCATCATCATCGTCATCATCCAAGCACCAGAAACCAAAGAAGAAAAGAAGTAAAAAAAAAAAACTTATTCAACAAATTTCCAAGTAGAGCATAGTTCAATATATATGGATGCCTTAGGAGAAACCAGAAAGAGTCCTACAATGTTAATACAAAAAAATGTACGCAATCATTATTAATGAGCCTATTTACTAAACTTTCTGAAACTAAATATTATGAAATTGAGTTCAAGCTAGTTGCACCTGCATTGTTAGTTGTATGCTTCATTTTGTTGTTCCCCTTACAAAAGGAAAATATTAATAAGTAAATAAACTATGTGAGATTTCTTACCAATTCATGGCCACACCATGTATATTAATCGATGTATGTGGAAACTAAAAGATTTTGAACTAACATTGACTATAAAATCTACGATATATAGGGGATGTATATTGTCACAGAGTCATGATCATTACCCTCTTTCTAAAAGACTGGTATGACGGGATATGCAGTGTCATTACTTACAAGTTTAAAACCCTCTCATCATTTACCAGATGTAGAATTCCTATCGGTGACAATATGCAATTGAATCTCCACGAATTTCGTAGCAAGAAGTGGAGGGGGGCGGGGGGGGGGGGCTTTCTCAATGAGTGCAAAATTAGTGATACTCTTGTGAAAGAAAAAGTAGTCAAAGCGAATTATGGTGCACCCCAATCACGGGGTATATATCGTATGGTGGAAATCTTGATGATTGTATATGGACAATCATTTTGACACCCAAAAAAAGAAAATATATATGGACAATTGTTATACTTTTTCACAAATGTATTGCAACAAATGCCATCAATATCTAATACATTTTTAGTGAATGGTTTGCCGATTCGTCCGTTCAATTTCTATTTCTCATATTAAATACAAGCAAAGATGTAGAGTGCTATATGAAAA
Source organism: Carnegiea gigantea (assembly GCA_029747015.1). NCBI lineage: Eukaryota > Viridiplantae > Streptophyta > Magnoliopsida > Caryophyllales > Cactaceae > Carnegiea > Carnegiea gigantea. The sequence goes on along the minus strand of JAKOGI010000015.1, from coordinate 139,929 downwards.
AGAAATGATATTCTAAATTCTTAGATTGATGTTTATATAACCCCATATACTTAAAAGGAAGATGCATATACATGAATGCTTCAAGACGTCAATACAGGTTGGTTCAAGTGGTTTGATACTTATTTTGCTTAAGCAAAGTCTCGAGTTTGAGTCTTGTGAAAGCAGAAAATTTGTGATGGAAAAATTATATCCCTTATTGGGCCAGCACTAGCTCGATTCCAGTAAAATGGAGGATCCAAGACAAAAAAAAAAATGAACACTTCAAGACGATAAAGGGCAAGCGCACACTGAAACTTGACAAAGTATGGGCTCATGTACATCAGTGAAGGCTAAAGTGAAAGTGGCCTCCACGGTGTGACATTGCTAGGGGGAACAGAGATATAATAGACTTTGGCTTTAGATTGATTGATTTATTGAAGCGGAAATGCGCAGATGGAGCCAAATGGTGGGTAACATGGTGCTTGGAGTTGAGAGATTGGGAGCTAGGTAGGTAATTGATGTGGAGCAAGTTTCGAATTTGGGACTACCTTCACTAGTAACGGTCTTGATCCAAATTGGCTCAATATTAACCCTAGGTCAGGGACTAGATTTCCCTTGGTCAATATTGTCTTGGGGCCATTAAGAAGATCCAAGTAGGGTTAGGAAAAATAGTTGGGCCATTAGTACCCCTAAATAAGGAGTTAATCACTTAGCTCTCCCAAAACTACCTTCATTAACTCATTTTCAGTTTCTAGGCAGAATAATTTACATCATTTCTAGCTCAATTTTTACCAGGCAAATGAGCTTCGTTTTCTATAAAGTATACATGGATAGAAAACCCCGGATGTCTATTTTCCAACAAATTTTGAATCACCTCAAAATTGCAAATGTTGAAAAAGTTATGTGCTAAATACTGAGCAAGGATAGGTCCAGGATTGGAAAATGTACGGTTCTAATTATGGGCTCAATTAAAGAGTCACGCATGTAATTTTGGGGATTAATCAGCAAGGACTGATTCTTCACACAGAAGGAAAGAATCGGAAAGTTGTATCACCTCATCTGGAAGAGTAAAACATACTCAAGACTCTCTAAAAGATAGAGGATGAATTCAGAAAAATACAACTTATAGTGATTTTAATTGTCTTAAGCATCTTGATTTATTTTCCTATGATGTTTTGTAAGCATCCTATTGGTCCACTTGCCTCATTATATACAGCTAATTCTCCTTCTCATTGGATATTTATAGACTCCATTACCTCAATTAAAAAAATCAGATTTAATGAATGATATGAGAGCTTGAAGCTTGGTTTTTCTCAAAATCTCAAATTCTTTATTTCTCTTAGGAGGGTGGTGATTTGAGTCTTCCGTTTAATCTGATCCTTGGTGTTAAGGTTTTAGAGGGTTAGAAGGTGGGTTGATTTAGTCTAGGTAGCGGTTTAACCTTTATCCTAGATATATCCTCTTGGTTTTATCTCTTGGCCACACATTTCAAGTATTGATTCATCTCTATTGGAGGTTTTTCTTCTAATTGGGGTTCTCTCTCTTAGTTTATCGTTGGAGAGATTGGTCTTCAATATCTATTTGGCTCATCTACATGCTTTCATTCCTTTATTTAGAAGAAAGGAAGCCACCATGCATCAATTGGTATCAGAGCACAATAATTCTATCTCTTGGTAAACATCCATTCCAACAATCCTTATGTTGGAATTACTTAAAGTTTTTCCATTTCTATCCTATTTTGTCATTAGTTCTTCATTTTTAAATCTCTTATCTAGTCCCACAAAAACCCTAAGGATGACCTAAACACAAACCCCAACCTAAATACATCCCTAAAACTCCACAAAAAGCCAAAAACATGGAACCAGAAATTTGGCACTCCTACCTCGTGCCACTTGACACTACTGTGCCAAAATCCTACACTTTGAAAATTTGGCCCAGAGAATTGGCACGACCACCTCGTGCTGCCTACTTTCCCACACTCTTGAATCCTGTTCCAGAGATCTGGCATGACCCCCTGTGCCACAGAGCACGACCGTGGCCCCTCCCTTTTCATTGTTTTCTTGCCCGTGCTCCTTCAGCACCCCCTACTTTCTTCCTCCTTTCACTTTTCTATCAACCATGAATAATAAGATACATAAGGCCATTGTTGGGCTTCAAGCTCAAATAAGAGAGTTTAGCAAGCAAATGGCGCATTTGAAAAAGGCCTCGAAAGAGCCTCCTTGCTATGATGGTATTAGTTTGGATCCTACTATATATTTGAGATGGGTTCAAATACTTGTAGATTATTTTGAGGCTAAAGAATGTTCCAATGAACAAAGTTTCTGGATTGCTACTCAAAAACTCCAAGGTTATGCCTACTATTGGCTTAAATACCTTAGGAGGGAGAGATCTCTTCAAGGTAAGCCCAAAATCAAGACTGGAGTATGCTGAAGTCACACATGGATGTAAGGTTCAATCCAAATCAACTCATTGAAGGAGAACTCTTGAAAGAAAAACCAATTATTCTCCAAGATATTAGTTCAACAAGAAAAACCTACTTTGGTTGAAGATGAAAATGAGCCTATTTTAGATTTTGATAAAATAAGGGATGAGCAAAACATGATCATAGATGATAGCTCTCCAAGAGCTCCCAATCTAGAATCTACCTCACATTGAAGAAACCATGAAGGCTCAACTTAATGATCAAATTGATGAGGCCATAGAGATTCCGGTCCACTCTTTATCAATTGGTATCAGAGCAAGTCCTTCCGCATCAATCAGTATCAGAACAAGTTCGTTCCACATCAATTGGTGTCAGAGCAAAGTCGTTCCGTATCACTGATGGTAGGGGTGTTCATCGGTTCAGGACCGGATCGGACCGGACCGGACCGGACCGACTGGACCGAAGACCAAATTTTTCCCAAATGATGGACCGAGGACCGCACCGATTTGGATTCGGTCAGAACTCGAATCGGACCGGACCGGACCGAATCCAGACCGATCCGGTGGCAGCAGCGCCACAAACATGCTCAAAGATTAGGCAGACAATCACAGATTCACAGGATTCATGGCCACTAATAACATTTATCAAAGAAGATAAATGATCATGAACTTCTCCCTGATAGTTTTTCAACACTACCTTTCAAGATTGATCAACATAATCTTGATGTCATCACAGAAATTTCCGTCACCAATTTCAAATTACTTAGTCACCAATTTTCATGTCCAATTGTCCACAAATCGAAACCCTAGAAATTTCAGTCAATATAAAACACACCCATCCAGAGTTCCAGACATCCAGTTCACAAATCGAAACCCTAGAAATTTCAGTCACCAATTTCAAATTACTCGGTTAGCACTGAGATCAGAAAATTAGCAATTTCCAATGTCCACAAATCAAAAAAACAGAAAAACCCTAGAAATTTCAAATTAAAAGCCAAAATAATTGACTGACATTGAGCAAAGCATACCTGGAGTCTGGAGAGGAGAGCACCGAGAGGCTGAGAACGAAACCCTACACAGCAGACGGGCAGTCGCAGAACCGAGCTCGAAGCAGAGAACGAGGGATTGAGAGGAGAAGAAGGCGCCTGGAGCTGGAGATGCCGAGATGGAGAAGGAGAAGCCGAGAAGGTATGGTGCCTGGTGGAGTCGTGGAGAGATTGAGCAAGAACGAGGGATTGAGGGAATGAGGATTGAGCATTGAGAGAACTCAGAGAAGAATGAAGACTGGAGTCTGGAACCAACCATGGGGAAATCAGAAATGGGGATGAGAGAGGCAAAGAGGCCACGTTGAATGAGAGACGCAAAGAGCTGAGGGAGAGAGACTGCGTTGCTAGGATGATGATGAACCCACTTGAGAGTTGAGGCAGAGACTAGAGAGGCGAGAGATTGAGTGAAGATCTGGAGAGGATACGAGAGGCAGAGATTGAGTGACTAGAGAGTTGAGGTTATTGAGGTGCGAGGCAGGCACAGGGAAAAGTAAACCTCCCCAAAAAAAAAAAACTTCACACACCGGTCCGGTCCGGTCCACTCACCGGTCCACCCCGTCCAGGACCGGACCGGACCGAAGACCGAAAACAGAAAAGGACGGGACCGAGAACCGGACCGAAAGACCCCGGTTCGGTCCGGTCTGAGCCGATTTTCGGTCCGGTCCGGTCCTGGACCATTTAATGAACACCCCTAACTGATGGTTCGGTTTGCTCCTCAATGTTACCGTAAGCGGAGGGTGTTTTAGTTATAGGGTTGTAACCCTCAGATTCGGCTTTGTCAAAACTCTGCTCGGGCTTGAGTTAAACAGAGTTCAAGTCCAGTCCGAGCTGAATGGAAAGCGTACTGTGTCGAGTCAAGCATGAACCTAGCAAGGCTCGACTCGCTTCAGTTTGGTTTGGCTCAATTAGTTCATTCTTTTTCTTATATCCTTTTGTGGAGAGTATGAAATGGTCATTAGGATCAGCAAAATTTCATTTAAGCCCTTATTCCTTACATCCAACGCAAAAATTTAGAATTTGACATCCTTTTGTACCAAAGAAAAAGAAAAATAATGAGAAACTTTTTCTTAGGCAACGTTATTTTCCTTTTTTGTTTTCCTTCCTTACAACCAATATTAGCTTAAGAATTTTAATGATTGGGTGTCAAAAAAAATTTAATGATTGACCCTTTTTAGCTTATAGGCGCACGCCTTGACTTTGGAAAAATATTTTGGCATTGAATTGTGGATTTGTGGGACAGATTATGATTTTGGAAAAGTTGCTCGTGGCCTGCATTTTGCTTCCTTAAAAGCAAAAACGCTTTCAACTTTTCTTGTCTTCCAACACAATGGCCTCTCTCTTTTCAGTGTATGCCAGCAATTTTATGGTCCTTCAAGCGGGGGAAAAAAAAATAGAAAGGGATTTGTCTCTTTGCTGCGTATTCATAAAAAGAAATACTCTTAGAAAGAAATTGGTACAAAAAGAAAAATGTTTTCGTAGGAAAATGGTTTTTGACCCCTTATGGTTTTCAAAAATAACATCCTATTATGTAAACTGACTTTGTATTACATATTTTTCGTATTTCATATTTTATGAAAATTTTGGGTGCAATTAAGTTAGTAATAAGTAGAGATATTTAGAAAAATTGAAGGTAATTATTCAATAAAAATATTCCATAATGTCATTTTTTAAAAATTAAAATATGACCTTCAAGGTAAGGAAAAGTAGTTTTTACAAATTCATATAAATATGACTTATTAAAACACATAGATAAGATATTGCACTTTTTCTGAGATGAACAGAAGAGATAGAAAAGTTCAAAATTATAGAAATTCATATGAGTAAAGAGAAAAGAGCACACACATACAATTTGCTAAAAAATTGCCAAGAAGTTCAAAAATTATATAGTTGCCATTACTATTCATTTGAAGAGTAATATAACTTATTTGCTGTTATAATATAAAATAATATAATATTTTATAAAATATATACAGATATAAGAAACTTTAGAATGTTCTCTCTAAAGTTGAAGTCATATATTTTCATATTTTGTGTATATATATATATATATACATATATATATAAAAAAAAGTGCTTGTAACTCAATTGATATGATGTTAAGAAGTTAATCTTCCTTACGTAAATTCATTTTTTTTGGGGGGGGGGGGGGAATAACAAGTTTTTCCGTGTTGAAAGTTTGTGGACCTTGATTGATGTTACCTCACTCCCTAGATAGGCCGTTCACAACTCCTCTTAGTTAGGCCAAGATGGGCATAAAACGAGTGAACATGCGAGGTGTGTACATTGTTTATTCAGGTTGATGCCTTCTAAAGAGAACACATCCTATCCCAAGCCGCTTACAAATGTGTTAGTTTCCTTAAACTTACAATATATTTTATTAATATATTTTGATGAAGGATAAAAATAAGTTGATCTATTGGTATATTTATCATGTTATATTTGGACCTACCTTCGTGTTTCTACCATTTAACTGTGTTATAATTATAAGTAGATGTAGACATGATTGATTTCATCTTGGAAATAGTTTAATATTCAAATTTGAATATGTGATCTTCATGATATTATATTGTGCGATTCAAATTTGAATATGAGATTGTGATGCTATATTTATCAAGTGTCAAAATTTGCTCAAAATATGATATTATCTTTGGATATAATGTTTTGAAAGATTGTGTTGTAAAATAAATAAGCTTCTAGATGATTCTCTCAGCCAATATCTTCTGCAAAAAATAAGAAAATTAGCCGTTCAGATCAAAAGAAGAACGTCAAGCATAACTACGAAATTCAAGGGCTTGAAAAACTGGGTTCAAGGCCTTGAAATGAGTTGGAAGATTAAATTTTCTTGTTCTGTGCAATAGTCACTTACCAAGTTGGAAGACACCTCTTGGCTACAAAATTGAGAGGAATTGATAGCTAGAAGACACATAGGAGAGAGCATAAGCAAATAAGAAGAAAGAGAGCTATACTTGCAAATAAAAAAGACGACATTGAGAGAACTTGATTCATCGAGCTTATATTGACATATCTATTTTGTTTATTTACTCCTTGTTATAAAGTGAATCTTATTATCTTTCTTTGTATTGGGTTGGGTTGATTAGTCGGAGGGTCGACTACCCAAATACGGTTGAGAAGCAACGCGTACATTAGGACGCCTATAGTTGTAGGATCAACTAGTAGATTGTACGATTGGTGAATCGTGTGTAAACAACCGACCTAATAAAAGAAAGAGGTTCAAAACCCCATCGGCGAATGTCGCCCGTAAGTAGAGAACTAGGCGCGACAAAACCTTTATAAATACTTGTATTTTGTCCACATTTACATTTTCTGCATTTTTATCTTGATTATCTTGTAACTTTGATCATCACCCACCCCTCTAGGTGATTTAACGAGCAAAATTGAGCCAACAAAATATTTCTCTTGTGCTTGCTCGGCTTGTTCCCATCATTTGTTATAGGACTTGCCTCGCCAAAGGAGATAGGAGAACTTTTGAATTTAGCTATCACAAGGATAATTGCTTTTATTACCAATCAGAAAGACACTCTCGATACACATACACACACATACACACATGTTCCTACTATGATGACAAATGTGTTTTAGGATTTTTACTATTGTGAAAATTTTAGCCAGTGCATCTGCTCCCTTTACCCTCCACCTTCATGTTCTAGTCTTACCCAAAAAGAAAGGAACATATGATCACTAAAAAAGTACCGCAATGATAAGAAATAGAGAATAGGTAACAAATAAAGTCTAATTTCCCATTGAATGGACCACCCTATTCAAGGAAACTATTGCATCATCCTTTCTTCAACGTATAACAAAAAAGTATGTTCGTAGTCTAAAAGGAAGATACAACCAACTTTAGATTATTTAGATGATTATGAAACTAATATTTTTCTAATAAGAAAGGGGAATAATTCATTAATGAATGGGCAGATAGAATCTACAATTAATATCTTCTACCAAACTCTAAAACATCGAAATAAATCATTCTCTACAAAAAGTTATTAGTATATACCTATTGACCGGCTCTAAACTTGTACGTAACATTATCCATGCTGTCAACCAAATTCTTCGACTTCATCGCATCTTTCTCGAATGTCAGTAAGGTATAGTATAATTTTATGAAGTAAATGTCTAATTAATGTGATAGATTACACTTGAAAGGAAGATATCTATACATAATTGAACTAGATAAAATTTCATTGCTGAATTATTTCTTTACAAGAAAGATAGATCTAATACGATAAAAACTAAATTGTACTCCGCAATGAACCGCTCTCCAAATTTCCAAATATACAATCAATTGCATAAACATGATGAGCCAAACTTACATCAGATGTAAAAGCAACCTAACTCACACTAGAAGTGAGAATAGCCAACTCGCACTAATGGTAAATAACAACTTAACTATCTCAAAATGGAGAGAAAATTTATTGGAAAGAGACAAACAAACTACTGAATATCTTATAACTGAATAAAACTTTAGGAAAATGAAAATTTGGGCTCACCCTTAGCAACCATGGCTGATGATAACTCCTTATTGAAGTAGATAGATGTTAGGGTTTTTCATGAGGATGCTAGGGATTTTTAAGAATGGAGGAGATTGGCGTGAGAATGATTATCATGATACTAACGTTATATATGTATAAAAGATTTATACAACTCATAATGAATTATTAATTTATGTAGTCTACAAACAGCATATGGAAGTTACCTTCATAATGGATATCACATATAAGTGAAATATTGAAAACTCATTTTTTGTTTTAATATTGCTTTTACAATTTAATAGAAAAATTGGGACTTTCTTTTTTACTGTATCATCATATATACCAAAGGGAGTGTAAATGAGAGGATTTCTTAGTTGTAGTATAGCTATAAGTAGAAAATGAGGGTTTTTTTAACTTGCAAAATTTTGATAATTTTAATACTTTATGCTAATTTTATTAATTCTACATAATTTAATTAAGGAAAGATTGTAAATTGGAAAAGTAAATGAGGGAGGGAAATGGTAGATAAGAAGGATAAGGAAAAGTTAGAATGTCAAAAAAATCCTCCAAGTATTGAAAATTTCATTACTATTCATAGAAATAGTAATTCTCCTTGCCAATTTTTACGGTTATATATATATATATATATATATATATATATATATATATATATATATATATATATATATATATATAAAGAAATAAAGAAAGAAAGAAACTCTGCCAGACGTTATAGGGCGTGTTCCACAATAGTATTTTGGATAGTATTTGGTGCTTTGATTAAGAGCGTGTTCGGCAACAGCATTTTGAGTAGCGTTTAGCGTTTTGATTAAGTCAATACACTCATCAAGTAATTTTTAGTGTTCGGTAACATAGTATTTTGACCAGCGTTTCAAGTAGCGTTTAGCGTTTTAAGCAGCATTTCTGAAAAACCAATACTATTAACGTTTAGCATTTAAAAGTAGCGTTTCATATTTTTTTGCCCAAAAATATCCTCACGAAATTTTATATTTGAAAATTATCTATATCCTTTTATGTCAATATACATTAATCAGCTAACCCAACAGCTAAATTTACCGAACATATTTATTTCAACTGCGCATCTAAACAGTCATCTGCTAATAGCTAAATTAGAACCGCTATCAGCTGCCTGAACCGCTATCCGCTGCTTGAATCGCTATCCGTTACTTGAACCGCTAATTTTGCCGAACAGGGCCTAAGTCAATACACTCATTAGGTAATTTTGAGTATTCGGTAACATAGTATTTTGACTAACATTTTAAGTAGCCCTTAACATTTTAAGCAGCGTTTCTGAAAAGCTAATAGTATTAACGCTTTGCATTCAAAAGTAGTGTTTCATATTTTTTTACCAAACAGTATCCTTTGAAAAATATAACTTTGAAAATTGTCTATATCTTTTTATGTCAATTTACATTGATAAGCTAATCCAATAACTAAATTTATCGAACACATTTATTTCAACTATTCATCCAAACAGCTATCTGCTAACAGCTAAATTAGAAATGCTATCCGCTACCTAAATCGCTATTTGCTACTTGAACCGCTAATTTGGCTGAACGGGGCCATAGTCATGGATCCATATAAGGGTTTATAACAAATTGAACCTGCATTGAACAATTTGTAGTCTAGTCTGTTTGACATTCAAAACAGATTCATCAGTAAAATGGACTTGAAATACAAATTGACTACAACCCAACTAGACTCGACCAGAAATTCGCTATACAGTTACTTTTTTTTAATTTACAAGACAAGTTCATTGGACAAAACACTGGTTAACTTGAAATCAACTCAAAAATTGAATGTAATTAGTATGTTCTCTCCCTTGCCATATAGAGATCGTTTTTGAGTTTTTGTTTGTCATAAACGTATATGCAAAATAATGAATCGCACAATATTTCATGTGATGTATGAAATTTTTTAATTTTTTTAAAATTAATTATTTTCAAACTTAAAGTACAGTTATTAGGTGGTACAAATTATGAGAAATCATTAAATTAAAATTTTATTTCCTATTGATTGAAATAGATTGTGATTGATTTAGTTGAGCATATATGCACGTGTCATATATTAATGACTTTAATATAGCGTTCCTTGTATATTGTTAGAATTTGATTGTAGTTTGATAATAAGACATAACATAAGATTACTATCCACTTTTACAAGCTTAGAAAACTTTTACATATCACAATAAGAATCAAAATATAAGATCAATTCATAAAATCTTAAGCTAATTGTGGATTTCCGCGACTTTTTTAAAAGTTTATTAAATAGAATAGTTTAAGTGATTCATGAATTATTTATTATTCATGCAATAAATTTATTGCGGTAATAATAATAATAATAATAATAATAATAATAATAATAATAATAATAATAACAACAACAACAACAACAACAACGACAACAACCACCACCACCACAACCACAACAACAATGATGATGATGATGATTATATTACTTCTTAATAATTGTGTATTTATTGTAAATAGGAACTGTAACTATTGTCATAGTGTATTTAACATCTAATGTCTCTGATACTGCAAATCTTTTGTTGGTTATTATTTTATTTAAAAATAATAATTTATGTGACTTAGAGTTATATTTGGAATTAGGTTAAAAAAAGTGCAAATCTCTAAAAGTTTAACATGTGACACACATACACTGCACACACACACGCGTGTGTGTGGGTCTCTCTCTCTCTCTCTCTCTCTTTCTCTCTCTCTCTCTCTATAGACACACACACACACACATATATAGATTGACACAAAACATGACCTTATTCAAATTAGGGGTGAGCAGTTCAGGTACCCGTCTAAAAAATTAGGAAGCGAAACCGGTTAAACAGGTTCCTAATGTTTGGGAGCTGGAACAAGAATCCCAGGTTTCGGTTCCATTTCCAAGATACCCACTATGCCTAATGTTGAAATTTTAGCACCTAATAAATTAAAATTTTTTATTTATTTAGATTGGGAGAGAGAGTGTTTGATTTTTTCCTTACTTTATCTTCTATCTTTGCACAAAAAGAAAGCTAATTTATTGATCTTGTATCTTTTCTTATCTCAATTACTTGAGAAATATATTGATTCGTTCTTCTATTAGTATTGAAAAAATTAACCAATACCGCGCTAAATTCACCATTTAAATAGTCATTTTAATAAAGAAAGCAAATAAAATAGAAAAAGAATTGAGGAACAAAAGAAAAGATAATAAAAAATCAAAAAAATATTTATTTTCCTTCCTCTAAAGTGGTTCCAGGTTCCCACTCTGGTTCCGAATAAACCTGAACTGATTGGACTGGTTCTACTTTTTTAGAAAACGAATCTAAAACTATTTAATTAATTTTAAACAAGTTTCAGGATATCCAAGAACCTTGATCGCCCCTAATTCAAATGTCACTTGGACGCGTATTTTGTTCCAATTCATCAGGTGCTGACAAACCGCAATCGCCTTATTATGGGTTTGATTGAAGAGTCAGCCAACTCTTATCCGCAATATTTTCACGATATATGGCTGAGGTGACTGAGTCACCGAAACGAGTGGCGTTTGCGAGTTTGTTGGAAGGCAGTCAATTAAAGACCCATTGGGTTTTTCAAGTAGGCCCAAAGTCCGCATATAAGATTTATATTTTACGAAGGGAAACGGGTCAAGTTTGGGCTAAGGCCAGGTGCAAGTTGTTAATTTCTCATGGCCTACTTGAATCCCCATTCCTCCCCTATTGTCCTTGATAGTTTTTTTTTGGGGGGGGGGGTTGGGGGGGTTAAGAATTGTTGGCTAAGCTCCTATTATGAAAATGTATGAGACGCACTCTTTCAGGCATCTAATTGGTTAATTAATAACTCATATGTCAAGAATTGTTCGGTAAGTTCCTATTATGAAAATGTATGAGATGCACTCTTTCAGGTATCTAATTGGTTAATTAATAACTCATTTTTAAGTAACTTCTTAATTTATGCATGATTAATTATTTATTTGAGAGTGATTTTAATAAAATTACTCCAAATTGGGTAATTACTTAGAACATATCAATTTTACATAATTTTTCAAGCAAAATCATCCTGCATAATTATAGAAGATCAATTGCATGAGGAGAGGCATAAAATTTATCTTCGTAGAATTTGCCATCGACTTTATAAAAATGGGGCTAGTAGATTTTGGTCTAAGGAGTTAGTAAACACCTATGCAGGGGCGGGTTACATTTTAAGGGATGGTGTCCTCGAACACTGTAAGTTGAAAAAATTGTTAAAAATAAAATCTCAACATGAAATTGTTATAATGGACGCACATAAAAATTACTAGGTAGCTGCAAAATTCAAGAAAACTAAAAAACCAAGACTACTAAATAAAAACTTCTAGATTTGATACTAATAGAGGAAGCAAAATTCATGGAAAAATGGTAAAGTTACTTTTGTAAGCTCTTTAACGGTGACATGAATGAGAATTCTCAAATTTGTGCGGAAGGGTGTCATGAGGAGCAGCAAAACTAATGGACCTGGAGTCATACCATCAAAGATGAGGTTAGAGAAGCCTTAAACAAGATGAAGAGGGGAAAAGCTATGGACCCAGATTACATCCATGCGGAAGTTTGGAATTGCTTGCGGGAAAAGGACTATAGTGGTTAACCAAGCTATTTAATATTATTCTTATGGCTACGAAGATGCCTCGCCAATGGAGACTTAGGACAACCATCTCACTCTATAAAGATGATACTCACAAGTGTAATAATTATAGAGATACAAAACTGCTTAGCCATACTATAAAACTATAGGAAAGGGTGATTGAAATGAGCTTAAGGCTCTGGTTTTCATGGGTATATTGTAGGTATGGGATAAAAATAAATGGAATAAAGTAAAAAGGAGTTGAATGGAGTGGGTAGAAGTGGTTTGTTATATACAGGAGTGGGAAGGAATGGAATGGGGCGGGAAAGAGTGGGAAAGAATGGCACGGAGTGACAATGAGTGGAATAGAATGGGAAGGAGTAGAATGAAGTGTGGAAAATAGTCGGAAATCATGGGGCAGAGTGGGAGGGAATGTAAGAGAGTAGGGTGGGAATGGAAAGGAGTGGGAATAAGTCTCATTTATTTTAAGGAGTGGGAATGCGTGGGAAAAAATGAGAAAGAGTGGAAAGAAGTGGGAAGAAGTAGATGTCATAGATTTGCCCACCAAAAAAAAAAAAAAAATAGGGGCTAAGGAAGGATATCTCAATTGCAGGGAATCAGTTTGGTTTTGTATTGGGTAGATTGACAATCAATCTCATAAGAAGGCTCATAGAATTATATATGGATAAAAAAATGATCTTCATATAGTGTTTGTAGACATAGAGTGAGCCGATGATAGAGCATCGGGTGAGGTGCTTTGGACATGCTTGGTGAAGAAATGAGTGTTGACTGTGTATATCCAAATTATTAAGTATACAAACGATAGAGTGAAGATGAGGGTTATAAGTATAACCTTAGAAGGGGACACCAATGACTTTCCTATTTACATTGGTCTCCATCAAGGATCAACTCTAAGCGTGTTTCTCTTTACTATTGTTATAGATGAACTCACTAAAGGGATTCAAGATGATGTATCATGGTGTATGTTATTTGCTGATGATATTAATTGTTCTTATCATCAAAACTATGGATGATGTTAGTAACATATTTGAGAGATGAAGACATAATCTGGAGTCTGGAGGTTTTAAATTAAGCATATCAAAGATTGAATACTTAAAATATGATTTCAATGGAGGGGAAGGGGGCGGTGAAGAAGTCACCACTAGAGGTATGCCAATAAGATGGTGGAAAAGTTCAGGTATTTGGGCTCAATCATTAAGGATATAGGGAACATTAGCGATGACATCAAGCAATGCATAAAAGTATGATGGTAAAGATGGACAAATGTTTCAGGAGTACTATATGATAGGAGGATCCCTGTAGGATTAAAAGACAAAATTTACCGTATGCTAATTAGATCAATGCTATTGTATGGCTCATAATGTTAGCAAATCAAGAAGACTCAAATACAAAGATTGATGGTGATAGAGATAAGAATGATTCAATGGATGTGTGATCATACGAGATTCGATGAGATTAGGAATGAAGTGATTAAAGACAAAAAGGTGGCACCCATGAAAAAGAAGGTGAGAGAGAGACTAGACTTAGATCATTTTGTCATGTGAAGAGAAGGGATGAGGACACACTAGTGAGAAGATATGAAACGATTAATCTTTCCAAAATCCAGGAGAGGTAGATAATGATCAAAGAAGACTTAGAACGAAGTGATCAGATATGATATGAATTTTTAATACTAATGGAGGACGTGGTTGATAATAGGAGTTTGTGGAAGTCTAGAATTAAGGTGGCGGACTGTAGAGAGATTTCTTTGTATCCTTCGTTTAGCTTCTAAAGGAGCCATGAGTGTTTTTGTGTTGCATCTGCAATTATTTATCTTGTGCTTGTTATACTTTTATATGCTTGCAGTGGTATGATATTAGCAGGGTTATTATCACCATACTTCTGACTGTTTAAGGCACCACACTTACCCTGCATGTATTGTTTTTATATTGCGTTTTCATTGCTTACATATGTGTGTATGTGTTGATTTTAAGTATTTAATGTATACATAGACCTGATCAATGGGTTGGGCTCCGTCTAAACCGTCCCGACCCGACCCTCAAAAATGAGGGTTAGGGTCGGCTTTTTTTTGTTTCCAACCCGCCTCGACCCTCAAATTAAGGGTGCCCGACCGCGATGAGGGTTGGGCTTGGGGAAAGGTTTTGACCGTTTGACCCGACCCGTTGATTCTCATTTTTAAAAAATTAATAAAATATATAATCCAAATAAGATACTTTGGGTTTCATTTATTTAAAACTTTTTCGCTTTTTTTTTCTCGCCTCCTCTTGGCCTTCTTCTCTTATTTACCTCTCCAAATCTCACTGGTTTGTAACCTTCGAACGTTTCCTCTATCATGTTCGGAGCAGTCGTTTTAGTGAACTAATTATTTTAATCAGTAAATTACACATTAGAACGTTTGTAATTGCGATACATTTTACTGGAATATTATATTATCGTTTGGTCTTTCATTTTGTAGAATATTTAATATTGAACTTTATAATAAAAAAGAAATTTAGTGAAAAATATGATCATTTTCTATATAGGGAAGGATTGAGGGTCGGGTCTGACCCGATGATCGGAGAGTACCTGTAGGGTCAGGGTCAAGGCTATGCTGACCTGTATGAGGGTCGGGTAGGATCAGGGTCGAGAAAATCCTGTCTGCTGACTCTCATGACCCGACCCGACCCGACCCTCAATTTGATTAGGTCTATGTGTACATTACCCTTTGTTTGTCAAAAGTTTTCAACTTCAAAAGTAATTTCCTAAGAAACTTCTCTTGTGGGTCTCTTATAATTGATCTCTGCATGAGCAAAAATGTTTGTAGAGATAAGACTGTCTACATTTGAATCTTCCCAAAATTCACGAAAGCAAAACTCACACCAAGAGGAGGAGTTGTTGTCGTAGATTCAACAATATATATCTACGTATCATATATATCCATCATTTTTAATTGCTTATAATTGTTAGTTTCATTTATAATAGAAGGTCAATATAGTGATGAAAGAACAAGTGAGCAATTACACATTCGACCAACTAAAATTTTAAAAGATCTGGAAAATGCCTTGTGCTGAAAACGAGCTAACTTAATAAAGAGATGAACTTAACTACTACGTAGTGTGCATTGTTCATACAACAGTAGCTTTGCCCTAACCCAAAATAGATGAAAAAGCCACTGATGTCCCATTATGATGGCACACATCCTCATGCAACGTTACTAATATTAACCTCAACCATGTTATAGTAAAATTATCAAAATGATATCATTAATTCCGAGGATGGAATCCACTCCAAAGAGCACTATATTTGATAAATTTAACCATACCATATTACTCGATTCTATTTTCTATATTTTGAATGAAATGATAAAAACATCAAGTAGTTAATGAACAAGTAGTTAATGAACATAGGGTTTGTCTCTTGTCAGAAATGGGGTCCTAGCTAGGATTAAGAAGAAAATTTATTAGACACGTTTGATCAATCCAAGGCCATGCTAGCCCTACGAGGTGCTGCATAAGCAGGTTGGAGGCTCCTGGGAGGAGGGGATTTGAACAAATTATGAATATGTGTATATGAGAATTGCGACCCATTATTAGCAAGACAATCTGCCATCCAATTTTGTTCTCTAAAACAATAGGTAACAAATATATTAGAAAATTAATGATGAATTGCACAATAATATTCCCAATGTCCTGATTTGGTAGGTCAGATATCTTTCTATTTTCACCCCCAAAATAAATTTAAAAAACCGTAAAAATTAAAGGAAAAACATCTCCAGATCTCTTTTGACTATTGATATGTAGTCTTTGATTTTTTGTATGCACCGAAATACAAGAAGATAGAGTAAGAGAGACAGAGTGAGGGAAACACACACACACAAGAAAAGAAAAGGAAAAAAAAAAGAACAAAAGAAATCCGAAGAAGAAGAAGAAGAATTGGAGGCAATGCTTTACTCATTTTCAAATGGTAATCCATATTATTATGCTTCGTCTTGTTTCCCTGATTTCTTGAGTTCCTTCTGCTAGTTGCGAGGATTCTCTTATACTCATTTATTTGCTTTTGTGTTAGTTTAATTTTAGTTTGATACTAATCTCAAAAAACTCGAAAATTAGGCTTAAAAATTATCATTTTGTTTGGCTAATTAACTAGACTAACGTGATTAGTTCTTAATTGAAGTTGTGTGAAAACGGTGGTGTGAAATATGTCTTCTTGGTCATCTTATTGAAACTGAGGATTCTCTAATCCCAACAGTCTGGCAATTGGTCAGGAAATTTGTACAAAGCGCATTAAGCATAATGAGAAAATGAACTGAAGATAGAGCATGAAATTAATTTCATTCATCAGGTCCTTCAAAGAATATGCCATTAAGAAACTCATTATCAAAGTACAAATACATTATTGTAGTAAATTAGAAGCCTATTATTTTGAACTCATCATAAGTAACTTATAATAGTTGATCAATGATTTGTGCTGATAAGTGTTGACGAGTGTTGTTCGATGCTGATCGACCCTGGTCAATTTTGATTAGCTGATCACTGATGAGTACGCATGCTATAAACGGTCATAAAGGTTAGCAAAAGAAGACATATATGTACATACTACAATTTAGAGCCTGTTTGTTTTTCCCTTGACTTATGGTAAAAAAAATGAACGGTACTAAATGATATTGGTGATGTTGAGCAGTATATAAGGAATGTTGCTGAATGGTACTGAAGAATTGTTGTATGGCTCCGTGCACATGTTCTTTTCTACTTATCATAAGTAATTGACTTATAGTTCATCAGTATTGATTGGTGCTAATAAGTGCTAATTGGAGTTAATTGATGATGTCGATACTAATTAGTCTGATCATTGATGAATGCTGAATATTAGGAGATTATAACTTGGAAAAATGAGTAAGTGCTGATGAGTGCTAATTGATATTAATGACTAAATACTAATGATAAGTTGAAAAGAATATGCTTGAATGATGCTAGACAGTGCTTGGTTGGATTGAATTATACTGAACAATATTGTTTGTTACAAAATAATACCGAAAGCTGATGATAGATACTCTAAATATGGAACTGTACAGATCAATGTAATATTTGATAACCCAATGGCGCTGCACAAGTCAATAGAATATCTGACAATGCCCAGGTCCAAGATGGCGGAATTGTTTCCCAATATAATTTCCAAACCTGCAATTTTTTTTTTTTGGGGTCCCCAAAAAGCAAAAAATAGAAATATATAGCAATAGAAGACATTTAATAGCAGAAATGAAGAGGTTATGCTTTCTTTTTCTTTTTCTTCTTTTTCTCCCTTTTTCGGGGAAGGGGGGTATCTCTCCCCTTACTTCCCTTCCCCTTTTTCAGGGATTTGCTGCTTACCTTCATGCTTAGGGTTTGGAAACACAAATAACAAATGACTTTTCCAGACCACTAAAATTTCTAAGTAAATTAATACGCCAATGTGGGCAGGTCGTGCATCATTTTTTAAGGTGCCAAGCCAGCAATTAACCATTCAAAAGCATCACAGATTGGGCAAAAATTCTTCAAGATTCAAGTGTTGTTATCAGCAGACAATTGAAGGAAGAATTTTGGGTAGCAGATATAGTTATCATCACGGCAATGTCCAGATTATTGTTGATCACAATAAGCAAATACTCCATGAGAGAAGAACTTCGATTACCAGGAGAAAGATCTTACCATTGGCTATGAGACAAGAAGATGGTTTTACAGATTATGATGATGATGATGATGATGATGATTTTTCAAGCTTCTTCAGTCATTTCTTTAGGCAACTAAATGCCTTTTACCGCTTCTCACGCCCTCATACTGTGTATGGCACCGTAAGTGTTCGCTGTTATAACTAGCTAGTCCCCCCCCCCCCCAAAAAGTGCGATTTCACTGATTCCTGATAGGATTCATACTATTTGTTGAGGTTCTTGTTCAAATTGATGCATGTCATTTGGATTAATGGTTCTAGCTAGGTATCATCTGGAAGGGGTTTTTTGTTGGGGGAGGGGGGCTGATGTAGACGGAATTCGAACCCAAATTTCTGATAAGAACCCCTACAAATTTAACAAGTTGAGCTATCTAACAACCACTTTTAGTTTTATGTCACCTATTATGAGTTACGTTGTTGTAGAATGTATGGTGATTGGACTTAAATCGTGGTCAAACTCGAGTAGATAGTCGCTTGTTGCAGTTCAATTTGGCATTTTCCCATGGATTCTAGCAAGCTGAGCTAAGCCTTGAATTTGTAAACCATTTGAGTAATTTAGCCCAAAATTTGGTTCAAATTGATGAACTTGACTTTGCTGATTAATTTGAACAATCCCTGTTGGTTTTGACCATGAATCTATGTTAATTTCAAGTCTAGTTTAACTAGCTAGGCTTGGTAGATTGGCCCAGGGATTTCCTATCGATCGACTTAGCTTAATTGGCTCCATAGTGGTCACCTTGAACTTGGTTAAAAAATAAATACTACGTCCCCCCCCCCCTTCTCCTTTCGATAAATCCTCGTACAAAATTACTAGAAGTCTTCATAAAAGTTTGATAAATCCACACACATAATTCTTTACAACTGCTCAATCCAAAAGTGCTAAGGAGTGAAAAACTGCTTGGTTTCCTTCTCCAAAAGGGATGATTCATAAATTTGTGTTCATTTTGAAGATGCTTGCATGTATTTTGACAGCATTGATTGAGCTTGACTCTTCAATATTTCTGAATGTCGCAGCTGATTGGAGTAACATCAGTTTCCCTTCTTCCAATAGCATCATTAGGTGATCTATCCCCGGACTTTTTTGTAGGACTAATCAAGGTATAACATATGGTCTCGCTCTTGCCTTATTGTGTACCTGGAACTCAATTTTAAGACTAACACAATTATTCTACCATTTCTTAGGCATTGGTTCCATCAATACTCATGAATATCTATGTTGTTGGCCTAAATCAGCTGTATGATTTGCAGATAGACAAGGTACTTAATTGATTGTACAAGAATGTTTTACCATTTATTCTTCAAATAATCATCACTTGCTTAACTATTGATTATTTGTTAAAACGATAACTTAATCTTGTGTTTAGGTTAATAAGCCGGATCTTCCGCTTGCTTCTGGTGAATTCACGATCGAAACTGGATCAACAATTGTGTCTTTAAGTTGTTTATTGGTAATTAAGTGAGTTTATATTTTCAAATTCCTCTTGAGATGATGGCTAACAATTAACTTCATATCACTAATAGAATGTCTTCTTTTTATTTGCGTCCTTTAATTTCTGTCTTCCTGCAGAGTTTTGCCATTGGTTTTACATCTCAATCCCCACCATTGTTGATGGCCCTTCTCACAAGTTTTTTTCTTGGAAGTGCATATTCAATTGATGTAAGTTAGTTCCCATATTTCACATCTATATATAAACCCCTCAAGCGAAAAAGTGCACACTTATTTGTAAAGGAGATTGGATCGAGCTAATAAGATTTTAACTATGTGAAGTCAATTATATTACTTAGACGCTTATTTATAAACAGATTGGAGCTAAGATTTTAACTATCAGAGTGACGTATGTTGGTTAAATACGCCTATGTAGATGCAAAAGCTAACATTTCAATCCGTAATCGATATTTTCGAATATTTAAACTCTACACAAATATATTCAATATCGATATTCCACAGCTATATTTTGGGGGGCGGGGGAGGGTATTTTGGCTCCCTAAGCTACTATCTATAATGTGGTACTTATGCATAATTAATTATATATGATAACGATGTCATTCAGTATGGTCCACATTTTCATGTGGATCGTGGGAGGTTAAGTTGGACGCAATATCACCCTGATAGCAGCTATAGAAAAGGTCCAGATTTCGGCATGTTTCATGTCTAAAGAGTTCTATTGTAATTTTCTTTTTTTTTGGTGGAAAAATGTAGTTTCCTATGTTAAGATGGAAGAAACAAGCATTTCTTGCAGCAGCCTGCATTGTTATAGTGAGGGCTGTAGTTGTTCAGCTTGCCTTCTTTATACACATCCAGGTATGAGTCTGAATGAACATAATTGTTGAACTCTAAGTCTTTCTCACTGTTTAAAATTTTTGGCAATAATTGAAAATGTATATGAATTTAATTTATGCATACAGAGATATGTGCTGGGAAGACCAATAATGCTGACAAGATCCGTGATATTTGCAACAGCTTTTATGTGCTTCTTTGCCACTGTTATTGCCCTCTTCAAGGTAATGTTCTTCTATCTTCATTAAAATAAAAATCACATTAGTTTGTTCTTAAAAATTTTGGCTGAATATTGCTGAAATCTTGCTGCAGGATATACCAGATGTGGATGGCGATAAACATTTTGGTATTCAATCCTTCACTGTTACCCTAGGGAAAGAAAAGGTTTGTACCTCTATCATTAACTCAAGGTGTTATCTACTCAGACAGATAAACCATGGAAGGGGGGGAATAGTCTATAGTAAGTTTCATTCAAGTGGTTTAACAACTGTTTCTCTTAAGCAAATTATCAAGTTTGAATCTTGTGAATTGACAAATCTGTGATGGGAGAGTACTACCCGATTATGGGTCATCACGAGCGAGCTTGACTATACTAAAAATAAAGGCACGAATACCCAACAAAAATTTTTGTCAGCTTTTTTTTCAATTGGGAAAGCCTAGTACGTACTAGAAACCTGAATTCAAATCGTGCATGCCTGTATGTATCATGTCATTGTTGGCAAATTTTGCAATATCAATTTGATTTGGTTAATTTGTTTATTGACATTTCAAATTAGACGGTTTACTGTCATGACTCATGTTTGCACATATATATGGTCTCACTTAGTTATTTGGTGGGCAGATTTAAATTTGTATCTTGAATGTTTTTAGAAATACATCATAGGCTACCAAATTAAACTAACTAATACTCGCATGCATCTGAGTGTATGATACTGTGAATGCAGGTGTTTTGGCTCTCCATAAAGATGCTGCTAACTGCATATGGTGCAACCATTGCACTAGGAGCTGCTTCGCCATCCATCCCTACTAAGCTCATAACTGTATGCATGAGACTGTTATTAATTAAGTTGATTACTTAACTAGCATGTTTTAATGAGGAATGATTATGAACAAAGAACAATTAGCATGCGAATAATCTCTGATGTGCAGGTACTTGGTCACTCAGTATTAGCTTTAATTCTGTGGTTACGAGCTCAATCGGTCGACCTTGCTGACAAAGTCTCCATAACATCTTTCTACATGTTCATTTGGAAGGCAAGTTCAGTAATCATGATTTGCTCAAATTAGTTAATTAACCTTAATTATGCTGATTATAAATTTTCAACAAGATTTCAAGCTTGTTTTGTTTGACATTTTACATTTGTTTGGCAAATGCAGCTATTCTATGCAGAATACTTCCTTGTCCCTTTCATCCGTTGAAAGACTTGAGGGTGTTTTTCCCATCTTTTCACTGTATTTTGGCAAGTTGTTTGTACGAGAATGAATGTACAAATATTTCAGTCCTTCTATTGTTTTTCTTTTTTGCATTGTTTACCTCTGTTGGGGGGGAAATCGGCTTAATTTGCATTGTTTAATGCATATTGCCATCTTTTTTGTGGCTTAGTAGCATAAAGACATGAGTTGCATGCATAAAGTTGATGGTAAAAAATCGAAAGCTCACTATATAAATCTCAAAAGTTTATTTTTGCCAAATTTTTGGAAAAAAAAAATTCCAAAGTTTTCCTATATGGAATCAACTTGTATATGTAGCATAAAATAAGAGTTAAAAGAATCAAGTATTCCAGATACACTTGCAAAATGAACATCAAATTTACGCTAACATAACATGGGGCAATTAAATGGAACTGTTATTATGAGAGTAGAGAGTTTTAAAGATAAAAATTAAAATGAACTAACCATAATGTATTGGTACAAACTCCATCAAACAAGCTGTGGGATAGGGTTCAACTATGGCTAATAACTCATATTTGCTTTCAAAAACCAATCTATGACTCTATGTTGAAACATTTTGGAGTAGAAGTGCGCCTAGGACATCCAAAAACAAACCTAAATAACCAAATAAGATATTGTGTCTAATTCTCCTGAAGTTCTTCCCCCTTTTTGGATTTAAAAGATAGTTAAAAAGATCAATATAAGAGATCGTGTGTTGTGTGTTTGGATGGTGATGAAACAACACTCCACCTTCTTACAGATTGTGCTGCATGTGGCCAATTGTATTTGGAGTCAGATTGGAGGAAGAAGTCTGCAGCATGAGTTCTTTGTAGCTCTGCTTAAAAACTGGATTTGGATTAATATTTACTGCACCAAAGATCAGGAAGACTTGAGGTGGCCAATTATTTTTGCTGTCACAATATCGTTGAAATGAAAATGGTGAAACACCAAAATATTCAGAAGCGTTCATGCTATTCGAGTTAACCTAGGCCTATTTATTCAAGAAAGGTGTGCTGAGGTTTTCCAAGTTTTCACTCACCCCATTAAGATGAGGGATGGTGGTGTTGTCATGTGCGTAAAAGATGAGGCGTTACTGCCTTGAAATCTACCTCCTGATGGGTGGGTACTACTGGATGGAGCATCCAAAACAAATCCTGGACAAGCGGGTATGGTGGCGTTTTTCGCAACTCTAGAGGAACTGGATGTTGGGATTTGCTTTGCTTGCCTTGCTGAACGGGCTGAAGGTTGCTCGAGATCAAGATCTTCATAAGATCTTCGTGCATATGGATTCAGAATTGGCCGTGAACATGATCTATGGGAAGTTTAATTGTCCATCTGCACATGTTCATTCAAAGCAGGCTTCTCGTGAATTACTGGAGAGTAATCAATGGGTGACAAAGATTTGTCACTGTTACAAGGAGACCAGTTGAGTTGCATTATCATTTTGCTAATCTTGGGGTCACTATGTCTAAAAGTTGTATCTTATTTAAATTCCTGCCCTCTAATGTCGCAAAATTAGTCATGGATGATATTGTTGTAGAACCTTTGGCCCCGTTTCTGACCCAAAAAAAAACTTCCAAAAAAACCTTTATGGATTTAACTAATTAACACGTTCTCACATAAAGCAGTGATTGATTAAAAAGACATACAATCACATATACCCGACATAATATATTTTCCTAGTTGTTGCGAAAAAGAAAAATATTTTCCTACTTAGAATGACAGATTAGTTATGCCTCAGCGTTAGCCTGACCATAATTTCATATATTTAACCATGCCAAACAATGATTAAAATCAATCTTTTTTGTACTAACTTCTTATTAAAAAAAAGCACTATCGCATCAGTTTTTATTTTTTGGGGATGGAAAAGATTAGTAGAATTTTGAGGTCTTAAGTCTGAAGAAGAAAGGCCCAACCAAGCCCAATCTCAAAACCCTTCTTCCAAAACTGAAGTCATATAAAGCATGAGTCATCGATTGTTTAGGGTTGTGCGCGGCGTCGTCTCAGATTCGCTCCCAAAAAACCTCGTTGCCGGCGACCGATCTCCGACCTCTCAAGATGGTAGTCCATGGCTTTCTCCTTCCCCCTCTCTCTCTTCAATTTAAGTTCATGGAATAACTTCGTTGATCAATTGGTTGAAATGATGAACAGCCGTCGCACAAGACATTCAGGATAAAGAAGAAGCTGGCGAAGAAGATGAGGCAGAACCGTCCCATTCCTTACTGGATTCGCATGCGCACTGACAACACCATCAGGTCCCTATTTCTCTCACTGCGATTTGCTCCGCCAAATTTTCGTTGATTTCACAATCATGGGTGTTTACAATTCGATCGTGTTTGTTTGGGTGTTTTCTTCAGGTACAATGCCAAGCGCAGGCATTGGCGCCGCACCAAGCTTGGCTTCTGAGGTGCCAGCCCCATTTTACCCCCTTTTTTGCAGAACTTAGTTTGTGATTTTTAGCTTTGTAGCTGATGGAGAAGTTATGTAGCTGATTTTGTCCCAAATCACTGTAATGGAGAGCCCTTAAGAGTGGTTTACTGATTCTTTTTGTTATGGCTTACCCTTATTTGGATCTAGTATGAAGGAATGCTTTTGATTCCAGCTATCCGTTTTACCATGGCTTCATATTGCTTTGATTTTAGTTTGCAAATTTGAGAGTTGAGATTGATGTTTGCTGGGTCCTTACTAGTTCTGAGAACTTGCGGTCAAATTGCCCTTTTTGTGCGAGATTGCATTCCTTTTTTCGAGTCAAATGGTCGGTTCCTTAGCATTTTTGCTGTTAATTGTGTGTGTTGCTTGAGATTTTGTCTAGTGCTGTGATCAGGTTATGCTTTGATCTAGCCTATTGCTTTTTTGTGTGTTACAATGCTTTGGCAAATGGCTAGTCTTGATGCATTTGACATGATGCTGAGATATCTACCTCTGTCCAATAGACCCATTGATTAGAAGGGCCGGGGTTGGGTTATAGTTCTTAGTAAATGAAAGACTTAGGGGCTGCCAGTTATCTTGGTGAGTTGCGTTTCTGCTGCTTGCTGCTGCCATCCCTGGATTTGCTGTTGTAGAGTGCAATGCTCTATACCTGTAGTTTTGAGTTCCTTTTGGCTCAGCCATCTGGGCTGGGTTTTCTTCTTGATTAAGATTTTGTCTTTTCCCTGTGTCTCTCATGACGCATGGGTTTCCATCCACTCAGTGATTTGACTCTATAGGATAGGATGCCATTGTTGTTATGCGGTTGTTGCAGAGTTATGCGAAGCTTGGGGAAGTCTACTATTGTTCATTCAGAGTGTTGTATTTGTTTAGCCAATTCAGTTAACTTGCTGGTCAAATAGAGATTGTCTTCAATAGACCGACCCATTGATTAGAAGAGTCAAGGCTGGCTTATATTTCTCAGTGAATGAAAAGGCTTAGGAATTAGTGCTTATGTAGTTGCTGTTCTCTGATGCTAGCTGCTGGCTCTACTAGATCCATTCTTGTGGCTTTGTGTTCCTTTCTGGTCAGCCATGAGCGGTAGGATTTTCCCTTCCAAGTCTTGGTTAAGATTTATCTTTTGTTTGTGTCCCATGCTCCCACAGTTTTTGCTAGCGAAAGGGTTTTCAATTTGTGTCTACCGGATGATTTGATTCTATAGAATTGGATGCCTTTCTTGCAATGCTTTTATTGCGTTGTGGTTGAATATAGCAGGAATCTACTGTTTTTCATTTCAATGATCATATTTGTTGTCGATTCGCTTAACTATCCAATTCCTATCACAGGAAGGTCTGCATGACGTCATTATGTGTGGCATACATGAACCACTGATAATGGGCTAACTTAGCTTCAGCCTTGGCGTCAACATGCTAACCATCAAGCCACCATAAACTTAGCTCGTTTATAGTATTATTTCTATAGATTATGTAGATAGACTTGATTAGGTCTTGTTAAAGCAAACGCTTGACCAGCGCTTGGATGTATTGGTTTCGTTTGGAATTTTTTTTTTTTAAAAAAAAGATTAGATAACCCCCTTGCTTTTATCATTATAAATTAAATGAAAATGACAAAATTGTGTGAAAACCGACAAGGAGCAGGAAGGAGCGAACGAATATTGCAAATTGCGTCTGATCTAGGTTTCCACAGCCAACAATGCCTTTTAGCTCCCTTGTTTGCTATGTAAAATTCTCAACTTGTTTCCACCAATTTGTGACTCTGGGGTACCTAAATTCTCTGGAAATAATTATTTTTATAGATTATGTAGATTAGAGAACACCTTTGCTCCTATCATTAAACATTTACAGTTGTTCTTTCTCGCCGGGCAGTAGGCAGCCTTCTTAAAAAATCTATACTTTTTAGGACTCTGTTTGTTGTAATATTTTCTTCTATATTTTTCTCCTCTCTGCTTGTTAAATCTCTTTTTCTTATAGAATTTTTTTTTTTCTGTTTTTCTCAGATTTTTTTCTCCATTGATGAGGTGAATCCTAGCATATCAAGCACTACTTGTTAATCTTCTTTTGCTTTTGAAGATCAAAACATTGTTCATTGACCCATTTTCGCAAATAGAAAATTCTCGATCTAAGGGTATCTACAACATCTGTTCGTTCAAACCATGCCATGTATTTTTCATTAATTATAGAATTTATAGGATATGGCAACTTGTCATAGAACATGCCAAGATTGGTTTTATTATGCCCAATTTTGTAATAATATTGACTGAATTCTGCAATATAATTTTCTAGGTATCTCATATCCCATAATTCTATATTGTTAATTTTTCTTTGCCATTCTCGTGCTTTTTTTCAGAATTAATTTTAGTTCCGATGAATTCAGTTTCAATTTCTTTGCACAAACTTCTCAACATAGCAGCTGGTGTTTCCATCGTTCTTAATGTATTTTTATCATCTTCATTTAGTGAATCATACCGGTCAACTACAGTCTCAGAGAAACTATGTCCGATATAATTAAGAAAATTAGCCGCAGTCCACGTAGTATTAAGGTTTAGGACACTGTTCATTCCTCTTTTTCAGTGCTCAAATATTTTCTCTCTATTACGGGCTCTATCAATGTTTAAAATATAACCAGTTTGGCTAATTGGGGTAAGACCAATTTTTTTATAGGTTGTAGTTTTCCTTGGGATAAACCTGAAGGAAAAATTGCTTGTTCGTCCTGCAGGAACATACCTAGATCTTAAGAAATGAGTGTTTCTTTTGGAAGGTTCATCAAATTCTTTAGGTTTAGGAACGACATTATTAGCAAGATTTGTCTCTATTTCAAGTAAGTCAATTTCTTCTCCGATTTTGTTAATCTCATTTTCCGCATCCATTTTACCATATTTTTTATCTAATTTTTGTTTAATTACTTCTAATGGTAATGCATTAAGATTATCAAGTTTTATAAGATTCTTTGCTGATATATTTCTTCTTCTAGTTGGATATTATTAGTTTCTTCATTATCATCAGACAAAACATCATATTTATTACTAATAGCACTCATGATTCTGTTTAGTTCTTCAGGATTTTGTTCTTTATCAAACATTTTTTGTAGCTCTTCAAGTCTATATTTTTCATACTCCATCTTCTTTTTCTATCTTTTCAGTAGATTTTTCTACAGACTGTTCTCCTATTTCCTTTTGGACTTTTATCTCTTGTAAAGAAAATAGAATCTTGTTTTTTGGGATTTTGGAAGGGATATTTATGTTGGAAAGGAGAGCTTATTATAGGATTAGTCTTTTTACTATGTCTAACTTCGTTAATAAGATAAAGATGTACAACAGTTAACTGATTCTTAAGGTCTTTCAATTCAATCTTTATTTTAGCTAATTCAGCCTTTAATTCTAAAATTATATCAGTGATATAGTTTAGTTGAGGTGCTAATGAGATATTACCTTCCGGTGAGTGAACAATATGTGAGTGATTAGGACTAGGACAAGCAGGTGATGATTCAAGGATTGATTACTGCTAATCTCAGTTAATTAGCTTAATTAGTCATTAATTAACTTAATAATCTCAATTATTTTTATGTACGTGGCTCTAATACCAGATGAAAGAGAACGTCGAGATCTATTAGTGAGCAAAAAACCACAAACACTTTTTTCAATTTGTCGAAAGTTAGTTTTTAAGGATTGAGAGTAGATTTACAAATATGAAAAGTTTAAAGGTTTAAAAGAAAATATAAACAGTAAATGGTCCCCTTAAAAGAGTTTCCACAGAATATTATATACTTTTAAATATATTCTAATAACATAATCCCCTAGTTATAATTTTCACACAAAATAAGGTACCTGGCAGTAATTTTTCCCCCCTTAGGACATGCTGGTTGTTGTTAGAATTGGGTAAAGTTAATCCAACATGATTATTGACTTGAAATAGATATGAAGGCAAGTGAATTTGGGTAATAAACTCTTAACTTGTTTAATTAATTGGGTTGACACGTTTAACCTGTTTAATTAAATTGGTAGGTTCAGGTCGAGATTTTCGATACGAAAAGGTACATATTTGACATGTTTAATTAAATGGGTTAAA
Organism: Carnegiea gigantea; assembly: GCA_029747015.1. Lineage (NCBI taxonomy): Eukaryota > Viridiplantae > Streptophyta > Magnoliopsida > Caryophyllales > Cactaceae > Carnegiea > Carnegiea gigantea. Next base: position 111,471 of record JAKOGI010000015.1, on the reverse strand, counting down.
CAAGTTAACTTATTTTTTCATTTATTATTTATCCATTTACGCTTTTATTAGATAATTAAAAATACAAAAATTAAAAATAAATATACAAATGTGAATTGTGAATTGTGATGAATAAGGGGAGTCTTAAAGAGTAATTTTTTTCAAGTTATATGTAAATTTTTCATGATGTGTAGTTATGTATTAATTAAAAATGTTAAGACGGATAAATGAGTAATTTGATAACTGAACTTGACTTGTTTATTTAAATGGATTAATCGGGTTAACCCGTTTAAAAATTAAATGGGTATTGGTTAAAGCTTTCCAACCCGTTTAATAAATGGGACCAAATTTAGATCGAGAAATTCTCAATTCGTTTAAATTTGATACGAACATGAACACGAATCCAATCCAACCTGACCTACTTCTCAGCACTAATTGTTGTCGCAAAATGCAATCCAAACCCCATATTCTTTATGGCGGGAGGGGTTCTGCGTCATATGATCAGTCGTACTCTTTTACATTGTCAAAATATGCTGACAGTAAATACAAGCTGTCAAAGCTTGGGTAGGTTACTGAAACCTCAAGTTGACCTATTTTAATTATGACATGACTATCATAAGTCGCATTCAATTAAAAAAGACTATATTAAAATTCAGTTTGTTGCCATTATTATTGATAAGTGGCTGTGTGAAGATTTTTGAACGGACGACGTGAAAGTTGCGTTTGCACCATCTCTACACCAAACGTATATGGACTCCACGATTTCTCTTTAAAAATGATCACTTATTCTTCACATTTTCTATTTAAAATTCAATAATTGTTTTCATTTGGGATTAGGTGAGGCTTTAAACTTAAGTTACCTTGCTATGACATGCAAAGGCTTTGCATCCCTCGTGACCTTCACTCTCAAATCATCACTCAAGTTCAAGAGTCTAATTACCCCCCCTTCCCAAAAAAGTCACTTTAGAAAGTCTTCGTCATCTTAAAATACGTTCTGCTTTGTTTGTCAGAAAACATATTCGCATGCTTATAGAGGATCTCCATGTGTATGTTGTTGGTACTACTGCCTGAAGATCTGAACAAGAGTGAGAGAGATCAGAAGCCCAGGGGGTGCTACGGATGGCAAAGTATACTGTCCAGCATTGGAGGGCTCATGGGAGGTCCTCAACTCGGAGCATTGGGGTGATCAAGTAATATCTATTGGAAACAGAGTCCTTCATGTTCACGTAGGGAAACCACCAGGGAAAGGAAACCTCAAAATTGAGTTCATGAGAAATGTACTTGATCTGGGAATGACGCGATCTCTCTTATGGCATGAGAATGCCAATGGAGAAATCCCGTTGCATTCAGTTGTGAGGTTTGGGCATGTCAAAGCTGTGCAGGAGTTCCTGCGATGAGCCAATTCGGAGGAGGCTAAGAGGACGTTGAGCTTTACATGAGGCAGCCCGGCGGTTCATCATAGAATTGTTAAGCTGCTGGTTCAGACTGAACCAAAATTCCTCACATGAGGTTAATGAGGCCTAGGAAACTCCCCCCTACCTAGCCGCCCAAAAGCAGATCCGCTCATTGTGTGACTGTAATTCTGGACACGTGGTTACTTTCTGGCTTCTTTTTTGAAATATATCAAAAATAAAAAAGTTACACCTCAACCTAGGCTGTTGGTTGGCATCACCAACCGCTAATTTGTTTTTTTTTTTTTTATATTGAATCCTCTATTTTACCGTAGTCAAGTTATTATTGATTTAATAAGAGATAGAGTTTTCCTATCACAGATTTTCTCCATTTACAAAATTTGAACCCGAGGAGGGAAATGTGTGCTAAATCATTTGAATCAACTTGTGTTGGGATCACCAGACGCTAATATGAAGTATCTAGCAACTAACGCCACTTCAAGGTATTCCCATGGAGGTAGATTTTAGGGCATTCGCAGTCCGACCATGTCCTGCGGGTATCTTGCAGGCCATGGACAAGACAGGAGGCCTTCCCACCCAGTGCCACACATGGAACAAAACGGGGGACGAAACTGGAGGCGTTCCGTCCTATAGGCCATTTTTTGTGTTTTAATTTTTTTGGCTGGAAAATTATGTGTATAAATACCGTCACCCCAAATATTTAATTTATTATTCTAAAATAAGTTTCATTGGTTGAAAAACTAAATAGAATATAAATTTTACAATTATGGAGCTTCTGCTGATGTAACGGATCTGAGTTTCAAAAACTAAAACTCAGGTTGGGAATGTCCCGAGAACGACAGCCTTATCCTTCGGCCTTCCCCATGTAGCATGAGACATTAGTCTCCTGTAAAATGGAATCTGCTGGTGAGTTCGCTGAATTTCGAATTCCAAAATTTGTTGATCTTCAAAATTTATTGAGTTTAATTAATTACTTAATATGAAGAGATATGGTTAATGAAGTTGGGACTCTCATTGACAGAGAGAAAGCCCGACTGGTGGGCCGCCGATCAATCTTGCGAGTGAAGGATAAGACTCTGAACCGGTCGGGACAAAGGCCCAAAACCAAACTCACATCATGAAAAGTAATTAGGGTTGCGCGTTTCGTCTCAAATTCTCTGGCTCCTCAACCCTCAAATCTCATCACAGGATTTCGATCTACAATCTCTGAAAATTCTTTGAAAATGGTAATCAATGGCGGACCCTCTCTCCTTGTTAGGTTTCTGGACTAACTGAACTAACAATTGATTGAAATGATGAACAGCCGTCGCACAAGACATTCAGGATTCCAAGAAGATGAGGCAGAACCGCCCCATTCCCTACTGGATTCGCACGCGCACTGACAACACCATAAGGTCCCAATTTCTCTCTCGTCTCTCACTGCGATTTGCTTAGCCCACTTCGTTGATTTCACAATCATGGGTGTTTAGGGTTCGTGTAATTGAATCGTGTTTGTTGGGATGTTTTCTTCAGGTACAATGCCAAGCGCAGGCATTGGCGCCGTACCAAGCTTGGCTTCTGAGGTGCCAACCCCATTTTATCTCCCCTTTTTAGCAGAACTTGGTTTGGGATTGTTAGGTTTCAGGGTTTTAGTCGATGGGAAAGTTATTGTGTAGTAAGGAGAGTTCTCAACAACAGTTGATTCATACGATTATTTGTATGACTTACCCTTTGTATACTTTGAAAAGAATTTGTGATGCTTAAGTGCATTTCTAGGCTAAAGTGACTTTTTTATGATCAGTAGACTCAATACAATATGTGTGATATTCCGCTTGGTTGTGGTGCGGCTGGATGTGTTGAGGTGAATATAGCATTGACCTTACGAGTCTAAGGGCCGAGATTGATCCTTCTTGGTCAGTGAAAGAGTGTCCTCGCTGTAACCATTTAGCTCTTTCTTGCATGTATCTTTGTTACTTTAATACTAGTTGCGACCTTCTCTGTTTTTGTTTCTGCTTGTATATGTGTTGTGTTTGGGTGGGGTCTAAGCATCTTTGTCCCCCATGCTCCTTATCCACAATGTTTATGTTGTCCCGATATGATGTTACTGATCTTGGGGGTTACGTTCTTTGTCGCAGTAAGGGCTTTTCAGCCACTTGTGGATGTCGAGCAGAGAAAGGGTAATCGAGGGCAACCTGGACTCAGAAGTGCCTAATGTGATTGTGGCCCTCTTCAAAACATTAAGCTGTAACTGTTTTTGGTTGCAAGGACAAGGTAAATTGATACCCTTGGGTATGTGCTACATGACGTCAGAATCCATTGATGCGGGGGTCTGGGATTGCCTTGTCTGTGTTCACACAACCCTACTTCCTATAAGAAAAATAGGAACCTGCTGAATTCTTGAGTCAACAAATATTGATTGATGTACGGAGACATTTTACTATTAGAATACTACAAGTGACTAATAGCGAAACAATAATTTTATTTGATTGGATAGGCAAGGAAGGAGCATTTTCCTGGAAGTTAACTGCTGTAAAGGTGAACCTGCTCTCCCAATAGCACATGAGGGACTCGTGAGAAATCGATTGTCAAGATACACGGCAAGATGTTCAAAAAGCCTGAAGGGCATGGTAGGTCACTGTTTTAAAGCCGAATTTGCTCTGCCAATCATACACTGGGAACCCTTGAGCAATAATGCTTGAGGATAGACGAGAAGTTGTTCAAATAGTGTACATTGGCAAACAACTGTGAGAGCCTTGGAAGAGTTGCTTAGTATTGGAAGAACAATCAACTGAGAATTGAGGACAAAAACGTGTTTAAAATATGGGTGGCTTAAATCCTATTCTTTTCGTTGGTTAATTTTAAAGTACCCACTTCAATCCAATTTAACTTACTTTAACTCACTTCAACCTATTTTAACATACTTCAACCCATTTTAACTATTTTAACCAAGTTTAATTTATCACATAAAAAAATTTAACTTATTTTAATTTACTTCATCTTTTTATTTATCCTAATTTTTCTACGAGAAGATCATGTCCTTAGAGACCGAAATGGAGGTGCTATAGAGAAAAAGGGGGGCAATCGACAAAACAACGAAGGTGAGCAACAAGCTCAACATCTGCAGTTGGTGGTGGTTATGTGGCAGCCAGCTAATTGATGGAGTGTTTTTCGTTTTTTTTTTTTAAAAAAAGACTATGCGGGCCCTGTAGTTTGTGTGGAACCTACCAAATTTGGAGGAACGTAAGAATCAGAAGATTATTAACGAAGACTTCGTGGAGACTTTTAGGCAATTTCCTGTCTACTTCCGGTAGTCTAGGTCCACTCTCCGCACACAGCATCCCCTTATTTCCTCTCCCCCTCTGAAGTCTGAATTGGATAGAGAAGGGGTGATGGATGCCGAAGTGTACCGTGCAGCAACAGTGGGATCATGGGAGGGGCTCAATTCTGTGCCTTGGGGTGATCAGCTAACGCCAACTGGGAACACTGTCCTCCATGTTTACGTGGGAAGTACACTCAAAAGACGGAACATGAATATCGAGTTCATCAAAAATGTACTTGATCAGGAAGCTCAGTGGGGAACGCGGTCTCCCTTATGGCATGAGAATGACAATGGAGACATCCCACTGCATCTTGCTGCGAGGTTTGGACGCCTCGAGGCTGTGGAGGAATTCCTACGACGAGCTAAGCTGGTGAACGACGACGAGAGGAGGAGGATGCTGATGAAGACGAACAAGAGGAAGGATACAGCCTTGCATGAGGCAGCCAGGGGTGGTTACAGTAGAATTGTGAAACTACTAGTCGAGGCAGATCCAAGTTGCCCGTATGAGGCGAATGATGCCAAGGAGACTCCTCTCTATCTTGCCGCGGAAAGGGGTTGTGCCGGTTGTGTCACTGCAATTCTTAACACTTGGGCTCCGTCTGCTCTGGCGTATGATCACAAGGGCCCTTGCGGCCGGACTGCTCTCCATGTTTTTGTCCAGTGGAAACAGTCAGGTACTTGCTGTCTTTTTTATTGCTTTATAGCTATCTTAACAGCGCTAACCCCTGCTGTATGTAGCACAGGACAGCTCAACAATGGTCATAATTATTGAGAAACATAATGAAAATTGATTAGTACTAGTGCAAATTAATTGCTGTATTAATTATGATTGAATCAGACATGGTGTCCAAGATACTCGACAAAGACGAATCGCTAATTAGAGTTCGGGATGACGAGGGGTCAACCCCACTCCACCGTGCCGCGGCAGAGAACAAACCAGAACTATTGAAGGATCTCTTACACTATGATAAGACCGCTGAATCAGCGGCATACATTAGAGACAACCAGGGACGAACACCGCTTCACATTGCAACTCTTAATTTTAGTTGGGAGAGCATCTTGGCGCTCATCGGACGTCGCCCAGACTGCATCGAGATTGTGGATAACAAAGGGCAGAATGTGGTCCACTACGCTGCCAAGTACTGGGCTTGTATTAAAAAACTTGAATTTCTCCTGAAGCTTCAAAATGTAAGCAAGCTTATGAATGAGAAGGACTTGGATGGCAACACACCTCTTCATCTAGTTGCTGCCAGTATGCCCCACATAACCTGCCATTGCATATACCAAGTCATACGTTTCATCGACAGTCAGGAGCCATATGCGAATCTGTTCAATAATCAGAACCTCACTGCTGGGGATATTGTTGCATCTTATGACTTCTCTGAACGAGTAAGACTTTTGCTACTAACTGTTGCTGAAGATTAATCATTTGCTCCACTTCCAAAAACCTAAAAAGGAAAAATAAAAAAGGCGAAACAAAAGAAACATAAACAGGATCTGCAGCGTAAAGTTGGAAATACCTACTGATACCTCACATGCATGTGTTTCTTTCTGGCTCAGTTATATGTTGCGCAGCCGAGGAGGTCTATGCGACTGGCCAGGCAGAAGCTGCCTATGTGTGGTCGGATTGCAAAGAAGAGCAAATCAGAAGATGCAAGAACAACTGCTAAACATGAGTTGGAAAAGCGCGTGACTCTCTTGACGGCTGCAGCCCCGAATCAGTTAGTTGTGGCTGCCCTGGTCGCAACTGTGTCCTTCACTGCTGGATTTACAATACCTGGTGGATTCAACCAGAATCCAGGTCCAGATATTGGCACGGCTGTCTTCTCCGAGAAAAATGCATTCAAAGCATTCTTAATCTGTGATGCTTTGGCCTTCACATTATCCAGCCTTGCAGTACTCCAATACTTCCATGCTGCTAGTGCTGTCCTGCCGACAACAATTGAAAGACAATTGAGATTCGCTAAGCTGTACTGTGTGTACTCAATTGGTGCAATGATGGTTGCATTTGTAAGTGGTGTCTATGCTGTTATTCCCCACTCACCTCGTCTCCAAGCAGCACTCCTCATCATATCTGCTTTCTTCTTCGCCTTCTATGCCGGAAGTCTCCTTGCAGCTCCTTTACAATCGTTTATGGTCCATTATAGAAGCTGTCCCGGACCTCGCATTCCTTATGCAGTGAGGGCTGCCAAGCGCAGAGGAATTCGCTTGATTCACGTGTGAAAGAAAGGGTTTGCTGTCTTTCAACTGCTACACTAGTTTTGTTGCTGCCTTCCTCTTCTATTATGTGTACTAGTTGCTGATCTACTCTCTTAACAATCTAGTTTTCTATTAAACAATCGCATGGGTCTTGGACAAAGAAGCTGGAATTCTATCTTTATTTATAATCAATCATCAAATGTCATCGGATGGCAAAATTACATGTACGTCAAACGTCCTAATCAATGAAAAACACATATGACATGGTGAATTTGTTGGAAAATATAGTTTAGGGTGGTGTTATATATAATCACAACCACTAAATATATTTTGCGATATGATACCAATCGAACCACTGGGCTTTTAATTAATTCGATCAACTTAAAATGTACCGGAAATGATCAAGTAACGAGATTAGTAATAACAAAAGTAATAATCAAACTTAATTTATAGATCAAACCGTGTTGTGGCTTAGCAACTGTCCTAAGAACGATTTCGCCGAAGCTAAGGTGCAAACTCCATATAGGCGGCCGTTGCCCAAGATTGATATGGTGTTAACCACTCTAGGTGCACTCTAAGGCAGTTAACTTAGAGTACTTAAATTAGTGTCCAAAGATGTTTATATTAAGGGTTTAAAGGCTATATGTTTAAGGCTAATTTGTGAGCTAAGATATTTGTGGTTTAGGTATATAAAAGAGGATATTAGAATTGGTTTTTCCCTTTGCCTAAAGTATGTCTTTGTTGAATTGTTTTTCTTCTTGTTGGCTCAAAGAAACCTTCTAGCCGTGCATATATATAGGAGAGAGGGGAAGAAGTTAGCTTACCAAGCTAGCAATAATTTTCAACCTTTTTGACAATCATTTTGACAAAGAGGCAAAGGTAGGCAATCAACTACCAACCAAGTTGACAATAGCTCATGGTAGGTCAATAATTCAACTACTACTTTGATTTTTTTACTAACAATCCCCCACAAAAATCAAAGCATGGTTAAGCAATATAAACATGTTTGGGCACAGAGAAATTAATGCGTCGATGCCAATGTCTCGCGACTTGAATTGACACCTAGTGACACCAGGTTTAAAGACAAACGTCCTACCAACTGACAATCGTCTTGAACTTGATAGGGAGGTGTAAGTCCGCCCTTGGGCACACATTAATCTCAGATATTCTCATACTCCGCGATTTGGCGCCTTATACTGGCCATACACCACTCTCGGTAGCTCATAGGTGCTCCAGGAGGGAAGCAGCTACACTTCCACGCCTAAGTAGGTGGATCCATCTAGCGTGTGCTACTTTGACACCTCACATGGTCCATTAAGAGTAATTGCTCAATCTTTACCAACAGTAGCAAAGCACTACAACACACATACACCATAGGGAGGGATACCATGTAGTGCTCTTGAAATTAAGTAATGATTTCGTTAGTACCCTTTGAACTTCCCTTTCGGTGAAGTAGGGATCCATCATTACAATTCCTCAATGGTTCTCAATCCCATCCCCCTCGATGTATCAAAGACTATTTTTCTACACAGGCCTTTCGTTAGCGAATCCACAAGATTCTTTTCGGGCTTCACAAAATCCAGCGATATTACTCCATTTTCCAGTAGCTCCTTCACTACTTTGTGTCCCAATTGTATATGCCTTCTCTTTCTGTTGAAGGCCTTTGTTAGGCGATAATTTGTCGCATTTTACATGCCTTTTTCACCTAATCTTAGCTCGTATAATAACGTAATCTTTAGAGTTTTTTCTTGTTTTATTAAGTATTCTTTGAGATTTTTACTTGTTTTGTTTATTCTTGCAGGTAATAAGTTGAACCAAGCAAATGTCGCGAAAAAGGGCAGAAAAGGATCAAAACAGGCGAAAAGGCGGAAAAACGGGAGCCAGCCGGGGCAGCCGGCCAGCAAGGTGGCACGGTGCAGCCGTACCACCTAGGCACGGTCGTACCTCCCCTTGTTTCCTTCGGTTATTCGCGGCCCGCCTTATCTTCTATTTAATCCTCTTTTCTCGACCTTGTTCGGGACTTCTTCTTCGACTTCCTTAGGGTAGTTTAGTTTAGGTTTTTTTTACCAATAAAAACCCCTTTGAAGGGATGAGATTAGGTTTTTTTAGTTGTTGGTATTTTGGGATTCAAGCTTGCGGATTTCAAGTTCTTCAATCAATTCAAGCATAAGTTTCCCTCTTCCTTTTCTCTATTTATTTCATTGTTGTTCTTGTTTATGTTTTATTAGTTTTAATTCTTGTATTTACTTTGTTTAGTTTATATGTTTAGTTTTTGTTGTTAATTTATGTTATTTACTTGTTTAAATTCGTTTGATTTCATTTCCTTCGCTTTGTTCTTCAAGTTCTTGTTCTTATTGGTTAGTTTAGGTTTTGATTCGTTTTTGATGCTTAGTTGGTAGATTGTGTTGGCTTGGGTTGTGATTAGCCTCTTGATGGCTAATTAATCTTGTACTAGGCCTAACCATACCCAATCTATGCTTAGAACTTAGAGTTTTCCTTCACGCCCGCCAAGTGTTCGATGAAATGCCTGAGAGGGTTTTCATCCATATCTTTGGGCGATTGACTTATGCTGAGAGGTGAGGTCAATTTGCTAGTGTGGGAGAGAGAATAGCCGAGTTCGGGACACGAAAGTAGTATCCGAATCGAGCTAGGTCCGGGGTTGCTAGTTTTGTGGTTTAATTCGCCTAACCCCACGAAAGTAGGTGGTTACACGAGTTAGACTAGCTCATGACCCTTGAGAGAGGGTTTGGGTGGTCTTTGATGGTGCAACCGACCATCTCTTGTTCATAGTGTGGTTAGGTAGGTTAGGACTCGTCTTGGTTAGTTGGTTCATCCATTGGTAAAATCACAACTCCAAGTCGCCTTGTTTCTGTGTATTTGTAGCGTAGTTTAGTTTCCCCTTCTCACCCTTCGATCCTGCCTAGCTTGAGACGCTTTAGTTAGCTCTGGTAGTTGGAAACACAATTCCCTGCGGACGACACCCCAAGTACTCAACGATACACCTTGCACTTGGGGTTTATAAATATTAAAACTCTTTTTCTGCAACAAGTTTTTGGCGCCGTTGCCGGGGAATTGGCGCTTTCCAATATTAGAGTTTACTTAGGCATTCGAGACTAGGCTTTTATTTCGGAAAAAAAAAAATTTCAAAAAAAAAAAAATTCCAATGGCAATTTTCTATTTTCCCCAATGTGAGCAAGAATTATTTTACCGTTATTGGGATCGTTTACATGCTTATCTTGCTCAGTGTGCTTCTTATGGATGTTCATGTGGGAAATGGGAATTATTGCATGTTGTCGATGAGGGTGTGAATTGTGAGACCCGTGCTCTTTTTGAGCATTGGGATTTTTATGTTAGAAATGTTGAAGAAGCATGGGATTTTCTTAATTAGCTGGCTCAGGATACTTATGAATTTGATATTAGCTGTGCTAATTCTTACAACCCAGTCCCTTGCATCCCTGATTATGCCCCTCCTTTGTGTAAAACTTGCCATTGTTCTGATCATAACAACACTTCTTGTCCTTATTATATTTCTGATGATAGCCTTGCTAGAATTAGTAGTATGATAGAGACAATGAAAAAGCAACAAGCTGAGTTTGAAAATAAAATGCGGGAGTTTGACCTATCACATAAGGCCGACCTTAGGTTTAGTTCTCCTAAACGTGATGTTTGTTTGTGTGATGATGGTGCGTCTTTTACTCCCCTAGAATCCGGACTAGAGGCAGTACTTGACCCTTCCCTAACTGCTCCATCCCTTGTTGCTCCACCCTCACCCAGTGCCCTTAGAGACAACACTACGTTTAACATGACCTTGCCTGATCCACCTCTCCCTTTAACTCAGTCGACGGAGTTCGAGGTAGGTGAGACCTTTACTGTTAACGTGAGTGTTGATGAGGATGATGTTTGTTATGATTCAGACAATGATCTTATTGAGGTGCATGATTCTGATGCGGCTCCTGTAGGGAGGTCTTATGGGGATGTTGTGATTACTATGCCAGCTAGTCATGACCTTGTTGAGAATGTATCTCCTGCCCACCTTGATACACCCCATGTTCCCCCTTCAGGTTCACCACCCTCCTCTTCCCCTGAGCACCATAATTTATCACTCGTTGCATGTCATGATATGCTTGCGGAGAATAAGATAGACTATATGAACTCCCTAGGTACCTTCAGAGGGTATGACCCCTCCCTTGATCCTTATAGCTTGTACCTAGGGAGTATGCCTGCGAAAATCATGTTAACCACTGCATTTGATTTCTTTACTGATTTTTCAAAAAATCATTTAGGAGAGCACTTACTATTATTTCTGCATTCCTGTTTAAGTGCTCTTACTTACACTCATCTGAGTTGCAGGCTCAGGTGTTTGATAAACTTCTGCGAGCGTTGACAGCATCTGTGTTGGCGATGCGCGTCCTGAACGCCGCCGAGGAGTGGCTGATGCTCCTCGCGCTTCCCCAACCTCGTCTTAGCGAGGTGTAGTTCGGGTACATTCAGTACCCGACCTGGTATAATCGTTCTCACTCTTCTCTTCCCCCCTTCTTTTTATTTTTTCTTTTCTTTCTTTTTGTTTTTGTTTAGTTGTGAATATTAGGATTGTGTTTTTGGTTGGTGATCATCTTGTGGTGAAATGTGGATGTTGCTGAGCCGTTGTTGGCTGTGATCACCATTTTTGTGTTTTTGTGGTTTTTTATTGTGTTGTGATTGGTGGTGTTGTTGGATTGGTATATATTTCTTGTTGGTGGTGCTAGTTTGGTATATATGTGTGATCTTGTTTTTTTTTGAGATTGCGTTTTTGGGAGAGTGTGTTAGCTTGTGTATATATTTGTCGATTTTGTATGTCTTGTGTTTGTTTTTGTTTTCTTTATTTTTGTGTGTTGATGATGACTCACGGCTCCCAATGAGGACATTGTGAGATTTCGGTGTGGGGGTGGGTCATCTCCCCTTTTCTTTTTATTTTTGCGAAAATTTTTCATTTTTGTATAACTTTTTCATTTTTTCTCCTTTTTGTACAAATTTTTCTTTTCTTTTTGCATTTAGGGGAGTTTTGTACTATTTTGATCCGCCTTGATCCCTGATACCTTGACTATTAGCTCGTATATAAGTATAATGTGCATGATAGATATTCATCCCCAATCTGTCGTTTTAGACCTCAATTCTAACCCCAACAGTCCATCGTAATTTTGCAATCCAGTCCTGAATTCATGTATTGTCATCATCCTGAATTCTTAGTCTTCCACGATCGACTCTCCCATTGTCTACTGCACAGTTCCCTTTATATGTGCTGGCACCCCCCCTTTTTTTTTCCAAAACAAAAGCAAAAACAAACGAATTCAAGCGCTACTGGGTGTATCCCTTTGAGGCGTGACATGAGTTTGTATTGGAAAAAATAATAATGGAAAGAAAGGAAAATGGGGAAGAAAAGAATTGGAAATGACAAGTACCCCTTTGAGGCATGCGCTACTGGGTGTTACCCTTTGAGGCAATACTGCTACTGGGGAAGCCTGCTTTACATGCTAGCCATTCAAAAAGGTAGCTTGTGTCAATTGCGTGGGATTGAGTTTGATTTTGGTAGGCTTAGTGTTAGGGTGATGATACACTTGCACACAGGCACCAGGATGGATTCACTATTTTCATGCGGCGTAGGGTGAAAAGTTGATGTCTGGATGCCATTCTTTGAGATGATGTAAATGCATATAATGCCTGTGTACAGACTGATATTTGAGCTACTAGGTGGTTTTGGTTGATTCGATTGTGTACAGTTTATCCCCATGTATATATTGTGTTTTGCTACTTTTATTTTTCGATTTTTGTTTCTCTTTTCTTTGTTTTTCCTTTTTGAGATTTTGTGGGTATATCTTCTGCAAACCCTCACGAGACCTTACTCGTCCACTTGGGGTAACCAAGGGGTTTAAAGGGCTTATTGCATATGCTAAATGCAATCGCGATTCCTGCGAAAGTGAGTTAGGTTTCTAGATTAGTTTTCTTTTGTTTTGCTCGAGGACGAGCAAAAGATAGGTGTGGGGGTATTTGTTAGGCGATAATTTGTCGCATTTTACATGCCCTTTTCACCTAATCTTAGCTCGTATAATAACATAATCTTTAGAGTTTTTTCTTGTTTTATTAAGTATTCTTTGAGATTTTTACTTGTTTTGTTTATTCTTACAGGTAATAAGTTGAACCAAGCAAATGTCGCGAAAAAGGGCAGAAAAGGATCAAAACAGGCGAAAAGGCGAAAAAACGGGAGCCAGCCGGGGCAGCCGGCCAGCAAGGTGGCACGGCCACCCCGTGCCACATGGCACGGTGCAGCCGTGCCACCTAGGCACGGTCGTGCCTCCCCTTTGTTTCCTTCGGTTATTCGCGGCCCGCCTTGTCTTCTATTTAATCCTCTTTTCTCGACCTTGTTCGGGACTTCTTCTTCGACTTCCTTAGGGTAGTTTAGTTTAGGTTTTTTTTACCAATAAAAACCCCTTTGAAGGGATGAGATTAGGTTTTTTAGTTGTTGGTATTTTGGGATTCAAGCTTGTGGATTTCAAGTTCTTCAATCAATTCAAGCATAAGTTTCCCTCTTCCTTTTCTCTATTTATTTCATTGTTGTTCTTATTTATGTTTTGTTACTTTAATTCTTGTATTTGTTTTGTTTAGTTTATATGTTTAGTTTTTGTTGTTAATTCATGTTATTTAGTTGTTTAGATTCGTTTTATTTCATTGTCTTTGTTTTTGTTCTTCAAGTTTATGTTCTTGTTGTTAGTTTAGGTTTTCATGTGTTTGTGATGTTTAGTTGGTAGATTGTGTTGGCTTGGGTTGTGATTAGCCTCTTGATGGCTAATTAATCTTGTACTAGGCCTAACCATACCCAATCTATGCTTAGAACTTAGAGTTTTCCTTCACGCCCGCCAAGTGTTCGATGAAATGCCTGAGAGGGTTTTCATCCATATCTTTGGGCGATTGACTTATGCTGAGAGGTGAGGTCAATTTGCTAGTGTGGGAGAGGGAATAGCCGAGTTCAGGACACGAAAGTAGTATTCGAATCGAGCTAGGTCCGGGGTTGCTAGTTTTGTGGTTTAATTCGCCTAACCCCACGAAAATAGGTGGTTACACGAGTTAGACTAGCTCATGACCCTTGAGAGAGGGCTTGGATGGTCTTTGATGGTGCAACCGACCATCTCTTGTTCATAGTGTGGTTCGGGTAGGTTAGGACTCGTCTTGGTTAGTTGGTTCATCCATTGGTAAAATCACAACTCCAAGTCGCCTGTTTCTGTGTTTGTAGCGTAGTTTAGTTTCCCCTTCTCACCTTTTGATCCTGCCTAGCTTGAGACGCTTTAGTTAGCTCTGGTAGTTGGAAACACAATTCCCTGCGGACGACACCCCAAGTACTCAACGATACACCTTGCACTTGGGGTTTATAAATATTAAAACTCTGTTTTTCTTGCAACAGCCTTACCTATTGCAACTGAAATTGGTGTCATTTTATCACAATGCAGTGCAATCGAAGGAGGCGGCTTACCCACAATGGGATGTCTACTAGCAGATTTTTCAACCATTCAGCCTCACGGCCTGCCAATTCAAGAGTGATAAACTCATATTCCATAGTAGACATAGCAGTACAAGACTGTTTAGCAGATTTTCAGGATACAACACCTCCACCTAGTGTGAACACATAACCACTAGTGGAAATTTTCTATAATGTAAACCCCAATCAAGAGTACCTTTTAAATATTTAAGTAAGAGTTTTAACACTATCCAATTATTATCACTTGGGTTATGAGTACATCTGCTAAGTCTACTTATAGCATATGCAATATCAGGTCTTATATAATTCATTAAAAATATGACACTGCCAATTATTTTTACATATTCCATTTGGCACATAGGAACGCCTTTATTTTTCACTAGACGCATACTAGCATCGTAAGGTGTCCTAACAGGATCAACATCAAATGACTCAAACTTTCTAAATATTTTATCAATATAATGAGACTAGTTAAGATTAATGCCATCTTGGGTCCTCTTGATTTTGGCTCCTAAGATAACATTAGCTTCACCCATATCTTTCATTTCAAATTGGATACTTAGAAAATTTTTAGTATCACTAACAATATCCATATTTGTGCCAAATATAAGCATCTCATCAACATATAAGCATATAGTAACACAACCATCAGAAACATGCTTAGAATACACACAAGTGTCACCTTCATTTGCCTTAAAGCCATATGTTATAATTGTGCTATCAAATTTTTCATACCACTGTTTAGGGGCTTATTTTAATCCATACAAGGATTTTATCAATTTACACACCTTATGTTATTGCCTCGTTACCACAAAACCCTCAGGTTGTTCCATATAAATTTCTTTATCTAGATCCCCATTCAAAAATACAATTTTCACATCCATTTGATGCACAATTAAGCCATGAATAGAAGCAAGTGTAATCAATACTCTAATGGTGGCTATTTTAGACACAAGAGCATATGTATCAAAATAATCAATTTCTTTCCGTTGATTAAATCCTTTAACCACCAAGCGAGCTTTATATTCATCAATCGATCCATCAGCCTTTAGCTTTTTCTTAAATACCCATTTACACCCCAAAGGTTGACAACCTCAGGGAAGGTCAGTTAATACCCATATATGATTACTTAATATAGAATCAAGCTCACTGTTAATAGCTTCTATCCAGAAAATAGCAACAATTGATTTCATGACTTCTTCATATGTTTTGAGATCTTCTTCAATAATATATATGCAGAAATAAATTCCTCATTTAGGATGCCATATTCAACTAAAAATGCGGTAATAAAATAAGGACCAAAATTAGTTTCTTTCCTGATTCTTTTACTTCTTCTTAATTCTACATGAGCTGAACATGCATGTCTTTTAGGGGATACTTTATGAGAGATGTGATGATCATGAGATGCAATTTTCATAGGAAATACATTTTCAAAGAATTCAGCATCTCTAGCCTCAATAATATTACCATGCATACATGAGTCATTTGCACCTTTAATAATAAATCGATATGCAACACTTACATAAGCATATCCAATAAATAATGCATAAATGATTCTAGGATCAATTTTCTCCCTTTTAAATTCAGGTAATCCCACTTTAGCTAAACACCCCCACACTTTCAATTAATTCAGGTTAAGAGGATGCCCTTTTCATAATTCATATAGGGTCTTATCAAGGTTCTTATGAGACACACGATTTAATACATGACATGTAGATAAAATAGCCTCCCCCCACATATGATCAGGAAGCCCAGAACTAATTAACATAGCATTCATCATATTTTTGAAGGTTCTATTTTTTCTTTCTACTACACCATTCTGTTCTGGAGTATAAGGTGCAGTCCATTCATGAATAATTTCATTAGCGTCACAATAATTTTTAAGACTTGTTGGGTCATATTGTCAATCTCTGTCACTTCCAAATCTTTTTATTCTTCTGTCTAGCTGATTTTCAACTTTAGCTTTATATTTAATAAACATTTCTTCTACTTCATCTTTTGAGTGTAGGAGATAAACCATAGTATAACATGAGTAGTCATCAACAAATGTAATATAATACTTTTTACTGCCTCTACTCATATGGTTCTTAAAGTCTCCCAGGTCACTGTGAATAAGCTCAAGCAACTCGGTTTGTCTTTCTATGAATTTAAACCGTTTCTTATGAAAGTTAGCTTCAACACATAGTTCACATTTAGAAAAATTCATATTAGACAATTTAGGAATCGAGTTAAGATGCTTGAGCCTTTTAATAGAGTCAACATTTACGTGTCCTAATCTAGCATGCCATAAATCAAGTGATTCAACAGTGTAAGCAGAAGAGGTACTGGCCATTTTATTCATATTCTCGGAAATTGTGTTAAGCACAATCAGACCACTATTGCAGCAGAAACAGTTTCCCACAAATTCACCATTACAAGTTATGACTAGACGACCAAAAACAAAGGTTAATTTTAGACCCGCTTTCATGAGGAAGCTACTAGATATGAGGTTTTTATGCATTTCAGGCACATGCAGCACATTACTAAGAGTAAGTAGTTTTCCACAAGTGAGTTTTAAAGTAATCTTTCCTTTTCTGATGACAGAGGAAGATGTGGAGTTACCCATAAAAACATTTTCACCTTCGTCAATTTTTTCGTAAGACAGAAACAGTCTATGATCGGCACATATGTGTTTGTAGCATCTGTGTCAACGATCCATTATTCCACGGTGTTGCCAACTAAATTTACTTCTGACACGACTACAGTAATAATATCATATTCAACTAGATTGGTATTTCCTTTCTTGGATTTGCAATCTATGGCCTTGTGACCACGCTGCCCACATTCATGGCATTTACCCATGAATTTGTATTTTTGCACCTTTCCTTGTGGCTTGCAATCACTTTTGTAGTTTTCCTTTCTCTTATTTTTGAACTTGTTAAAATTAGCAGATCTAGGCTCCACAAGGTTAGCTCTAGAAAAACTAGAGTTATGAGAAATTCTTTTATCTTTCAATCTGTTTTCTTCCTCAATTTTTAGACGATTAATCAAGTCTTCTAAAGTCTAATCTTTCTTTTCATGCATAAGTTGATTTTGGTATTCCTTCCAAGACGGTGGCAATTTTTCAATCAAAGCAATAGCTAGGGTCAGAACACATATTTTCAATCCTTCAGATGTAATAGTAGAACACAGATTTTCATATTTATGAATCTGATCAATAATAGACTTATCTTCCTCGATATTGAAATTTAGCCATCTACAATTGTATAACGTTTAGACCCAGCATCATCACCACCATTTTTTCTTTGTTAAGAGCATTCCAAATGTCCTCAGTAGAGTCATATTTCATATAAATGCAAGTAATGCATTAGACATATGATGTAATAACATTTCTTTGCAAATTTTATTATCTCTATCAAATTTTAGCTCATATTCAGCTTTTTCCTTTGCATCTTTAGGAATAACCTTTTCTTCCAGGACATATGCAATCTCAATTTGTTCAAGATAAAATTTCATTCTAACAATCCAACGGTTATAATTTTTACCATCTAACGGTTCTAACTTAGACATATCAGGGATAACATATTTAGAGGCCATAATTGTGTATAACCGAAAATCGTTCTTAGATTGTTGGAAAATATAGTTTAGGGTGGTGTTATATACAATCAGACCACTAAATATATTTTACGATATGATACCAATCGAACCACTAAGCTTTGAATTAACTCGATCAACTTAAAATGTATCTGAAATTATCAGGTAATGAGATTAGTAATAACAAAAGTAATAATCAAAATTAATTTATAGATCAAACCACGTCATGACTTAGCCACTGTCCTAGGAACGATTTCGCCGAAATTAAGGTGTAAATTTCATACGGGCGGCCATTTCCCAGGATTGACACAGTGTTAACCACTTCAGGTGTACTTCTAGGCAGTTCACTTGGAGTACTTGAATCAATACCCAAAGATGTTTATACTAAAGGTTTAAAGGCTATGTGTTTAAGGCTAATTTGTGAGCTAATATATTTGTGGTTTAGGCATATAAAGGAGGATATTAGAATTGGTTTTTCCCTTTGCCTAAAGTATGTCTTTGCTGAATTTTTTTTCTTCTTCTTAGCTCAAAGAAACCTCCTAGCCGTATATATATATATAGGAGAGAGGGGAAGAAGTGAGCTCACCAAGCTAGCAACAATTTTCAATATTTTTGACAATCCTTTTAACAAAGAGGCAAAGGTAGGCTATCAACTACCAACCAAGTTGACAATAGTGTATGACATGTCGATAATTCAACTACTACTTTGATTTTTTCACTAACAGAATTCAGACAACTTGGGCAATGGGCATTTTTACTACCAAGCTACCATTGAATTCAACGAAAGGAAAATGACAGGACGGAAAAGTGTGTTGCACGGTTCTATGTCAACATATCCAATTCTTATCCCCTGCTCTAGAGAAACACAGAGATTACATAAACAAAGCACAGAGGTCAAATTAGGTTTCTTCCTCAGCAAGACCTAAACTTAACCATCACTGCTCTACCTATGCCCTTTTAGTAGCAGTGTATGTACATTTCCACGCCTATAAATCTAGTCATATTTTGAAATTTATATGGTGAAGGTATATCAATTATTTCATTTATTTTGTTTGCTCTTTCTTTACTACCCCTTGGCCAAGGAGCAACCTAACTCATCCATGGGCAAGCATGTATCCCTTGGAGAATGTTAAAAAGTGCATCTGGTATGGCTACACCATAAGGAGGCTTGGCAATGTATGCACTGGCATAAAGTTTCATGAGAAGGTTTTCATTGTGTGCTTTTCTTCACTGGTTTTAAAAATTAAAAAAATGGTCGGGCAACACTTGGTTTGTGACTTTTATCAAATTGTACTGCCATCCGCATCATTAACTGTTGAAAAAAAAAACACAAATTAAATAGAAAAGGAGCTCATTTTTACCCAAAACATTTATTCAATCAACAAATGGGATTTTCCTAAGAAAATTACTCGAGAAAGCTTAGAATTAGACATACAAATGGGTGTCTGTATTGTCGGAATAAGCTATCAGAAGGTTTACAAGGAGTTTGAGAAAGAAAATAGAAAAGCAGGTTTAATGCTCCTTTCAAGTTTCATTGAGCTCTTGTGGCAAATGATTTAGTTGATTAGAGTGACATATTAGCAATTACTTATTGCCTATTTTGTTGTTTAGTGTTGAGTGCTCTTCTTCCTTATATTAGTAGCTGTAATTCTTCCTTTTAGTAGTCTCTTTATTTATACCTAGTAATTTCTTTATGGGGTTTTTCCTACTAATGATGGAAAAAAAAACAAAAAAACAAATGAGATTTCCTATCCTACACAAATAGTTTCAATGAAAGAACATTCAACATCTTCTCATACTTTTTAAAGTTAAATTCAAAATTGGAGGTGTTTGATAACAATAGCTTCTTGGGGAAAAAGTGCTATCTGGGGGTATTTCAACTGTTTTGACCAAACTAAATAGCTAAATGGGTGTTTGATAAACAGCTGTTTGAAACAGCTATTTGTCGTCAAATAACGCTTTTTGAAAAGGTTATTTCAGTTAACCTTTTCAAAAGAGCTTTTTGTGAAAATGACGCATTTGTTCAGGACTTTAAATAAATTACATTACATGCCATTACATTATACTTATAGAATATTATTTTATAAAATAGAAAGAGTATACAGTATTATAAAGTATTACTTAGTAGCATTCGACCCAATTAGATCTTGAGGATTAAAAAGAGTACAGATATTTTCTTTATTTTTTTAAGGCAAAAACAAACCGTTAAAGTTGCATTGTCTCTTTTACTGTTTTTTTCTTAACCAAGTAGAATACGTTTCGGTGCAGATTCTCTAATTTTGTTAGTATATTATATCACACTTATTTGATTCTCTTACCATGCACCTTTGTAAACATCTAATATTTTGATATTTATACTTTAGATTATTCAATCTCCCTTCTGATTACCTTGACAATGAGCTTTGGATTGATGCGAAATAGTAACATTTGATACTATGTTTTGTATTAACTGAATCTAATAAATATAAAGTTATTATAAACCAAAAAAAATTAAAAATAACAAAATAATGTTATAAAATACTGGCATCATTTACATAAGAACAAACTAAAAAGAAATAAGATAGATGATGAATACAAGTTATGTAGAATTTAATAAGAAAGCAAAGTTTCATCAATGAAGTTTTTCTTCTTTTTTTTTTGTGTGGTCATAAATGAAGCTAATTTATAAATATGACACCAATTAAAACTTTTTAAAAAGAAATTGACCAATAAATAAAAAAATATGTTTTACTAAAAAATAATTTAGAGATAAGGATATAAATGAAATTTTACCAAACATCTTTATTAGAAATATCTAACTTTACCAAATAATTTTTCTACAAACAGTTAATT
Source organism: Carnegiea gigantea (assembly GCA_029747015.1). NCBI lineage: Eukaryota > Viridiplantae > Streptophyta > Magnoliopsida > Caryophyllales > Cactaceae > Carnegiea > Carnegiea gigantea. Next base: position 90,671 of record JAKOGI010000015.1, on the reverse strand, counting down.
CAAATAGATAATGCAAATAGCTAATACAAATAGCTAATAACTAACAACTAATACAAATAACTAACAGTTAATAACTAATACCTGTTTGCCAATTAGAGCTATTGTCTTTTATGATGGAAGTTCTGCACTCCACTGAACTTTGCATTTTGATTTAATTTATCCCTGTCACAAGTTCTCGTGCTAGTTAACTTGGAATAATTTTGAAACATATGTGAATCAAATTGGAAAAATTAATACGTGGGGACGAGCAATTGTGAAATAAATGGTGAATTTGGTGGAAAATAATGTTGAAGTTCTTCTAAAAGTTGATGAAATTGAATGCCATGAATGCAGAAAATGGTTACAGTATTCAAGGCAGTTGGGTCATTAATAGTTTGGTAATTTTTAAGATAATTAGCATAGGATCTTATGATTCTTATCATTTCACTTTTTCTTAAAAAATTTCTTTCTCTTAAGAAATTCAAAATAATTACCACAGTTGAATTTTCATTACCTTAATACAAGGATTGCTTGTCGGCCGTTTATAGTGAAAATAGGCAGGAGTTGTTCTCCATCTTCCCCCCTCCCGGCCCCTCTCACTAGGCAATGTGTGGGACTTAAGGATACGTAACGGACCGGATCAGGTCAGCTTAAGGCAGATCCTTTTATGAAGTATGCCAAGTTAGTTCATGGTTGACCTATTAACGATTTGGGTCAGGTCGAGCCTTTTATGTAAATAAACATGTTAGGTCAGGTCCGCCAATGGGCGATCCACTTTTGAACCCTTCAAAATCGAAGAAATTTGCCAAAAAAACTGTGTACAACAATTATTATTATGTATATAAAGCGTTGGTAATATACTTACGTAATTGTAGCACGTAAATTAGTATGTCAAGTATGTTGAAAAGGTAACGAATCACTAAACATGCCGTTAACAGGTTGATTCGGTCGGACCTGTTAATACGTTTTAATGGGCCACCCCACTATTAACCTAGTCCATTATTGATCCTATTTTAAACGGGCTGATCTACTTGACCTAATGCGCACCTAACCTGTTGTCAAGTGTCCATCCCTGATGGAACTTATTCAATCATATATGTTTTTCAAAATGTAATATATGATAATTTAACTTTAAGTCCTAACAAAATATTTAAGAAGTATCTTGTAATAATTTTTTTTTTAAAACTTTTAGACCTTATGTCAACATAAATGTGAAAAGGATTTAATGAGAGGAAATATTATTTGAATAACTTTTTAAAACTTGACAAGAGATCCCATTAAATTCTTATTAGTGAGTTATTCACCGCTCTCCACGTTCGATGATTATCATTTGCCTTGTGAAAACCGGTAGGGGGCGTTCTCCATCTTCCTCATCCGATCATTCCCCCGCTAGGGTCCTCTCATAAGGCATTGTGTGTGACCTATCAAAGTTGGAGGAACACAAAGGGAAAAAAATTATTTTCAAAAAAAAACTCTACTAGGTGTGGACTTTAATTAAGTCAGCTCTTTTTAAATAATTTCCCACTGGCGGACTTACTCCCATTGCTGTACATCCACACACACATACACAACATCCCCTCTCTCCCCCTCCCCCACCCCCAAAAAAAGATAGAGATGGAGAGGGGGTGATGGATGCCAAAGTATACTGTGCGCCATTAGAGGGATCATGGGAGAAGCTCAATTCGGAGCCATGGCGTGATCATGTAACACCTATTGGGAACACAGTCCTCCATGTTTGCTTGGGGACATCACCCAAAATGGGTAACACAAATATTGAGTTCATCACTAATGTACTCGATCAGGGAGCTCAGTGGGGATCACAGTCTAATCTCCTCTGGTGTGTGAATGCCAGCGGGGAGATCCCACTGCATTTATCCGCAAAGTTTGGACACCACAATGCTGTGGAGTGTTAGAAATAGTGATATAATGGCTGCTAAGATGACAGGGAGATGCACTATGTCGTGGATAGAACCATTGGCTTGAAAGCTAAATTCACTCAACTGAGGTGCAAATCGTTGAGGCAAAGTAGCTCTCCAAAGTTCAACACAGCGAGCCTCTCACTCGTGCACTCAAGGGAGAAACTATGGAGTATGATAATCTGTTGCCCAGGAAGAGAGGAAGAGAATAAGAAGAGAGGAAGCTTGCATGGTTTTTGTGTCCTTTAAAGCTGCAAAAGAGCTCTTTATATAGTAATCTGATGAAGCAAAGGGCTGTTGAATAGCCATAATTAGAGGAGGGAAAAGTAGAAAAAAGCAAGAAAGGGAGAGAATCATGTAACTAAAGCAGTAATGGGGGAGAGAATCATGATGATTGAGCAGAGATAGAGGAAGACTCAGTCAACTAGCCGTTAGGACTACGACAGCTCATACGCAATCAGTCCAATGAGAATATAATCAGTAAGCCCCCGACTCGGACGGGCGGGCGGCGGCGGTGCGCACGCATGGCAGCCCTAGTCCCCTCAACTCCCTTAAAACATGACTTCTAGTTATTCAATAAGCGTAAGGAGAGTAGGATATATAAACTCTTCAAACCACTCCCAAAAGTTTCATATAGGACAACAAAGGAGATAGAGAGAGTAAGTAAGTGAACACCCTTTTGGGGTGCCATTACTCCAACAATCCCCCCTAATGGCACACAAAAAGAAAAGAAGAATGAGAAAGATTTCTTGGGCAAGAATCGTCGGATACTTAAGTATCAATGTCTTTCGATTGAATTGATACGTAGTAAAGAGAGGCAACATCTAAGTCTGACAAGTGAACTTAGTCTTGAACTTGTTAAACTTTGAATGAGGCCCTCTCAACACATTTCAACCCTAAAAGATGTATACTCTGCGATGATCACTAGTGCTTCTAGGCCCATGCGTATACCTCGGGTCACATAAGTGTTCTAGAGAGACAGCCCTAGTATCTCACAGAAGGCGGTCAGATCTTCACACTTACTTAGGTAATTCCATCAGTCTATCTCTACTTAGACCACCATATTATGGCTTAGAATTATTAAGAGCATATGTTAGCTCAATCTCTTATAGAGTGATAATAAATCTATCAAGTGCTTCTCTATAGCACCACCATAATAGGCTATGGACTCATTAATGTGCTTCTCTATAGCTCAAGCAGTATCACACGCCATAGGGATGGGAAGTAGTGTAATTAGAAGATTAGTATGATTTCGTTTGACCACAAATGGGTATCCACTGTACCTCTTCATTCCATGGGCTTTAGCCCCATCCCCCTCGATGATTCGAGAACTACTCTTCTTGGCAATCCCTTTGTGACAGCGTCTGCCAAGTTTTTCTCGAATCTCACATACTCTAAGGAGATAACACTGTACTTCAGCAATTACTTTACCACACCATGTCTAATATAGATATGTCTCTTTTTGTCCATTGTAGACACTATTGTGCGCAACTCCAATTGCTGCTTGCGAGTCACAATGCTAGGAGATAGGTGTTGATTGTTTCCCCCACAATGGTATGTCTGTCAGGAGACCCTTAAGCCATTCTGCTTCTTGACCTACCAACTCAAGAGCAATAAATTCAGATTCCATGGTTGAGCGAGCTATACATGTCTGTTTTGCAAACTTCCATGAAATGGCTCTTCCTCCCAATGTAAAGACATAGCCACTCATAGAACTCACCTCATCGTTATCAGCAGCCCAATTTGCATCACAAAAACCTTCTAGTACAGTAGGAATCCATAGTACCTCTAAGGTATCTCAATAAATGATGAAGTGCATCCCAATGTTCTTTAGCAGGGTTGTGAGTGTATCTGCTCAATCTACTAACGGCATATGCAATATCAGAATGAGTGTAGTTCATGAGAAATATCAGACTGCCTATTATTTTTACGTATTCGACTTGAGACACACTAGGTCCTCTATTCTTCTTAAGATGTATGCTAGAGTTATAGGGAGTTCTCACAGGTACCACATCAAAAGATTTAAACCTTTTCAATATTTTTTCAATATAATGAGACTGATACAAGGAAAAGCCACTCTTGGTTTTTCTAAGCTTAATCCCTAAGATCACATCTGCTTCTTCTAAGTCTTTCATTTCAAAGAGAGAAGACAAAAGTCTTTTAGCCTCGTTAACAACAGACAAGTTGGTACCAAAAATCAGCATATCATCCACATATAAGCATATGATTACATAATCAGATCCAATCATCTTAGAATAAATACAAGAACCTGAGTTATTAACAGTAAATTCATTTTTCTCTAAAGAGGTAGCAAACTTTTCGTACCACTATTTGGGGGACTTGCTTTAGACCATAAAGAGATTTTCTCAATTTGCATACCTTATTCTCCTGACCAGGAACCTCAAGCTATGACATATAAATCTCTTCTTGTAAGTCACCATTGAGAAAAGCTATTTTAACATCCATCTGATGCACAACAAAATCATGAATGACAGCTAAAGCAACTAGAGTTCTGATCGTTACAATTTTAGTCACAGGGGAATATGTATCAAAGAAATCAATTCCCTTCTTTTGATCAAATCCTCTAATAACTAATCTAGCTTTGTACCTTTTAATAGAGTCATCCGTCCTAGGTTTCTTCTTAAAGATCCATTTACTACTAATAGTTCTACATCCCTCAGGCAAGTCGGTCAGCTCCCCAGTTTTGTTTGACTCAAGGGAATCTATTTTACTCTTAATGGCTTCTTTCTAAAATGTAGCATATATAGACCTCATAGCCTCTTGATAGGTTTTAGAATCTTTCTCAAGTAAGAACGGAGATACAAACTCATCGGTTAAAAGATCAAAGCTCTCAAGGGCTTCTACTAAAAAAGAAGTGATAAAATCAGGGCCAAAACTAGTTTCAATCCTCTGCCTCTTGCTTCTTCTAGGTTCAGTTACCAAGTCTCTAACACTAGAGCTAGAAGCAGGTAAGTTCACATGTTAAGGCACGACATTAGACACAACATGTGGCACATCCTTTTTCAAAGGGAAAATATGCTCAAAAAATTCAGCATCCCTATACTCAGAAAAAGAGAAATCAGATAATGATATAAGTCTGTATGCAGCACTGTTTTGAGCATAACCTATAAAAACAGCATCAAAGGTCTTGGAGCCAATATTCGAACGTTTATGATTAGGCAGTGCAACTTTGGCCAAGCACTCCTACACTTTTAGGTAATTCAGGTTAGGAGTATATCCTTTTCATAACTCATATGGGTCAGATCTAACTTCTTATGGGGAACTCTATTGAGTATAAAACAAGCAGTCAAGACAACTTCCCCCCACATGTTATCAAATAATCCAGAACTTACAAGCATGGCATTCATCATATCTTTAAAAGTACGATTTTTCCGTTTAGCAGCACAATTTTACTGAGGCATGTAGAAAGCACTAGTTTCATGTATTATCCCATTTTTCTCATAAAAAGCAGTCAAAGAGTTTGTATCATATTCTCCACCTCTATCAGACCTAAGTCTCTTGATTTTCCGATCTAACTAGTTTTCAACTTCAACTTTATACTTTAGGAACATTTCCTCAGCCTCATCTTTAGACTGGAGAAGGTGCGGGTTTTTAACTTCAGCTTTATACTTTAGAAATATTTCATCAGCCTGATCTTTAGACTTGAGAAGGTAAACCTTGTATACCTAGAGTAGTCGTCTACAAAGGTGATGTACTATTTCTTTTCACCCTTACTCATTGTATTCTTAAAGTCTGCTAAATATGAATGCACAAGTTTCAACAAATTTGTTTTCTGGTAGTTACTGATTTAAACAATTTCTTGGCAAATTTTCCTTCAACGCAAACAGGACACTTAGAATAGTTTTCAGTATTCACACTTGGAATTAATCGCATGTTTCTAAGCCTTTTCAATGAAGCAAAATTAACATATCCAAACCTACCATGCCACCAGTCAACAGACTCAGTAATATAAACAGAATTGACAGCAATTTCATTATTAACTTGTGCAGCAGCATTTAAAACAAGTAATCCCCCACTATGATACCCTTCCCAACAAAGTCCTCATTTCGCATGACAACAACTTTACCAGCTTTTTGCACAATTTTCAGTTCAGCAATATCAAGAAGGGTACTAGAAACTAAATTTGTACGAAGGGAAGGGACAAACAAGACATTACTCAAAGACAACAGTTTTGCTGAAGTAAACTTAAGTAGAACCTTCCCTTTACCCTTGACAGCGACTGTAGATGAGTTGCCCATATAGACGCATTGTCCATCAGCAACTTCTTCAAAATCGATCATGGGGTCTTTGTTAGCATAAACGTGTCTTGAAGCTCTAGAATCTATTCTGCGTGACTGCACATATTATCTCATTGTCCTCGATTTCAGCAATGTCAGCAGTGTTGGCAGTAGGTGTTGAGGACTTATGTTTGGCTTGACTTGACCCTTTTCGCTGATTGCATTGATAGACCATATGCCCGCTTTGCCGTACACATAACACACTACCTTATGCTTCTGAATTTTCTTGTTGGCAGCATTCTGGTTTCTGAGATTTAGCTTCTGGAATTGCTTCGCTTTGCCTTTGAACCTGTCTTTGTTCACTGGCATAATAGATTCAACTAAGTTAGAATTAACAGAATTTATCAAAAGTGAAGACATCTTATCTTTCAACCGGTTTGCCTCTTCAGTCCGCATGTGGCTGATCAGTTCCTGCAATGTGAGATCTTTCTTCTCATACTTGAGATGGTTTCATTAATCACTCTAAGATGGTCGAAACTTCTCGATCAATACGTTAGCTTGAAGAATTTTGCACATCTTCAGAACCTCAGCCAAAACCTCAGCACACAGATTCTCGTAGGTGTGAACTTGTTCCATGATTGGTTTGTCGTTCACAATCTGAAACTGCAACCACTTGCCAACGATATATTTTTTTTTTCCCGGCATCGTCTGAGTCATATTTTGCATCTAATTTGGTCCATATTGTCTTGGCAGATTTGAAGTTCACAAATAGGTCAAACAGTGGGTCGGATATATTGTTCAGTAGGTAACTCCTAGCCAGTTTGTTGTCCTTTTCGAGTTTTTTTTTTGGTGACATTATCAAGTGGGATAGAGGGTGTTTTCGGGACAGCAGGAGTAGAAGGTTCAGCATCAGTGGATGTATTGCTATCGTCCGGAAGGTCCATAGTGAGAACGTAGTCGATCTCCAGTTGCTCGAAATAGAGGAGCAGTTTATAGGACCAGTATTTGTAATTGGTTCCATCAAGGGGTTCAATTTTATATAGTTCACGAAGAGTTTTTGGGATGGCAGCTGTAACGCCCCCAACTCCTGATTCCTGATTACTCTAACTTAATCAGTTATTTACTCATGATTTGCAACGGAAGTCTTTTGATTAGAGGCATTACCGCCGTTCTATGCCGGAACAAGGCTACCTAAATTTACCTGTAACACTGTGAATGCTTGGCCAGCTAACGTTCAGTAAGATTGCAACTCTCGCTCATTCCTTGCTACCTACTAGCTTACCGGGAGGGAAACCATTTACTGATCCCTTATCTAAAACAAAACACAAACATTCGAAATATGAGTCGAAGCTCAGCACGTACATCCCTATGCAGTAAATAGACTTGAAGTTTAAATAGTTGGGCGCCCGCATTTCAAAACATTTTATTTTGCAAAAAGGAGAGAGAGAATGTATGAGTAAAACTGATTTGCAGATTATTATCTGAAAGTGGACCCTGATTGACATATGATGCGATCTTGAGATAGGTGCACACCTTCCAGGCTGATCGAGAAGTCTGAGTTGCAGCCGCGCGGGTAAATTGAAGGGCATAAACCCTGCTGATTGATAATTAATGGGGCCACTTACTTATGTGACAAAACATTGCGTCAAAAGATTTATTATATGAACATTATATTGATTTTGTAGAGTTTGAGAAACATGTAAGTTTTTAAAGAGCACAAGCAATGTACGCACCTGGTCTTTGAGAATCTCTCTCCGTTTAATTGAAAAATCGTTTACTAGCAGCTTGAAACAATAGATGTAGGCTCACTTCTGCTCCAAATATGTAATTTTCTTGATTAGTACAAGATTAAGAAATTTTATCACATTTATTAACTTAATGCATAATTTAAATTTTCTCGACTTCTCTTTTTATTATTAGCGTAAAAATTATTATTAACTTAATTTGATTCCATTTTATTTTTGTTTTTGTTCCCCTTTCTTAATGTTGATGATGTTCGTTTAACAAGTGTTGTAAAAGTGAAATATGGTAACTTGTCATGTGGTTATTAATAACGACATTATTACCATCACTATCCGAATCATTGCTATAAGTTCCATACACTATTAGTATTATCGTCATTAGAAATTATTGATCCCTACCACCATTATTATCATTAAAATTGTTATTATCATGGTTATATTTATTGTTATTAGTATTACTGTTATTAATATCCATCGCACTTATGGATATAAACCACATTAATAGTGTATTAATGAACACTTTTGGTTATAACCTTATTGGGTGAGTCACCGATAAACTTTATTCTTGGATTTCGACACGGTTTAGATGAGGTCACGACCTTGGGCTCGGGTGTCAGATCGAGTCACATTCACACGATTATCCAGATCTTATAATCCAATTCACCCCCACACTTACCCACACATTTCTTTTAGTCTTTAATTATGCCCAAATGCTTAGGTAAACATAAATGAAGCAACCCAATTTTTTAAGTTTTAACTTCATCCAACCATCAAAACACATAGTTAGACTTGAGTTTTATCCAAGCACCTAACCCCAAAATTCACATGTTCATGGTCATTACCTACATATAATCAACATATAATTCTCATTAATTTCCTCCAAATTTTCATTATAGTTCGCTTAAAACCATCCAACCAACTATAACCAAGTTTGTATTTCCTTTATTCAAATCAGAACCTTAAGCACCAAATCATGATCATAAGTTAATATACACATTAACCTCATAGGTATACACATATATCTTTAATTAACCATCAATTAACTCATTCAAATACTAATACTCCACGCAATCAATCTTGAGCATTATTCAAGCCATAAGTCCTCATATCTCAAGTTCATGGACACAACTCATCCACCAAACACTTATTTTACTTCAATCTCGTTTCAAAAAGCATTAAAATCAATCTCAACATCACCATGAACAACCAATATCCAACATAATTTCCAAACCCCTCATTCACCACACTCATCCTCATACTTCAAGTGCACAACTCAAATCAAACCACCATAATGATTCAAGAAATTTGCAAATACACACTCATCAATGTTAATTACACCTTAACTAACAAAATACAAGTATAAAAGATCAAAATTTGAATTAAAGGCTAGTTAGAGTTTCACCTCTCAACCACTTGAATATACTCAAAGGGGAGCAAGAACCGGTTCAAAATGGTGGCATCGGGACGGGCAGCTGCTGGGGAACAGACGGCGACGGTTTTCAGTGACGGTGGGCGGCCGGCGTGTGGTGGTGGGCTGAGGCAGGGGCTGGCGAACAGGGGAAGGCAAGGGGAGGGGGACGTCGGGTCAGGGGGCAGAGCAATTGGGGGGGAATGTTTGGGATTTTATTATTTTCATTTGTTTAGTTTTGTTTGTTTAATTTAGGTTAAAAAAACTCCTTTTCCTTTTCTTTTTTTTTTCCTTCTACCTTTTGTTTGTGGACACATAACCCCACCTTTTTTTTTCCTAGATTTTTCTTAGATAAATATCCAACCTCCCTTATTTTATTTTCTTTTATTATTATTTTTTTGATTCATTATATACATATATACATCTTTAGATATAATTGTGGGTATATATGATTGAAGTAGTAATTTTGGCTAGAGTTAATAAATTTAAATTTTACATCCTTTAGATATAATTTTGGGAGAAGATATTCTCATTTTCTTCTTCTTCTTCTTCTTCTTCTTCTTCTTCTTCTTCTTCTTATTATTATTATTATTATTACTACTACTACTACTACTACTACTACTACTACTACTACTACTACTACTACTACTATGTTTGTTCTCTTAGTATCATTATTATCATTATTGTACAAATTTACCCTTTGATAATTAGGCTATTTTATTTCATTTGTTTACTTATTTTTTTTTAATTATGCAGTCATTCAAATATTTATTAGAATCTTGAATGAATTATTTAAGAAGTATTATAAGGTTCATTTCGAGGCCACATCATCGTTTCAACCTGCGATGCGTGTTATAAATACGTATATATAAAATGATAAATTGAAATGTGATGCCCAACTTAATTAATTTATGATTAGCGTAATTTGAAGCAATTAACATGAAGTTTAGGTTCGGGCCGTTACGGCAGCCGTCGAATTTAGCTTTCAGATTATTGGAAATAGTGATATAATGGCTGTTGAGATGACAGGGAGATGCACTGTTTCGTGGATAGAACCACTGACCTGAAAACTAAATTCGCCCGACTGAGGTGCAAATTGTTGAGGCAAAGTAGCTCCCCAAGATTTAACACAGCGAGCCTCTCACTCGTGCACTCGAGGGAGAAACTATGGAGTATGACAATCTGTTGCCCAGGAAGAGAGGAAGAGAAGAAGAAGAAGAAGAAAAGAGGAAGCTTGCATGGTTTTTGTGTCCTTTAAAGTTGCAGAAGAGTTCTTTATATAATAGTCTAATGAAACAAGGGAGCTGTTCAATAGCCATAATTAGAGAAGGAAAAGGGGGGCGGAAAAGCAGGAAAGGGAGAGAATCATGTAACTAAAGCAATAATGGAGGAAAGGATCATGATGATTGAGCAAAGATGGTAAAAGACTCAGTCAACTAGCCGGTAGAATTATGACAGCTCATGCGCAATCAATCCAATGAGAATTCCTCAAAAAAAATATAATCAATAAGGCCCAAGCCCACAACCCTTGGCCTAAGTCACCTCAAAGCCCTTAAAACATGGCTTCTAGCTATTCAATAAGTGCAAGGAGCGTTGGATATATAAACTCTTCAAATCATTCCCAAAGGTTCCATGTGGGACAACAAAGGAGATAGAGAGAGTAAGTAAGTGAACACCCTTTTGGGGCGCCATTACTCCAATATGGAGGAATTCCTATGCCGAGCTTGGGCAGTGAACGAGGAGGAGGTGAGGAAGATGCTGAGGAAGACCAACAACGCCAAGGATACGGCATTACGGCCGTGCATGAGGCAGCCAGGGGTGGTTATCATAGAATTGTCGAGTTATTAGTCAAGGCAGATCCGAGTGCCGCGGAAAGGGTATATGCTAATTGTGTGACTGCAATTCTTGGCATTTCTGCTGCTCTGGCGTATCATCACGGGGGCCCTTGCGGCCGAACTGCTCTTCATGTTTTTGTCCACTGGACGCACCGAGGTAATTAACCCTCCTCTGCCCTTAGCTTGTAATGACTTACCTAGCTAGCTATTACTGATCTAATCAACTAGTTCCTTGGCTTACTATCGACATGACATTATGTGGCCAACCCATATTATTCATGGCCGTTACCTATCAGCTCAAGCGAATTCCAATCCAAAACCATACAAAATAATCTATTTGAATTCCAGGAAAAAAAAATCAATCTAAGTCCAATAAAAATAATTCAAATCTGATACGAACTTGGATTGGAATATTATGTTAAAGAATTAAATTTCAAATTTAAAAATTTAAAAATCTAAAAATTAGGTGTTACTAGACCCCAACTTACAAATTTTTGTTTTTTTTAATATAGGCAAAAAGTTAAGCAAACCTTAACACCCCCTCCTCCCATTAATTGTTTGTAGTAACACTTTGTTCAAACTTGTCATTGTTGTAAGACTTTGGACATGTTCGGTAGAATTAATTTTTTTTTAATAATAGTTAGTTGTTAGTGGTTTTTTTTAATAATAGGCAACAAGTTAAGCAGACCTTTAACAGCCCCTCCTCTCTATAATCTATCCTGCTATTCCATTACCAAGAAACATAATTGTTGTAGTTTGGTCCTTTAGCAATAGCGAGAAGAAAAAGGGGTATTTGATAAACAGCTTTTTGAATAGCTTTTTGGCTAGAAGAGATTTTTTTATCAAAATTAGCTGTTTGACCTAATCAAAAAGCTAATTTGGGTGTTTGATACAATAACTTTTTACAAGAGCTTTTTGAGTCCAAAAAACAAATTTGAAAAAGCTAATTTGATTAGCTTTTTGGAGTAGTTTTTTGGAGAATTAGCTTTCTGTCTCATAACTTTGTTAGAAACAGCTAATTTTACCAAACAGTTTTTCTAAAACAGCTAATATAAACAATTAATTTAAATAGCTAGCAGCTAACAGCTAATACAAACAGCTAATAACTATTTGTCAAACAGGGCCAAAACTATCAAATTGTGCAGTGCAATTGTACTATCCTGTTCAAGTATAAACTTCTCACACAGACATTACAACTCACGTATAAGCAAGAATCCATCATAAATTTCGCTCAAATGTATAGTCTTCCCCCACCCATAAAAAAGAAATATATATATTATCAAACCGACTGAAATTCCAGCCAAAATAAGGCTAGAATATAAAAGAAAAAGTTTGACAAAATGTTGGCCTATGAGTCATCTCATGTATAGATGATAAAATTATGTTACATTGTGGACTGTGGAGGCTATGAGATCCCTTAGTACAGAAAATTTCCCTCACTTTTTATAGTAAGAAAATCTGATTATATTTGATATCGCTAGCTGGGCTCTTAATTAACAAATGTTAATTTGTTATTGAATCCGAAATAATGCATTGGATACTCAGCAAAGATAAAACACTCGTCAGGCTTCAAGATGATGAGGGGTCGACTCCACTCCACCATGCTTTCGTAGAGAACAAAGTCGAACATTTGCAAATTCTCCTAAGTTACAAAGATGGTACTAACAATGAATCAGCAGCACACATTAGAGACAATGAGGGGCGAACACCGCTTCACATTGCAGCTCTTCAACTCAGTTGGGAGTGTATAGATGTGCTCATGATGCAGTACCCTGATTGCGCAGAGATCGTGGACAACAATGGGCAGAATGTGCTACACTATGTTGCCAAATGGGCATGTGTTAAAAAACTCAAATATTTTGTAGGGGTCAAATACGACTTCAGCAAACTTATGCATGATAAGGACTTGGATGGAAACACACCATCTCATCTTCTTCCAAACAACTTGACGCACATGTTGTGCAACTGTGATTACCGCTTGTCAGATTTCACAATGCAACAAAGATATTACTTCAATAACGAAAACCTCACTGGTGCTGATATTGTTGCTTCTTATCAGGTCAGATTCTTACTTGATTATTATCAAGTACTAGTTTTACTTAATAGAGTTGGTTTTAAAAAAATTAAAAAAAAAAAAGATCTACCCACAGGGTCATAATTCAAATGTCCTGGTAATTAGGCTCCCAAAAAACAAAAACTTCCTGCTAGCTACTTGCTTTGATCGAGTTGGGTGAATTCCTACGAAGGACTTCTCAAATGTAGGGGCAACTGCTTTAGTTGTTCCCAATAATGCTTTTGTGGTAGCAAACTTTGATCCATTAGGGATAGGAATTCTTCTTGTGGGTCTGCAAAAACGGACCTTTACTAGGGAGGCAAGGGAGCTTGTTTTTAGGAAGACAAAGGGGAGGCTACTGTGACTAATTCTCTTGCTCTGGATACGTTGAACCTGACATGATATCTTTTTCAATGAGAGCTTCCCCATCCTTGAGCAACCAAAGGTCATATAACAGCGGGAATAAATGTGATTTTAAGAATGGCATTTGATCAAAAGAGTAATAGTCAGTCATGTGGTGTTGGCTTTTTGTGGGACGGTATTAATGTGGATATTATCTCCTATTCTTAGCATCACTTCTTTCGCTGCGGTGTTAAGGACTGATGGGTGTTCGGAATGCTGGCTAGATAACTGCGAAAAGTACAGAACTCGAGGCAAAGAATGAATGAGCTTTAGGATACTTCACCTCTTCCTATAATCTTTTTTGGTGTTTTCAATGAAATATTGGTAAAAGTGAAGAAGGAAGAAGGTCCCATGAAGAGGGAGACTCAGATGGTGGAATTCGGGATCTTAGCATTGGCAGAGACTTTTTCACATGACAGAGGGGGTGTCAACGAGTAACAGGGCCGATCATGACGGGTTTCTCATGGTCTGCTCTCTTTCTAGGTGCCAAAGTGAGATCGTTTTGATCATAATGTTTTTCTCCTTGAAATGGAAAAGCGATCTTTTGAGTTTTGAGGACATCCATGAGAGACTTTTCAAATTTGAGCCAATGTGGCTTTCCCATGTGGAGTGTGATCGGGTCATTAAGCAAGCTTGGGCAGATTATCGCCATGAAGAACCAAGGGATCGAATGTGGTTTGTGTTGAGAGGCTTCTTTGGATTCAACCTCTAATAATCAATAAGATTGTGAGATTAGAGCTCATAAATGAGAACGTACAAATGATAAACACTTTCACATAGAATTTGGCTACACGACTGTCCCCATTGGAGGGTGACGAATATGTGTGATTGCTAACTTTCACATAGAATTTCTCATCTAGTAGATTACATGTTTTAATACAAACCCTCCTGTTTTACTAAAACAACTAAGATTTTTGCTTGATTACTATCTACAAGTAGATACCGCTGGGACAAAAAATGGTCTTAATTATGTAACCCGTTGGAGTTGAAACTACGCTTCCTTGGCTTAATTATCAGCCTGTATTCGAGGAAGAGAATGTGGAAGTGGTGTCACGGCCCAAGCGAATTGCAAAGAAGAGCAAGATTGAAGGTACAAGAGAAACTCTCGTAAATGAGACCAATTGAGAGATTGCTGGATGCAAGGTGGTAATCCAAAATTGGCTAGTTGTGGCTGCCTTAGTTGCAACAGTGTCCTTCACAGCTGGGTTTACAGTACCCGGTGGATTCGACCAGAGCCCAGGTCCAGAGATTGGCACGGCTATAATGACCAAGAACGCCGCCTTCAAAGCATTCTTGATCTCGGATGCTTTGGCTTTCACATTCTCAAGCTTCGCAATATTCCTCTTCTTTGTTACTTCGTTCACTGGAAAGCGTGTGAAAGTGAGCTTACTTACAGCGTTTGCTGGAATATTCAGCATATTTTCAATAGGTGCAATGACGGTTGCGTTCATGACGGGTGTTTATGTGATGATCCCCCATTCCCGTGGTCTCCACATTGCACTCTTCCTTGTATCTGCATTGTTCTTCTGCTTCCATGCTCCTTACACACTTACCTTGCTTTGTGGTGGCTTGTGGACGGCGATAAAAAGAGGGGGGTGTCCCGACGTTCCTCGTAGAGTTCAAATGTAATCAAGGGCCTAATGAGTTTGTGTCTTCTGACTACTTATAATTATGGACTACATACAAAGGGCCATATGAGTTTGTGTGTTCCAACCACTTCTCCGATGTACTCCTTTATTATCTTTATGAGAATCACGTTCTAACAAACTCGTCTCTTTGAGGAAAAAGATCAAGAGCAAAACATTGGCAGCCAACCCCTTTGAGATGATAATAGGATGGGGTTGATCCATATAAAAACTCAAAAGACCAAAACAGATGTGGTTAACTTGTTTATAATACACGTGGCAGTGAGTACCCACTTCTTAAAATTTTCCTGGCAAATTGGCTTGAATTTTGAGAGTCTGCGATGTCAAGTAGGTGTTTGTGCTTCATCTCCACCATGTCATTTTGTTGTCAACTAAGTAGGTGCACTTTTTTTTCTGCACAGTACCATGTTGTTAAAAGAAATCCTCACAAGAACTTCGGATAAATTTTATGCCATTATCAAAGCTTACAAATTGGATAGATTTATGAAGATGGTCCTTGATATAAGCAACAAGACTATATATGTATGGTAGCAGAAACCTAAAACTTATTTTGCAAGAGGTAAGTCCTAGTGCATCTAGAGACTTGTCATCTAAAATTGTAAAGAAATAACGTTCTCCAAATTATTAGGCTGCTTATAAGTCACAAAAGATACAACACTACCACCTTTCAATGTAGGTCTCGCTTTTGCGAGGTCTGGGAATATCCAGATATAGACAACCTTACCTCTAGAAGCATCCCTACCCATAAAAAGGTTGATTCCAAGAGATCCGCAAAAAGAAATTTTGTAAAAATATTTTATAGAAAAAGTATTTTGTGGAAATATCACATTGGAATTTTGTAGAACCAGTATTAGATGGTTATTAATATGTATCATCTTATACATGGATGTGTGTCCAAGATGAGCATTCAACTAACCTACATCAACCTTGCCATAACTAAGAACAGGAGCAAAATTATCCAACACATCATTCAAGGGACTACGCTTGTTATCACATCCCGCACAAAGGAAGTATCCACCCTGTATGAACCCCTTTGTCTCTTGCACACGACAACATCATGCGTAATAATAGGGCCCTGAAATTGGTAACCATTGGCCCTGAACTAAACAACCAATTCAATTGATTCAAGAAAGCTAGTAACAAAGGGAAGATTGAGCTTGAAGTTTGGCACAGATCCATTCAGGTTGACTCGTTTAATAACAGGTCAATATCATGTCAATCTTGAAAATAGCTTAAATTTAGAAGGGAAGAAAAAAAAAATAAGTTTTCATACTGAACGGTCAATTGTGTCCACTTCGATAGAAATCAATTTAGTTCATGTCATATTTGTCTTCCTTTCATTAATTTTAGATTGGGTTTGAGTCTTTTTACAGTGTCAGGTGAGCTTTCTCAACTTGCATCATACATCATGCAACACAATACCTAAACTGATTGGTATTCATCTTCCTAATGTAACATGTTTTAAGACTATGATAAGGCAAACCAATAACAAGAGGTTTTTGCAAACAGGAAGCACGACTGAACAAGTGTAGATTGCTTGTCGTGTGATCAAAAGCCCCACTGTAACTAATCATATAGCAAAATTAAGTTAAACAGATAAGGCAGTAGAGCCAAGAGGGCTATTAGGAAACATTATCAACAGAATTGGCAAATCTCTCCATATTAGACTTTTCCTTTAAAACCTTCGTCATGTTAGCGACAATCTCAATGGGCCATAAGGATTAGGCCCAATTTAGGGAAAGCCCAATGGCCAATTATAAGGCAGCTCTGTCTGCCATTGAACAGGTCAAATCCCTGTTAATTCGGTTCGGAAGCGTCAAAAGTTGAAGTTTTCGAACTCAGAGGAGAAGTATCAGTAACTTTAAGATGCATACGTATATATTATACTCAGGTATGTATTTATATAAAAAATATTATATAATTTAGCTAAACTCCTATTTTATTTTCCCCAACCCAACAAGCATTTTCGTAATTCTCTCAACCTAATCAACTAGAAAAAGATATATTGCATGGAACAAACGATACACTGCACACAACAAAAGATACACTACAGGCTAAAAAAGATATATTGTAGGAAACAACGGATACATCGCAGGAAGGAAAAGGTACCTGTAGAATAGAAAAGATATATGACTGTAGGGAAAAAAATATACTATAATATATTGAGCGCGCATCCACTATACAACTTCAGGGTGTGTATCATGCTAAATATATGCATTTGTATCTAATAATTTTTCGAGAATCATGACAAATTTTCTCGAATCAAAAATGCCCTTAAAAAATTATTTAAATCAATAATCTACCTACCACAAATGATTTAAATAAATTACTTATTTATCAGCATAATCAAGTGCCTATATAAACAAGAAATTTTTCACAGCTGCCCATTGAATTGTTTAATATAGACTAAAAAATTGAAAAAAGTCACTTCTCTAAGGACTTTGTCGCCAAAATTGAAAACTAGATATTCCTTTCTAGTCCACTATCCAAAGGATAATGATATGTTCCCATAATTGATAATGTCAATTCAAATTAATATATATTATATATTGATGATTGGATTTCTTAAGGTAAAGTAATGGATATTTCGTACCTTAAGAAATCCAATTATCTAATATATAAAACCTACTAATTTTCCCTCTCTTATTCTCATTTCAAACAGCGTGTCTGGCATATATCAGTAGATGAAAAGTATACAACCCAAAAAAAAAAAAAAAATTCCTGGTATCTTCACAGAGAATTTTGGTCAATCATGTAATGACTGGACAATTTATATATGCTTCAAATATCTTAATAAATTTTGTGCAATTGGTAAAATTTAAACGAATGTGTCTAAAACAGAGATTCAAATATTTTTCAAAAAAAAAAAAAACACACTACTGATCATGAGTCTGTCCTAAATTTTGAGTCTATAATATAATACAACAATAAACAATTGAGTTATAAAACCAAAATTAACTTTTATGTTACGATCCTTTTCATTATATTCTACATGAGATTTCGTAAGTTTACCCAATTTTATACTCTATATTTGAATTTTTACATATTTCTATTAACCTTCTTACATTGGAGTAATTTTTTTAACAAAAAGAAAAGAATAAATTTGAGATAAAACAAAACTAGACAAGTCTCGACTCTGAGACTTGATGTTTAAATTATGATGTCTATTGTCGGATAAAATCATTTTTTACAACTATTTACAAGACAGATGCAATAGCATTTTTAAAAACAATTAATTAATGTTAACATCTTATAAAATTTAATATTTTAGTTTCATAAAATATGATCCATAAATAAAGTGGTCTAGAAGTCCGTAAAAATAATAATTTAGCACTCAGAGATTTTGAACAATTGATAATTCTGTTGAAGAAGAAAGCAGCGAATAATTTAATCCTTTTCTTGACATTAAATATTAAAAGTTATATTTTGAACTTAAAGTGAGAATATTTACAATTTTGATTTTTCAGAAATTATGCTAATATTGATGGATTTGATAACCTTTTAATGACTACAATCATATTATTATTATTATCAAAATTTACTCGAGATTTTCATTGATATTATATATAGAGACAGAACTTCTTAAAAATTTAAAAATAATTAAATACAACAAATATTCAAGCATCAAAGATAAATTATAAAATGAGAAAAATATAATTTCTATAAAATCTTATGAAGAAATTAACTAGACTAGTCATCATTTAAAATTAAAAATATTAATTTTTTATACAAATTTTTAACTAACCTTTTATCTAAGAGCACTTCCAACAGCCCACTCGCAGGCTAAAAAGTAGCTTTGGAGAGTGTATGAGCGACTTGTAAATCTACAGTGGCTGGCTCGTGCCTCAAGGCTCATGAGCTGGCTTGCCTTGGTGAGCCAGCTAGGGTTGTCAAAAGCTGACCCGACACGATTACCGATTCGAACCAAATACGAAATTAAGTGGGTTTGGTGGGTTGACACGTTTGACTCGTTTAATTAATTGGGTTAGATTTAGGTTGAGAATTTTGACACGAAAAATTACCTATTTAACCCGTTTAATTAAACATATTAAATAGGCCGACTTGTTTACCCAATTACCGTTTATTTTTTGGGGGGAAATTATGAAAAAGTAGGATTTAAAGTCAATCTGTGTTTTGGGATCGTGGTTTTTGCAGATAAAGAACAATGGTTATGTTGTGATGATATATTGAACTTAAAAGAATGGTTTATACTGTTCCATAATCATACTTTAGTCGAAATGTTAAGTAGGTAAATGGGTAACCGGATAACCTGAACCTGACCCGTTTATATTAAATCGGTTAATGGGTAAATTTCAGATCAACCCGTTTAAAAAATAAACAGGTACAGGCTCTAGCAGAGCCAGGATTCTAAGCAGGGGGCGAGATTGGGAAAATTAAAGGGTACTTCCAAAAAAACCAGAAAAGGCAGAATAAAGAATCAAACCAGGGACCTCCCACCCAAAGCAAGGGGCAACCACCACCCTACTATGCATTCCTATGATGTGCACTTATGAACTAATTAATATATATCTATTTTTCTTATCCACAAAAATATCCCATATTTAATTTTTTTCTTAAAAAGTTGGGGAGTCAATTGACCCCCTTGCCACAACATGGCTCCGTCTATGGGTACAGATCAAGGATTTCAACCCATTTAATAAATGGATTAAGTTCAGGTTGAGGATTTCTCGACCCGTTTAAGTTTGACACGAACACGAACTCAACCCAACCTGAACTATTTGATAGCCCTAGAGCAAGCTCGCCCAACCAATTTTGTATTTTTTTTTTTTTGGGCCTCAATTTTAATTTTCTTTTTTATTTTGAGTAAAAATATTTTGGATTGGATAATTTTACTTTTTTGTATTGAATTTTTTTATGAGTTGGTCCATGTTTTTCTTTTGGACCCTTTTGATAGAAATCTTATGATAAAATTTGATGAGTTTTTTTTTTTTTTTTTTGCTTAGAATTTTTTTTTTCCAAGGAAACAAATTATTTTTTATTGAATTAGATAAAATTTAAACATGTGTGAATTTTTTAAATTCAAACTATTTTACAATTTTTTTCAAACAAAATTATTAGCCCCTAATTAATTGTGTTATCAAATTATTATATATAAATTATTTTTCACAAAAATAATAAAGCCAAATAATAACCAAAACATAAAAACTAAACCAATTAAATATGTTTAGTGTGGGTCCATATGTATTATTTTATTTGATGAGTCAAGGTGGTGAGTCTTGCATTAGAGAGATGGATGATTTGAGCCAAAAAGTTGGCTCACAAGCTGACGTGGCAGAGGTATGGCTCTACTAATGAGTCAAAAAACTGACTCACTATTAGAAATGCTCTAAGGTATATTGAATTATGGTCGTTACTAGACCTGGTAAAACTGACCCGAAATCCGAATCAAACGATCTGGATCCACACCTGACTCGACACCTGAAATATACTCGCCTGAAAATGGCCCGAAATTCAGATTGATCCGACCGGAATCATACCCGACCCGAAATTTTCTACAAAATTGCTTGTTTTAGCATGACGAGCGTATTTCACCGAAAATTGATTGATCCGAAATTGACCCGAATCGAATCATATCTGATCCAAATTGAAACGACCCAGAATATTACTTAATCTGAACATAACCTAATTTAAATTTGGTTGGATCTATGTATAAATCGAATGATTCATTTGCCAAGTCTGATCTTGACTCAAGGGAGAGAAGAAGAGAAGGAATGGTGGGCGATGGTGGGAGCCGCCAAAAGAGACGAGTCGGCTTAAGCCTTGCTTGACATCCACCCACTTGTTCATCGACGCGCTTTGTAAAATAAATCTCTAAACCTCATCTCTGTCTCTTTCACGCCAGCTACTCTTTCCTTTTCATGCCTCCTTTTATCTTTTCTTTTGTTTTCGATAAAATTCAGCACATTTTTATCTGGCTTTTTGGGGGGGGGGGGGGGGGGGGGGCGCTATCTTCATGCAGTGAAATTATGTTGGGAGATGTCTAACCTCATTTTAATTTTCTGACCTACTGTTTATAGCAAATCTTCATTTGGGTGGAAATTATTGATCAATTCGTTTATGCATTTGTAAATTAATTTTTGCACCAAAAAGAAATTCTATCCCAAAAGTTCTTATATATGAAGGGTTACATAATAAGTCATGCGGAATAATCTTTTTAGTAATTATGCAGTAAAGATACTTTTGAGAATTTGGTAAGAGTGACTCTATACACTTATTTAATTTGCCCTCAACAACTATAGGTAATTGTCAATAAACACAACTATCAGGATTGATAATAGCTTATAATTATCGAGCATGACTGCTGACTAATGACTCCTCTCTTCCACATTGTGGAGTGTTTGGCAAACAATTTTTTGAAAAATTTTTTTGCTAAAAAGAATTTTTCTAACCAAGATTAGCTACTTGACTAAGTAAAAAAACCTAATTTGGGTATTTAGTGATTTTTAAAAAAGTTTTTTTGGTCCAAAAAATTAAGTTGAAAAAGTTAATTTTATGAGTTTTTTGAATAATTAGCTTTTTATCTCATAATTTTATCAAAAACAACTAATTTTATCAAACAATTTTTCAAAAAATAACTAATTCAAACAGTTAATATAAACAGCCAACTCAAACAACTAACAGCTAGTACAAATAGCCAACAGCTAAGAACTAACAATTAGTTACCAAACAAGGCCCAAATTTTCGATATGCAAGATTATAATATTTGTGTTTAATTTATATATTTAGAGTATATTTATTCAAATTGCTATGTAAATGTCTAACTTATCATAATTTCTTTTTATTTTGTGAAACATTTCTTACTTTTCCATACACTTATCCGTCTTCATAATTTTTTAGAAAAAATTTCTTCTATTTTTGTGAACTTGCCATCCTTTCAATCTAAATACATATAATATGTTTCCTTTATATTAACGCTACGGTATACTCTAATCTAAGGAATGAGGATGATATTTAAGGCCTGTTTTTTCATTAGTAAATCTCGATTTATCAATTTTAATCAACTTTAACCCATTTTAATTTACTTCGACAAAAAAAATTTAACTTCAACTCACTTCAACTTATTTCAACTCACTTCAACTAACTTATACCCATTACATAACAAAATGTACTAATTATTTTCAATTTCAACTTATTTTAATTAATTTTAATACATTTTATCCAATTTAATAAAAGATAATAACTTTAATTTACTTTTATTATTTCAACCAATTCTTACATCTATTTTTCAATTCATATTTTCTAATATAATAAAAAGAACATACTCTTACATGATGTGCTACAAAAAAGCTAGGTCGGTTCGTAATATCGAAGAAAACGGAGTCTTCACGTCATTGAAGGGCTCAACGCTCGTTCAAGATTATCATGGCCGACCCCCTTCATTATCTCCCACGTCAGCTTGGGCACAATTGTCAATGGCGGATTCCTGTGACCCAATGCACAAGCCTCTCACGCGCGTTTCTGCACGTGTACGCTAGGACTACAACTAATATGACATATATAAATATTATGTTTAAACCAAATATATTATGCTGGACATTTTATATATGTGTGAACTAGACCGGACAAAAATTAACCCGACTCAAAAATTCGACCCGAATCCATCCGAAAGTTTTGAATTTTGAACATGATTTTCTCGACCCGAATCCAAAATAAACTGAACCTGAAAACCCCTAAATTTTTGGGTCAAATCCGATCCGAATCCGAACCCGAACCCGAACCCGCCTGCTCGATCCGAATATTGTTTACTTACATTTTATTTTCTTTAATTTTTCCTCTTAACAATAATGGTTTTTCATTATAACGAATCGTTTAGAAAGACATTATACAATTCTCACATTCATTCGCAAATTAGACAAGGGTTCTCGTTTTTCCCCATAAAACGTCATATACAATTTATAAATGGTACAATTTGTGAAAATGGCCATGAAACAATTCTAATATAAGCAAAACAATTTAGAATTAGATAAGTATTGAAAATGTGCGAGTCATACCATTATATTCTTCGTAAAATGAATACGTCTCATCGCATTTTAAATAAGATCATTCTATAATAATCTAAAATTTTGATTTTATAATTAATAGATAATTATAATATCTTACGCGTATATAATGTTCTTTCATTTGGATTCCTTCTAATTGGTCTCAAATCTAATACAATGTTGGGCGATGGACCAACTTATGTTCATATTAGGATCGACGTACTAATAAAGTATGTCTGATTAGGTAATGCTAGGTTAATTAACAAAATATGAAATTATTAAACGGACTATTAACGAGTTGAACCCCTCCGACTCGTTAACATGCTTTAGATGGACTGACCCATGAATGACCCGATCAATTATTAATATTTTAATATACTGATCAATCCATTCAAACGTGACTCATTGTCCACCTGCACATGAATTTCAGATATCATGTTGAAAAGTTGGGATATTTTTGATATTCTTTGAAAAGATTACAATTACAATGCTTGTTTACTAAATGTTGACAATTTTAAGTAATAAATATGCCGAATTTTTGGTTTCAACAAAAATGAAATAATTCATTAAAAAGGCGCTTCAAACCCCTTGCGTTGATCCGAAACCCGTGAAACTGAAATACGTCATCCCGTATTTTACCCGAGCCCGAAGTACATTCGACCCGTATTTTACCCGAACTCGTATGCACCCGACCCGTATATGACCCGCCCGCCCGAATTGACAGGTCTAGTGTGAACTATAGTCAATATAAACAATAAAGCTTGTATAAATAAAATTAATATATATACATATATTAAAATAAAACAAATCTCTCTAGATTTTTAACACATAGCACTCCCACAAAATTTATAAGATAATTAATAGTTTTTTTATATAAGTTTGATAATTATTTATGGAGGATTTCTTTCCTAAGAAAAGATTTTATAAAGTTACTTAAAGTATTAACAATTAATAGTGGCAGTATTGTCTTACATCTAACACATATTCTCATTGTGATATGTAAAAGCATAGCATGCCACTTTAAAATTTTCATAGTACAAGAGTCCAAGTAAGTATTAGCAATTACCATTCCCTTAACACAAATACATTTTTACATTTATGGCCATTAAAATACATTTAATTATTTAATTTTATATCTAATTATTTCTTAACTATAATTGTGTTATTTAATTATAAATACATTCATGACCATTATAAAAAATGTTATCAATACTTTGATCTTAATTAATATTTTCCAATTAATTTTTCATCGAAAAAACTAAATGTTACATGTTAATTATGTTATTAAGATTTTTTATTACATTTAAATAACTTTTTGCGTTGCCATAATTTTCATAGAAAGAAATTACAATATTACAATTGTTATTAGAAATATTTGTTACGTAAATTATAATATATTTTAATACATTGTAAATTTTTTTATTGTTTCTCATAAATTGCATCTCCTAATAACCACTTTAGCTTAAAAAACTATTAATTATTTTACAAGAAATCTCAAAAATTTATGTATTATGTGATTGCTAAATAACTTATTGTAATTTTTATAAGCAATTATTATAATTAAAAACTGATGGGATTTTCTGCCCATTGCATGGGTATCGAAATACTAGTTTGATCTTAAATTCTACCAACAATCATGTATTTATTTATGTAAACATTACGTAGGTTTTTTTAAACGACACTTATTTAAATTTAACATATTTAAATAATTAAGTTTATATAAATAACATCAAATATGTCAACTAAACCATAAAGTTTATATAAATATCTCATTTTTGACTTATAAAATTATTTAAAGTGAACGTATTTAAATAATTATCTCTTTTTTAAAAGCACACTCATTATAAGAAGTAATTAAAATATAACTTAATTCAGTCCGAATAAGCAATATGCTAAAAATATTAGTTTCATTTGTTTGAATATGAATATTAGTAACACCTACATCACATAAAATCAAGTAAAATATGTATTATTTGACCACAAAAATTGAAAAATAAAGAAAATTGTGATATCGAAAACCAAACACGTTAAAGAAAAAGGAAAAAAGTTTTTCAATTAAAAAGTTTTTTGTATTATTAATTATCATAAATTGAATGAAAAAACACTCTTATTATTTTCAATAATAGTACAGATAAACTATTCATAATATTAACAATGGATCACTATAAACAAAAAATAACCCAGCAAAACGTTCTTACTATTTCAATTCCCCTAATTGGTGCATGAGTAATTTCTCAAGTGTCAAAATCTCAAAATTAAACATGCAAGAGTGTTAGGTACTCAGGTACTTAGGTACTATATTCACTGCCAAATGTGACGAACCCAACCCGAACACACCCCCTTTTTTTTTTTTTTTGGGATATCAAAATTAAAAGCATAAGACGTGTTGGCAGTTACGCACGCGCCAAGCATAGAGGAGTTGTATGCCAACTTTTCTTTTCCTACCTGCCACGCAACTTCTTTGACCCCACCACCTTCCTTCACCTCCTCCATTAGGGACTGCCCTTCTATTTAATCTCTCTCTCTCTCGTCGTCTTCCTTCCACAGAACACAATTCCAAGGTCATAGCTTTCCCTCTCTCAATCAAACGCTCGGATTTTTTCCTTTCTATCTCTCCGTCGTTTCTCTCTCTTAAATCAAGGGTGCTAAAATCATGGGGGTCGCCGTTCTTCCGCCGCAGGACTGCCTTATAAACCACCACCGGCGAGCAGCATCACCGGCGAACAAGCCTCGCCGGAACCCTAACCCTAACTGTAACAGATCTAGCCGTAGAAGGAGAAACTCCCCCCCGCCGAAGGCCGGATACCAGACCCGACCGGGAAGCCCGCCTGTTATGGGTCAAGTCCGGATCCTCAAGCGGGGGGAGGACGTCTCTTCGCCGAGGAAGCCCGAACCCGTTCTGAAGTCGGACGGATTTTTCGCCGGGTCAACCGTGACGTCGCCGCCGCCAAGCTCGGTGCCGTTGCCGGCGTTTTTCACGGCGAGGAGGAATTGCGGACTTAGTACACATAATCAGGAGATCGAGAGTGAGCTCAAGCGGGTCTTGAGGCTCATGTAGAAGAATCTCTGCCTTTCTGTCTCCTCTTTTTCTACCTTATTTGAAGAGAAGAATTAGGGATTTTTCCGGAGTATAAAGGGCTGGGAAAATCTGGGGTGAAGATGGATTTTAGAGGGGTTCTATCTTTTTTAAATTAATTTTGGGGGATTAAAGGGTATGTTTAATTAATTGTAAGGCTTAGGTTTTCCGGTGAAGTTCCGATCTTGACCTCGTATTTTTTCCAGTAGGTTAGATCGGACCGGTCGGATACCGTAGCTTTCAGCTTTCTTTTTAGTGATGACGATGATGATGATCATGGTAGAAGAAGAAGAAGATGATGATGATGATGGGTGAGTAATTAGGTTGTAATTTGGGATGAATTATGATTGTGGGGGTAAATTGTGTGTATGAGAGGGAAGGTGGATGATGTTGTATTGGGAAGTTACCTGTAATTTGTAAGGTTAATCAAAAGCATATGAAAGGACAAAAATAATATCAATCCAGGAAATCAATATTCAGTGCAAGAAATCTGTTCTTCTGGATTAGTTGATGGTTGCTAATGCAATCAGTTGAATTATTGGACAGCCCCCCCCCCCCCCCCCAAAAAAAAAATCCCACCACCCAGAAGAAAAAATGAAGAAAATAAAAAAAACAAATCAAAATGAAGGCTTATTCAGGCTGTGGTGTGCACAGCAACAAATTAAAAAAAAAAAAACTCGCTAATTGAAATGATTAATTAATGTACTTGAATTATTAAGGAGATTTTAAATTAGTGCACATAGGGAAATTGCTCTGCAAAAATATTTAACTAATGTACCTCAATTATTAAGGAGATTTTAAATTAATGGCCCATAGGGAAATTGCTTTACAATTTGTTCTTTTTTAAAGAAATTGTCTGTTTGTCTTCTGTCTTCTACTTTTCCCCTGATCTTCTTGTATGAAGGCCGAGGCAGTCGAGATTTCAAGCATCTTTATCTCCAGTAGTAATCTTGTCTTAATTTAGCAGCTCTCTCTTTAATTATCATGACAATTGTCCTCTCGATTGTGAGGACTTTTTCCCGTGTGTTTAAAGTTGGTGGTTTGTGAGGTTAATTTGTTTGATTTTCAAGTGATGAATTAGTTCTCTAATCATGGACTTCAAATGTAATCTTTTGTGTCAATATGATATCATATTCAATAGAACTGCTTATGATTTAACAGATCTTTCATTAATATGAGGATTTATTCTCCAAGTTTCAAAAGAAAGGGACAATATAAGTAAAAATAGATAAGTAGTAGAGGTGGACAACGAGCTGGGTACCTATCAGGATAAATGAGTCGATCCGTCTAAAATACGGTCAATAATTCGTGTCAATAATTGATTGAGTTAATAATAGGTCGGCTTATTAGTGATCCATTTAGTGACCTGCATTTTGTATCTTACTTGTTACACTAATTTACATGTTACAACTACTTAAACTTATTACAAACACTTTATACATAATAATAATAATTATAAAAGAAATTTTTTGTGCAAGTTTGCTCCATTTTAAAACAAGTTAAGAGTAGATCGCCCATATTCCAATCCAACCTATTTATTTACATGAAAAGTTCGACCTAACTCAAATCATTACCCTTAATAAGTAATCAATGTGCAAAAATTAGCCCTTTTTTTCTGAAATTGAGATTGTAACTTGACTACGTGATTCATGTTTATTAAAATCTGATGGCGGCTGTAAACATCAGTAGACAAATTAACGTGTTATGAAGTCTTCCCTTTATTTAAAAAAAAAAAGGAAAATAAAAGGTCGGGCTCCTTAATGGACAAGTCACCAGTGATCCGACTACCAAAACATTGCAATGCATTGCTTGAATGTGGAGGGAAACAAAAAATGTTCAGGCGGAACTTGTTGAAAATTGGACCGGCCTATCTACAACTCTCCTAGAAAAAGAGCTAAAAGCCCATAAACTAGAAGTAGCACATAAATAATTAGACAGCACCTTTCGAAAATAAATAAATAAATAAATTAGAGTGTGATGCTTTGAAATTAATGTTGGAAATTTAGGTCTAGATTTCCGTTACTAGTGATCATGCAGTTCATGCCCTCTTCAAATCTCTCTCTCCATATACAAATTAAAACAAAAAAAAAAAATCCCTCAATTTTTAATAAGTGTCATTTTCAGAATTCATGATTATTAATAGCTTTTATCTTTTTTAAAAAAGGCGTTATTCATGCACAAATGGAAGGTTTTTCTCCCCCCAAAAAGAGGTTTTACATAATTATTTACTGTTCCAAAGATTTTCTTTCCAAATAAATAAAAAAGAAGACAATGTTTGATAATGATAAAACATTATATTATGTTAATTTTGATCAAAAAAATTATATTATATTAGTAATGCTATTTTCAGTATTATCAAAAATAATATATTATGTTACAACATTGCAATTTCATGTAAACGAAATAACAAAGAAAATTAAAGTTGATTTATTTCAAGCGCTAGGAGGCACAAGTTGACTAAATTTGATGACATTGATCAGTGCATTCAAACCAATACCATTTAACCATTTGGTGATGGCTAATATACTTTTTTAGAATTTCAATATCCATGTCCACGTTGGGACCTTATTTAGTTTTACATACAGCTAGTATTGAGCCCGTGCTTTGCACATGCTTACTACAAAAATATATCTGATCTGCGATGAAAATACCGACGAAAAAAGTTCATTTTTCCGACGGAAAAAGGCCATTTCGACGGAAAATGCGACGGAAAACGGTACGTCGAGATTCGGCTCGTCGCAAAAATTATTCCGACGGACTCCGATGGAATACGACGGAAATACCCCGTCGAACGGCCATTCTGCGCGAACAGGTGAACGGCAAAGGAGGAGAATTTCCGTCGGAATTTCCCCATTTTCCAAAATTTTTTTTTCCAAAATTTGATGAAAAAGCCCCAAAAAAAATTTTGATGAAAAAGCCAAAAAAAAATATTTTTTTTAAATAAAAATTTTATTCAACATCCAAAAAAGAAAATTTTTTTTGGCAAAGTTTTCAGAAATGTAATACGCACGTAATAATTACCAAATATGAAATTTTAAATATATCTATCAACAGAAATGCGCTAAATTAAATATTAAGTACGACATTATTTTGAATGTACACAAATTACTCAGAGTCGGATAAATTTGTGAGATCGTCGTCATTGCCATTTTCGGAGTCCTCTTTATCATCGGGATTCAAATTGATCTGGCTGGAGGAGCCTGCACTTTGACCTTTAAAAAATCTTAAAACTTTTTTCAGCATGCGCTCTGTCTTCCCCTGTTTCTTGGCTATTTGAGTTATAGCTTCTGCTTGCTTGTGTATGCTCTCATTGAGGAGTTGTGCTTGCTGTCTTGGATCAAAATGCTCAACTGATAAGTGACGTGCAGCTGCAATAGTTGCTGATTTCTTCAACTTGACCCCCTCCGCGCCAAAACCGTATACACGGCCTTTCTTGTCGAGATTTTCTTCAATCCAAAACTCCTCTTGGGTCATAGGTGGCAGTTGAGAGTCCCCTTGAATTGCAGTTTGGGAGTACTTCTGCCATTTGTTGTGATGATCCTCCTGAAAATTATAAAAAATAAAACTATTTTATACTGAACCTACAATTGTAACATATGAATTATCTCTAAATAGAATGTGTGAAAGCTACATATTTTTTGGCAGATTTTTTATCCACAAAAGTTTTGTCTTTCACCTTGCAGTGAGTGTCCTTGAATAATTCCTCACACGTGGGTTCCCTACCTAATGTGTGGGCTTGAAGAAAAAAAAGTAACCAGCAATTAAATATAAAGAAGGACGATCTGCAAGAACCTTAATCCATACCATACTTTATATGTAATAAATATACTTATTAATAATCACATTTCTTACCAGACGCCTTTTCTTTTCACGAATCGGAATTGAGCCACATGTATGTAACGAAGTACCAAAACCTTCAACATCACTCAATCTATTTTAAGTCTATGTCCATTAGGATTTCTTCTTCTATACATCCATTGACGATGCAACGGCCCATCCATATGTTGCTAATATGATTTCCTTAATTGTTACGTACACTACAATTAATTGTAATAAAAATCTTTCAGAAATGTATTGAACCAGTTCAACATATATATATGAATTGCATAAAAATATATTTAACATAACTATTAAATATATTATAACACACATAATTAAGCATTAAACATAAATTACATAATTTATTTCACACTTAACATACTTAAATAAAAATTAAACATACTTAACATACTTAAACAATTCAACCAAAAATTCAAGGCACTACATATTATTTGTAAAAATAAATGTAATCAAATATCAAACACAAATGAAATTATTACTTCGTACTTCATTCAAATAAATAAATCCAAACCAACTTAATAACATATAATACAATTAACATAAGGAGCAAACTTCAAGTAATATATACTTAACACACCTGAATATATATTTAATATACCAAAAAAACACATACTCTTCACATACTTACAAAACATTAATATATATCACAAAGCAAACAAAATACAAACATACTTAGGAAATTTAAAGTATTCCCTAAAACAAAACACATTACACATGTGTAATATACTTTAACATTTCATAATAATTATATAATAATTATAAATGTACATACTTATCATATTTTATTCCACTTATTCAAATAAATACACTTTACAAATGAAATTAAAATTTAACATAATTCACATCCATATGTTACGAAAAAATAAATTTCATATTAAACCAACCAAATCATATGAAAAATTAACGATGTCTCAAAAAAAGCATATTCTTCACATATTCACCAAAAATTAATATACACAATAAATCGAAAAAAACACGCACTTAACATTATTAAACCATTTACCAAAACGAAACATATATTAGATTAGAATTATTGCACATATCACACATGCTATTTAATTATTCAAATCAACATACGTCACATATTAAATTAGAATTACATAATACTTTTTCCTTATCATAAAAATTCTCACAACGCCTCAAATACAACAATTAATGTAATTAAACATATATGCTAAAAATAATTAATTTCACATAATAATATTATTTTTCCACATAGGTCTTATTAAACAACAATCACAAATGAAACCACCGATTTCACACCTCATCTAATTAAACAAAACCAAATGAAAAAATTACCATTAACATAATTACCAAACTTACATTAATATATACTTAACATATATACATAAATTCACAAAAATAACAAGAAAATCAAACATACTTTAAAAATCATACATGGTTAACATATTTACATTTTATAATGAGCAAACTCATTTTACTTAAATTATTCACATCAATAAAACATATTACACATGCTTAACATACCTAACATTTTAAAATAACAAACTAAACACATCAAACTAAACAAACATACTTCCAGATTAAAATTAACAAAAATGAACATCACATAACAACAACAATAACAACAACAACTCCCAGTGTGGGTCCCGCTTTCGCGGGGTCTGGGGAGATCCAACTGTAGGCAACCTTACCCCCTACAAACATCACATAACAAATGAACATCACATAACAAATGAACACAATTTTAAGGCGCAACAATTCTACTAACCTTCAAACCCGAAAAATCAAACGTATTACCGGCGGCGAGACACGGCGGCGACGGTCACACTCGAAAAATTAAAAACATACAAAATATCAATTAACTTAACTATTTCAATTTTAAGCAACGTATTAACAAAAAAAATAACTTACCGATCACTTTTCCGATCACCAAAATGTAACACCCCCAGCCCCTAGGCCAGAAGCGTTACGCTTTCCTAACTTCTTACTTAATTCCTGGGACGAAACGGGCAGAATTTCCCCTAAAAACTGACCGTTTCCAGGCTAAAAGCCTTACAATAAGTCCCTGTAAATCAACGGAAGCGCAAAACATTTAAAACATAGCTCAACGGCCACACGCCGGAGTTCATAACTCAACGAGCCACTCGCTCGGAGTACACCAAATAGATTGACTCATGAATAAAGAAGAAATGGAAGATACAACTCAACGGTTAACAAAACCGGAGAATTAAGATTTACATCTCAAAACATAGCTAAATTAACCAAGAAGACATCTAACTAACTTGATGGTTGGCTCAGACGGCCATACAGAGCGACCTTTTATACCATATGCATTACATGAACTAGAATAATTGTTTACAGACCTTTATAAAGTAAGAATACATTAGATGACTTCATTAAACACATAGGATCCCTTCAAATGAGCACGTACGACGCCTTGTAAGCAACAATAGGTTCCTTCTGGACTTATCTGACTCAACTTCTTCCTGTCAGAAGGAAAACCTGGGGAAAAGGGGGAAAGAGTAGTGGGATGAGCAACCACACGCTCAGTGAGTGTCCCCCAACCCCCTTAAAACCAAAACCGTTGCAGGCAATACTATCTTTACTAGTCACATATCACGTTTCCATACTTTACTATCATAATAGATATTCATAGAACCTTTATGGGAGGATCACTAAACATAAACTTCACTTCGACCACTCAGTCATATTTCTAGGTTCCTCAATGACAGAATTCTTTACTAGCAAGCAGTTAGGCACGTGAGTAAGCATGGAAGGCTAAGTATAAGGATCTTTTCTTTTCATAAAATAACTTCCTAACACTCCATTTAAATTACACATGAACCCTCAATCATATGATGTGTATTTAAGGTTATCCTTTTTCATATTCACACTTTTCTTAATATTTCATTCATATAATATACAGATCACACACATAAACACATATCAAGCATTTAAGTACCTTTAAACATCATATTAAGCCATAGGACACCCTCGCATGCTATTCGCATATCAACGTTCATTCTTTTAGGAAGAAACGCCTTCATTCATAGAATTTTTAACGTGCTATAACTTTCTTTCTCATCTCATACACTTTAAATCAGACAGGTTTGAAATGGATAAGGATGATGCCACATAAGATTAGAATCCCGTTCAACCATATTTAAGAATCATTCATAATGCATCCATTGAAAACTTTCCTTTAATACATAGGCTAAGAATCCACATTCAAACATGTTTGAAGATCATTTCATAACTCATTCATTGAAAGCTTTCTTTCTTTCATTGAAAACGTTTTCTTAGTCTTCAAAGGAAGTTCCATTTCTTTTGGTCGCGTAGCGACCCTTATAAGCTTTCCATACATCATTTCATATAGCCTTTTCGGCTCATAAAAAGAACTTCCTTTCCTTCTTAATCGTTTAAAAAAATGACAAAGAGCCAATTGCTTTTCTTAACTTAGTACGAAAGTACTTCTGGCATAAGATCATTACAGGGTGCTGATTGGGTGAGAACTATTCTCGACCCCATAGTGAGACCTAACGCTCACGCTTAAGCTCTTACTCCCGGGATGGCTACATATAACATATCAGACCATTACATTAGCCCTCGTCAGGGCCTCTAGGGTTTATCCGGACTTATCCCCTAGGTTAACATTACATCATATCATATTGTCCGCAGCACATTATCTTAGCCACTTAAAGCGTATCGGCCATAACGGCTAGTAATTTTCCGTTTCAAACAATAAAATCATTCAACGTATAATTCCCATCTCCCTTTTGTTAAAAACGTTTTGAGGATTCCTCCCAAACACTATTTGAATAGCTAAAATAGGCCATAACTCGTTACCAGACATGGCTATTATTCATTTAAAACACATGAAAAGTCATTTGCTAAAACATCACCCTTCCACACACATGTTACATTTTAAACATACAAGAAAAAGGGAATACACATATCACATTTAAACACTTCGTAATCATTTCAACACAATGAGCCACACATGGCCTCGCAATTCACACTATTGCGGTCAATTCACAACCCGAACTCCCTCCTCACAAGCACCGTACCACAGGACCTCGAACGCTCATGATTCTTTCCTCAAACCATCCAACTACCAACTCGATTCATCGATTTATTAATCACAACATATTATCATATTAGCTTATGAAAAAGGAAGTGAGGTTTAGGCTCTTACCTGAGCAACCAGCACCATTCAGCGGTGCGTTACAACAAGCGTACATATAGCCACATTTATCCATAAATCGACAACTCTTCATTCAATAAACCAAACATAATTTGATTCTAAACATATACGATACATTTTGAAGCAACTTACCTAAGCATGAATGTACTAAAAAGAGTTCGAATTTATTTCGTTTACATACATAATACATTAGCTAGTTCAATTCGAATGGGAGCCAAACACGTTAAATTAACTTCGTTTTTAATCCCTTTTCATATATTAGCTAAATAACTTGAGTCGATGCTAAACATATCAAACTAACTTCGTTTCTAATTCCTTTTCAAACAATAACTCTTTAACTCGAATCGAAGCTAAATATGTTAAATTAACTTCGATTTTAATTCCATTTTGAACAATAACTCTTTAACTCGAATCGAAGCTAAATACGTTAAATTTAACTTCGATTTTAATTCCTTTTCATATATTAGCTAAATAACTTGAGTCGATGCTAAATATATCAAACTAACTTCGTTTCTAATTCCTTTTCAAACAATAACTCTTTAACTCGAATCGAAGCTAAATATGTTAAATTAACTTCGATTTTAATTCCGTTTGAACAATAACTCTTTAATTCGAATCGAAGCTAAATACGTTAAACTAACTTCGTTTTTAATCCTTTTTCATGCATCAACTAATTAACTTGAATCGATGCTAAATGCACATAATTCGCATTCATTTACAATCTCAGGCATTCATTAACTACATGCATTTGAATTAACACTAAACGCATATAATTCACTTCGAATCATAATTTCAGGCATAAATTGACTACACGAATCGAACTTAAGCAGGTATAGCTCACTTCTTGACATTTCTACGCATTTTAGCAAACCCTAACTTGACATGCAATATCAATCTGCTGAAGACATTTTCGAAATTAGTAATAGTTTAGGAGGCGAGAACACCCACCTCGAATTCCATGCTAGAGGACCCGATTTAGCTTGAATTGAGGCCAAAATCGAACACTAACACCCAGATACTCCTCTGCTCTTCGCGCCTGACTCGACCTACCCCAAACCCAAAAACCTAACTTGCGATTTCTGAGGAATTTAGGCACAATTGAGATGGAATTAGGGCGAGAATTCAATTTATAGGAGAGAAGAGGTTCGAAACTCACCTTGCATGCTCCAAATCTCCTGGGTGTTCGGCCGGATTTCGGCGTGTTTCCGCCGCCCACGCTGACCACTACGGGGTTGGGTTGCGGTGCTCGCTGCGCACAGGGACCGTCGTGGGGCTCGCCGGCGACGCGTGGGTGTGAGGAGGGAGGAGGTGGCCAACGTTCATGGTGGCTCGAAGAGGAGGAGA
This sequence comes from Carnegiea gigantea, assembly GCA_029747015.1. Lineage (NCBI taxonomy): Eukaryota > Viridiplantae > Streptophyta > Magnoliopsida > Caryophyllales > Cactaceae > Carnegiea > Carnegiea gigantea. The sequence goes on along the minus strand of JAKOGI010000015.1, from coordinate 55,024 downwards.
AGACGCAGAGCAGTGAGAGAGAGAGAGCGTGTTCCGGGGGGGGGTCGCGTGAAGGGGGGGAAGAAAAAGCCTCGCGCCTAATTACCAAAATACCCCTCCCCTTTTTGTTCTTTTTATTTTAAGTCGATTAACGACAAGCACCGCTAGTTTAGTTCGTATCCCGAATTCTAAACCCGAATCACTAATACGGCCTTCTATTGACTATTCGTTCCCAAATAGGTTAAAGTTTGATGTTCATAAACCTCGAAACTAATTCTAAGGTTGAAAACCTAATCGTTTTCAGGAAACGACTAAATAAATCGAGTAACGACTAAATTGGATTATCGATACAATTTAAAGGCATAAATGACACAAATTGACTTTGAAATCAATAGTAGCAATAATAATATCCTTTTTTAATAAAAGTAGCTCCCAAAAGCACATCAATTAATAATTTAACTCATACGGTTACTAAAAATACGATTTTAGAACGTAAAAAGGACATTTAATTAGCTTAATGGAAAACGAAAATGCGGGGTGTTACACAAAACCTTTAACCTTTACTTTCTCTCTCTTCCTTCTCTTCCTCTTCGACACCTTCTCTCCCTAAATTTTGCATTTGCCGGCCAAACAAACCCCCTTCCCAAAATTTAAAACGAACGCGGACGCTTGCCTCGAGATCCACAAAATCGACCGACGGAGACCGGCGGAATCCGACGGAATTCCGTCGGAATTTCCAACAGAGCAGATTTCCGTCGAAAAATCCGTCGGAAATTTTGACATCCGTCGGGCACCGCCGGCTTTTCCGTCGGATTCTCTGATATTTTCCGACGTCCAATTTCCGCGTCGTTTTTTCCGTTGGGGATGCACTGCGTTTTTGCAGTGTTAAAATTTTATGTCTTTACATTTATGGGTTTAATATTTGTAATATGCTTAGTTCATGATTTTGTATTGAGAAAATATAAATTCAATATCAACTTAATTTGATTAATTTATTCATGAATCGAAAGAAATAATTGAAAAGAAATTATACAAAATGAAAAAGTTGGGATGAAGATATGTAATAAGAACCAGATACAAATTGCAATATAAATCCAAACAAATGTAAAATAAATTTGCAAAACCTAAAGCTAACTATGCAGTGAAAAAATTAAGATAGTGAAGAGTAGGTGCAAACAAAGATAAAGGCGACACCAAAAGAAAAAAGTCTAATTCTACTGCTATGTATGTTCTATCATTATTAAAAATATTCAAAAGAAATGAAGGAAGGAAGTTAAATGGTAGAAGAAGAAAAGAAATGAATTAAAATATCGATTTACTCAACCGTATAATCCTTTTTATACTAAACTCTCGCATATTCTAGCTTTAATTAATGACTTTTAATTTGCCAACTTTACATTATACATTAATATATTGAATTGACTCCGATCAAGTTTTGATTTCGATAATTAGTGTTTTAATGGTACTTGAAGAATTGTGCCTCATAGTACTATATAAAGAAACAAATCCAAACAATATTTCATATACATTATTTATCTTCATAATGTAATTTTACATTTATGTGATCATTGTTCAACCCCCAAAAAAAAGGTTTTAAATGCCTTAAAATAAAAATTTTAATGTCAAAAACAAATTAACGATACATTTAAATATTTAATATTCATCTTTAAAACCTAACTCTAAAATCCAAAAATAAGTGGCTTTTGCTTTTTATTTTGGATTTTTAACTGGTTTTCCCCTTTTTTCGTGAAATAAAACGTGTGTTGTGACATTTATCCGTCGCAAATACTTTATTAGTAAATTGAAGTAAGGAACCTTCCATTGCAGATATAAGAAATTGGTAGCTAAAACATAAGCTATTGAGATGATGCAGAGGGATAAAAACCCACTTACAACTAGAGCTGGATAATAGGTCGTGTCAGGTCGGGTTTATATTCGTGTCGAACTTAAATAGGTTGAGAATTTTTCGACCTGAACCTAACTCATTTATTAAACGGGTTGAAAAATCTTAACCTGTATTCATTTAATTTTTAAACAGGTTGACCTGCTTTACGCGTTCAAGATAAATAGGTCAAGTTCAATCACCTAATTAACTATTTACACATTTAATATTTTCAACTAATATTTAATTACAGTGTTAAAAATTAAGTTTACATATCACATTAAATAATTATTCTTTAAAATTCCCCTAATTCGTCATAATTCACAATTTTTAAAATTCTATATTCTTAATTATCTAATAAAAAGTAAACTGATAAATGACAAATGAAAAAATGAGTTGACTTATTTAACTCATTTAATTAAATGGGTTAAATAGGTACTTTTTCGTGTCAACAATATCAACATGAACCTAACCCGTTTAATTAAACGGGTTGGGCATGTCAACCCATTTAATTAAACGGATCGAAAATTTGTACCCAAACCCACTTAACTTCGTGTCGATTTCGGATCGGTAATCATATCGGGTCAACTTTTCTCATCTCTACTTGCAACCCCCTCAAAAAAAAAGAACTTACCATTTTACTACATACTCTACAACAACTCCCAGTGCGGGTCCCGCTTTCACGGGGTCTGGGGAGATCCAGCTGTAGGCAACCTTACCCCTACCGGTATTCCTACCCATAGAGAGGTTGATTCCTTAAGACCCACAAAACAGTTTTTTTTTTTGAAAAAGGTTTAAAGAGAAAACGATTGCAAACCAAAAACCAAGGAGGAGAAAATGGGCCGGAGAGCAAAATAAACAAGGAGCAGAGACATACCTCAACCAACCAGGGGCGCTAGATGCCGTCACATCCCAGAAAAGCACGACCTGCAGACAAGCACACCAAAACCCTACCCGCCCCACCCCACCGAAGCTACTACCACCTACGCGGCCGGTCCCCTACAATCAAAGACCTTAATCCTATCCCGCCACAACCTCCTATCCTGAGCCATGTCCTCCGTCAGACCGGCAACTCTCAGGTCCTCTCTAACCACTTCCTCTAGGCTCTTCTTCGGTCTACCCCTCCCTCTCTTTCCACCGGGGGGACGATCATCTCGCACCTCCGCACTGGGGCGGCCACACTTCTCCTCTTTACGTGGCCGAACCATCTGAGCCTCGATTCCCTCATCTTCTCCTCTATGGGGGCCACTTCAGCTAAGCTCCTGATTACTCCATTCCTAATTCTGTCCAATCTCGTAAAACCACACATCCACCTGATCATTCTCATCTCAGCTACCATCAACCTTTGGGCCTGCGTCTTCTTTAGAGGCCAACACTCCGATCCATAGAGAACAGCCGGTCTAACTACCATCCGATAGATTTTGCCTTTCAATCCTAGGGGCACTCTCTTGTCACACAGTACCCCTGACGCTGACTTCTACTTTTGCCAACCCACTCTTATCCGCTGGCTAATATCCTCGTCAATGTCCCCATTTTGCTGGATGATCGAGCCAAGATACTTAAATTTAGCAACCTTTGGTATCACCCTCCCATCCAGTGTGATTTCTCCCCCCTCTTCTATCCTACCACTGAAACAGCAATGGAGGTATTCCGTTTTTGATCTACTTAATCGAAAACCCCTAACTTCCAGCGTATGCCTCCAATGCTCCAACCTGTCATTCACCCCCTATCTGGTCACATCGATAAGAACGATGTCATCTGTAAATAGTGCCTTTACTATTCTTTACTATTCTTTTTTCTTAGCAAACTTTAAAATCTAAATCAAGGAAAGTAAGAACTTTCATAGAAATATATTGGAAACGAGCCACTTAATTTAAGCTATTATACCCCCAATTCATTCAGTCTTGATCTTAACCGTTGTTCAATTTAGACACTTGGTTAAATTTTTGTTAATGACACTCCTTGACTCAGTTTTCCCTTAAGAATAATAACAATATTTTTTTTCACCCATAAAAAGGGGCCCATTTTTCTTGAGAAGGTAATATGCTTTAGACGGTAATGATATTGTTCGCACATATCCTAACATTATCGTGGAAGTGCATGCAAAGAACGCTCATTTCTCTTGTTTTCATTGTCTCTATCACAAAGTGTATCTCTAGTTATGAGATTTGGAAATCCTATGTGCATGTTATTTTCAACTTATTATAAGGTCCTATTCTTTTTAGTGGGAAATGATGGGTGTGAGATGGGTGAGCGTGAAAAAGGGAAGGAAGGAGTGGGTGAGAGTGTGTAGGAGTTGAATGAAGTTAGGGAGTTGAGTGAAGAAGTGTGAGAAAGGGGGGGAAGGTGTGGGTGAGAGTGGGAATGAGTTGTATTTTTGTTTAAGTGTGGGAAAGAGGGGAAGGGGGGAGGGGAAGGAGTGGTTGGGTGTGGGAAGGAGTGAGTTGAGTTCATTAAACCGCGAAAAGAACCGGGCCTAAGTACTTATCATCAATATTTTACATCAACTAACACTTATCGATACTCATCAGCACCACTCGGTACTGGTAAGCACTCATAAGTACTTATCAACAATTAGTCATATTTCATACATATAATTTTAGGCATGATCAACACTGATTAGCATTACAGTAGTGGCTAGCACTGATCAACACTCATCAACACTGATCAGTAATAAGTTACTTATGATAAATTGAAAATAATTGACCTTATGTAAATTATCTCTACAATTATATAAGTGTAACACTCCGAGTATGGTTTAAAAGACCAGCAAAGGTTTTCAATTTCTATTGTTTATGGTGTAGTGTTGTTATTATTTTGTTTGTTTTTTCTGGGACAAAAAATTTCGATGTTGCAACAAAGCCTTTGAATGATGTATGATATAACAAAACCCTTGAATGATGTCTGATATAACAAAGTCATTGAATGATGTTCGATACATTAAGTATGATGTTTTATGTTAGATTAATATGTCTTTTGCAAAATCTATACTAGGTTAGTGGATTCATATCTTTAAGGAGAATATAAGCAGATATGTGAATCTCTTCCCCCACACCGTGCTATCGGGACATAATTGTTCACATTGGAGGACAGACATTGATTACATACAAAGATAGATTTTGTAAAATTAGAATTTTATTTTACTATTGATTATTGAAAATTTTTTTTTCCATCAATTTTACAATACGAATGTCGAACGGTTGATTAATGTTCAATAAAATTATCTCCTTGCTTCTTGTTTTAAAGAAAAAGGGCGGTTGAAAACAAAAATCGCATTAGGCTGAATTGGGCTGGACAATTCAAGGTTTGATCTAAACCTAAAACAAAAAAGAAAAAGACAAAAAGGTGCTAAGAATCTGATTATTTCAATCTCTCTCATCTACCTTTTTTTCTCAGTAATTTTATGATACATATTTATGTATCTAATTATCCATATATTTATATAAAAAAATGTATATTGTATTTTAAAAATTTTTAAATACAAATATATATATTTTAATATAATATATATTTTTTTATATAAATATGTATATAATTCGATACATAGATATATATCATATAATTTTTGCTTTTTCCTTCTGTGTTATGCCACACCCACACCATCCCATAATTAAAACCAATAAAACCCCACCAATGTTCCTCTTGCACATTTCACCAAAACTCATCTCTCTTTCCCCTCATTTTCTTTCACTCATCGCTCTTCTCTCTCTCCCCGCCACCACTCTCCACATCCCACCTCCCTGACCCCTGTCTGTCCTCAGTCTTCTGGGACCTCCCCAGTTCGACTATATTCCTAACCGATGAAAGAAGAGTGGTGGCTAACAGCGGCGGTTTCCGACGACAGGCTGGTGGCGGAGCTCCTCGTTCGTCTCAAGGATTCCTCTCTCACAGCCTTCGTGAATCCGTTACCGCCATCAACTTGGGGCGCACGCCAGCCACGGTCGTCGGTGGAGAAGAAGAGAGATGCGCGCCGCCGCAGCAGCCCTACTACGCCACTGTCATGGAGCGCCACCGCCTCCCCCAGCGACTTCTACGATGATTCCTCCACCGATCCATCTTTACTGTCCGATCGCCTCAGATCTAAGGTTCGTACCATCTTCCATGGCCGCCGCCGACGTTCTTCTCTCTCCCTCTCGCTCTTTCTCTCCCCTTTTTTCAAACATTCTTGGGGTCTCTCCCCCCTAGATTTGATTGATACCGCTCACTCCGTGCTGAAATTTACGAAAATATCCCTGCTTGGGAGCCGGATCTCTCTCCTCCCGGCAGCCGTCGATTCATTTTCGGTGACGGTATTACGAAAATACCCCCGCTATATTGCGTAATTACGCATCACGTCACTGGGAGCTTCTGTGAGAGTTGACGATTATTTAGGTCTTTTCTTCTCGGTCTTTTTCCGGTCAGCTGTTTTCTTTCCTCGCTCCTTTTTTGTTTCTTTCAGAAATCGATTTTTCATTTTTTCAACTTTAATATTTAATTAATTTATTCTTATTTGTAAGGGATTTGTCGGAAGTGACCTTGTGGGTTTAAATTCCGGCAGAGGGCAGTTTCGTCAAAGGAAAAAAAGACGCTTATTGGGTCGTCAGAAAACTTCCGATGACGGGCATCGGCCGTTTTGTGGCCGTTTTTATTTTCTCTCTCATAAATCTCCCTTATTCCGACTTTAATGCCCTTGATAATCAATCATATATTCATATTGCCATTTGTCTTCCAAAGGGTGAGAAGGTCTTTTTTTTTTCCCCCCCTTCTATTTTTTCGTTGTCACAACTGGAGAAACTCTATTTCATTACATATGTGGATATTGTTTTCGTGGGTCACCGGGTTCAAGTAAGATTTTTTTTTTCCTACCGTTTTTTTCCCCTTTTTTTGGGGGGGGGAGGGGGGCGTTGGTTCTTTCATTCTGTGTGTGGAGCAGGTGCAGGTCAAGTTTGGTATTATATTATTTTTGCTTTTTTAAATTTTTTTTGGTGGTGGTTTGCTGTTTGCTGGCGGATGTGCGTATTTTCTCTTTCCTCTCCGCCGCTCCCGTCCCTCTTCTCGCGACGGCGGATTTTATTCGGTGTGGACGCACCCTTCGAGAGTCCTGTGTCCGTCGTTTTTCGTTTTTTTGTTATTTGTGAAGAACCCTCTTGGAATTTTTTTTAAGCTTAGGTGCGCTAAATTGCCCAAAAAAAAAAAGGCGAAAGCTTTTTTAAATAAAATAAAATATATAAATGAATAAAGTCAATCGCGTTGCGCTCCCGATTCTGGCCGTCTTTTTTATCTTTCTTTTGAGCCGGATTTTTGAAGTTTGAATTTTTTCCCATTTATTTAATTGAATCTGAATGTTGTTTATGGAGTGGACCTGGTCCGACTAGAAACGGGTGGGGTTATTGGTCCGAGGACCACGGCCAATGGCGAGTGGGATCCTGCCAAGTGGTGTCACGTGGCGTGATTCACACAGGTTGACGCCTCGTCCAATCTGGTGCTAGCCGGTGCCTATTGTCCCCTGCCGCCGCAATGGACCAGATGAGATCAGGACCGTCCATCGTGGTCTGTCTGGGTGCTGCGATGTGGGGTGGGGATTTTCTAGCCTTGCCCTCTAAACTGGTAGTTTTCATTTTGATTTGATCTTTTGCTTATCTTTTTTTGAGGACCCACAGATGCTTAATTTTTTCTTTTTGGCTTTTTTTAAAAAACTTTTTCCCCAAAGTTTTTGAATGGTGGGTAAGTCAGAGTTTGCATCTTTTGGAGTGCTAGTGTTCTTGAGACTTGAAGTGAATATAAAATCAACTCCTGCACAAAATGTGTAATTCATGTGTGATTGGTTGTCTCAGATTTCAGCTTCCACTGAATCTCCAACAGCCTCCAGCAAGAGACACCCAAAAAAGAAGGTAATGCCAATAGGATGTTGCAATTAGTTTGAGGCAATGTTGATTCTAAAATTAGGAAGATGATCTAATTTACGGTTTCTATTTGATTCTGACAGACATTTGAGGAGCTTAAAGATGAGGAGAGTTCGCTTTTGACGGAGCGAACCCACTTGAAAAAGGTTCGGTTTCTCTAAAGCTTCATCTAATTGATGTTATTGCTTAACTCATCCAAAAAATTGTTCTCTCGGTTCTTCGTTTTGTCAAACTGGCTTGCTGACAACAAACCTGTGTCTCAAACAGGAGTTAGCCGCATTGCAGTTGACATTTGTTGAGCAGAGATCAATAAACGACGACTTGAAGAGAAGGAAGGTAAAAACCCTGTTGCTATTTTTCTTCGTATTAGTGTGCATCCTTACAAACACTATTGTTTAAATACAATGGTTTGACACTTTGGTTTGAATATATATCAACTAAGCGACTGTGGTCTCCAATGCTCTTGTGACCAAAGGTTGTCTTTGAGTTCCAAGTAATCAAAAATTTTGCCAGGGGATAATGGTATGGAGGCACTTCGTTTTCCATATTTGTTCTTTTGATGATTATGACTTGAATCAGTTGAATTTGTCTAGACGGGGATGAGGACTTTAATGCCTGACATTTTGACGAGTGATCATTGTTTGATTTTTGCATGAACTTGCCAGGAACAACTGCTTAGCTGTCTCAAGAGTGACCCCAAACTAACCTCTATTTCAAACCTGAAATAGTGTAACCCAATCTCAGTCCAAATATAAAGTTAAGCCAACCCCACCAAGAAAAAGGCAGAGATCCTGCTAGCCTTTGCTTAGATCAACCTAGCTGAATTGAGATTTGTCTTGCCAATATTGATTGACATTTTCTTGTCAAGCGTGGGAAAACCAGTAGCAATCACAAAATGACCCAGTTCAAATCGACCTGGGCCAATATTCAACTATGTTCTTACCCATCCGAAGTTAATCTAACCTAAACCCTAACCAAGCCACTATGCATTGCTTCTTTTCATCTGGGTTTGGCTACTTTGGAAAGTCTGGATGATGAAAACAAACATTAGACTAATAAATGTGCTGTATCTACCTTACATTACTGGTGCAGTGTCACATGTCAGACCTGTGGAACTCCACATTTGCATTCCGAAGCGATACAATCGAGTAGTATGCTTGCATCAGAAGTCGTAGGCGACATGTTAGTTCATACTATACTAAAACTGAGTGAACCGCTTTGTTCCACATTCTGCAGCTTGATTTGCCTGTGGAATCTGGCACAAACTCTGAAGCAAATTCAGTCGAACCAAAGGAACAAAACACAAACCGAGATGCAGCATCAGAAGCCACTTCTTCAAATGTATCAAGACAAGTGAAATGCGAGGAGACCTCAGAGGAACCCCCTTCATGCTCATCACATCAGAGGGGTGGAACTTCACAAGTGCCCATTTTTGTGCTTCCTGATCTGAACATCATGCCAGATGAGGATTGTGATCCGGAGGGCATGGTTGGAATGAGCTAAATAGAGCAAATCACGAAGACATATCTTTCAGAAAGTTGAAGCAACTCTTTTGTAAGATGAGCTTGAGAGGGACTTTGTTCATTGGCGCAATGACCAAAGAGCCGTCCATCAGCAGGTGTAAATTACACTAGGACTAGGAGTAGGGAAAATTTTACTTATTTTAGCAGGAGTTGGTAAGACAATTGAAAATGGGGAGAATCCCTTGTGGTTACTGGTTAGATATTATACAGATTCAATTCTCTTGGTTTTTTGGGCTTGTTGGTTTCCTTGTCTCCCCCCTCCCCCCCCCAAAAAAAAAACAAAACCCAGAGAAAAAACCTTGTAGACATGTATTTGTTTGATGTGAAATTCCTTTTTTGTTTTGTGGTTTAATAGATCTTAGTGTCACTTTTGGATTCTCGGATTGCATTATTGCCAGTGTATTCTTCTCATTAGTTCTCCATAGCTCCGGCTATGGAGAATTCAGATCTTGGCAATTTCATGTTATTGTCTCTCCTTGTACATGTACTTCTGCTTGGCACTTACTGTCTCTGCACATCACTACAGGCACTCCTTCCATTCCGACATATTGGTTTTTCTAGCGCTGCAATTTGCAATTTCTCAGATTTTGCAAGGCCATTTTGAGCAATATCTGAACTCAATATCTATGTAATATGTTAGAACTTATGTTCCCTTCCCTCAAATCGCAAAGTGCACTTATCATTTAGTGTAGAGGACTGACTAACTCAATGCTAGCAAAGTATCTGGCAAACGCCAGACGCAAGTAGACTGTTACATGCTTTTCTTGAAATTATTGATATTATTGATATAAGATGCTCATATTACTGATATATGGAGGGATAATACAATAAGAATTATTTTTCTTGAGATTCTAATTTTAAACTGTTACATGCTTTTCTTTCTAAAACCAAAGCAAAATAATAGCGGTGGCACTTGTTTTTCCACGTGAAAAATGGATTTTTTTGAGGCAACCTTTTATTATCTTTATGAAGAAATACACTTTTAGTTCAAAGTGCCAAGTTTGGATTTCAATATATACATATTTTTGTGAAGGGAAAGATTGTTGTATAAAAACTTAAAATATCTATGTGTAAAGTCAAATTAAAAGACAAATTTTTAAAAAATATTGCTAATCACAAATTAACAATTTTACTACCAACTTTTATATCCAATATATTCTTATATCTATTTTTTACCTATCTCTTGATTATTTTAAAAAAATTACCGTAGCTTGTTCTTCCTCTAACAATCTACTAGTAAATTCAAATTATTTTATTGTAGAGAACTCACCCCTTACATTTACTACACCATACATCGAAAATTGCAACTTTTAATTTACTAACAACTGCCCAAAATGTGTATTTTAAGTATTTCTAATTATAATTATTTTCAAATTTGAATTAATTTTGCAATCGATCGCTAAGGATACAGAAAATTATTTTGTTAATAATAGAAATTACAAATTGAACATATATTTGTAAATTATTTGTATATTATACGGAACATTTAAAAAGTTCATTTAAAATTTGATTTACAACAATCATAACATATGAAATACAACTCGTTGGAAAATGATTATATTCTATAGTAACAAGTATTTATAAGTGTTCATTTTTGTTACAATAGTTATACAATTATATAAATATATTTTCATGCTTAATTACAACTACCCCCTGATTGTGTAACCTCATTTAACAACATTCATTTCAATATGATTTAACATATTTTCGTAATAAACACCAATAAGGGCACGTTCTTTTCTTGGAAAATATGGGTTGAAAAATAGGTGAAATTGGTTGAAATGAGTATTTTTTTTTTGCTGAAGCGGGTTGAAGTGGATTGAAGGGCTTGTTCTTTTCGTTGGGAAATAGAGGTTAGGAAATGGATGGAGTTGGTTGAAGTAGGTATTTTTTAGTTGAAGTAAATTGAAGTTGGTTGAAGTTGGTATATACTTTGATATAATGGGTAGAAGATGGTTAAAATAGTGGGTTGAAGTTGGTTGAGGTGAGTTAAAGTTGATTAAAGTTGGTATTTTTTTAGTAAAGTTTGTGAAGTGGATTGAAGTTGATAAATTGAGATTTACCAACGAAAAGAACAGGGCCGAAATAGGTTGAATGAGTTGAAACGCATTGAAGTTGGTATATTTTTTTATATGATGAGTATAAGTTGGTTAAAATAGTGGATTGAAGTAGACTGAAATTGCTATTTTTTATTGAAATTCGTGAAAAGAGTTGAAGTGGATTTACGAACGAAAAAGAACAGGGTTTAGGTACTCATCATAAGTTCAAAAGCACATGCCAGCCTAAACATTTTTTCTTGCTTACATCTCATGAGGGAAAGAATGCATACAAAAGTAACGACCAACGAGCCCATTCCTCACTCTAAGAGCATTACCACCGCGCCGTATGCATGCCATGCGTGGGGTCCACAGTTTCGCTTTTTTTTTTTTTTTTTTTCCAGCCCTTCCCATTTGCAGAACTGCGCGGAAGCAGGAATACTGTGACATTTCTTTCTGCGAGGCACAAAAAATTTTCTTTTTGTGTGTTTTTTCCATTTTCTTTTACAAAAGTACATTTTTTCAGGTGATTAAAAAATAAATTTTGTGTTATAAGGTAGTTACATGATAATTATTTTATTTGATAATTTAAATTAAAGTTTCATGACTTGAAAAAATGATAGAATATACAGACAGTATATCGTCCACCCAGGTGAATAAAGTGAGTTGTATGCCTGGGCAGGCTCTCAATGCTCATTTATAGTATAATTATTACATTAATAACCAACTAAACATGCAAGTGGTATATTGGCAAGGTAAAGAGACTATAAATTAGTTTTTGGAGGTTCGAAAGTTGATATAGAAGAAAGGGCTTGCCTTTTATTTATTTTTTTTTTAGGTTTGGGATCACAAATTACTTTCTCTTCTTTTAGAGGTAATCAGTTTCCCTTTTTTGTGAGATAATTTATTTTTCATTTTATTCCTCTTTTTTTTTTTTAACTTTCTCTTTTGATATTTAAAAAGTTTCATTTTTATTATTTTTACTATTAACTACTTTCCCCCTTTTTAAGATAATTATGTTTTCATTTCACTTCTCTTTTTTATTTTTATTTTTCTTTCTTAGTGCATGTACACATTCTAATAAGCAAATACACATTATAATCTGTATTCTAGGATACGATATTTGTTCAGGAGCAGTACTGTATCTTTTGGTGAGATATGATATACCATATTTGATGTATGGATTTTTTAGTGACCTGCATTGTGACTTTTGGTGAGTTATAGCATATGTTTAGTGAGCAATACTTTATTTTTTTTTCCAATATGTTATAATATATCTTTTAATCAACTCAAATATAAGATTCTTTATTTGTACAAGAATGACATGCTTGAATAGGTTCAATCACCTATACTCTTAGTATTTCTTTTAGTGAGCCATGATATTTATTTAGTGAGTTGTGATATACATTTAGTGAGTTATAAAATATATTCAATGATCAATACGATTCAATCAGCAATACTGACTATTGCTAATCAAAAAGAGCGAGTAAACAATATAATACACAATTTAAGTGAGCACATACACATTCTTTTTCATATTTGATGTATGGTTATTTAGTGAGCTATATTGTGACTTTTGGTGAGCTATAGGATATGTTTAGTGAGCAACACTTTATATTTATCGTCCAATGTGTTGTGATACATCTTTTGATTAGCTCAACTACAAGATTCTTTATTTGTATAAGAGTGACGTACTTGAAAAGTTTCAATCACTTACACTTTTAGTATTTCTTTTAGTGAGCTATAATATTCATTTAGTGAGTTGTGATATATATTTAGTGAGTTATAAAATATATTCGTGATCACTATGATTCAATGAGCAATATTAGCTATTCCTAATCAAAATGGGTGAGTAAACAATATAATGCACAATTTAAGTAAGCAAATACACATTCTTTTTAATATTTAATCTATAGTTTTTTTTTTTAAAGTGAGTTACATTATGACTTTTGGTGAGTTATAGTATATGTTTAGTGAGTAATATTTTATATTTTTCTTCCAATATATTATGATATATGTTTTGATTAACTCAAATATAAGATTCTTTATTTGTACAAGAATGACATACTTGAAAAGTTTCAATCACTTATACTCTTAGTATTTCTTTTAGTGAGCTATGATATTTTTTTAGTGAGCTGTGATGTATATTTTGTGAGTTATAAAATATATTCAATGATCAATATCATTCAATGCGCAACACTAGCTATTCATAATCAAAAAGAGTGAGTAAACAATATAATACACAATTCAAGTGAGCACATACACATTCTTTTTCATATTTGATGTATGACTTTTTAATAAGTTGCATTGTGACTTTTGGTGAGCTATAGTATATGTTTAGTGAGCAATACTTTATATTTTTCTTCCATGTTATGTTATATCTTTTGATCAACTCAAACATAAGATTCTTTATTTGTACAAGAATGACATACTTGAAAAGTTTTAATCACCGATACTCTTAGTATTTTTTGTGGTGAGCCATGATATTTGTTTAGTGAGCTGTGATATATATTTAGTGAGTTATAAAATATATTCAATGATCCATATGATTCAATGAGCAATATCGACTATTCCTAATCAAAAAGAGCGAGTAAACAATATAATACACAATTTAAGTGAGCACATACACATTCTTTTTCTATTTGATGTATGAGTTTTTTAGTGAGTTGCATTGTGACTTTTAGTGAGCTATAATATATGTTTAGTGAACAATACTTTATATTTATCGTTGTTGTGATATATCTTTTGATTAGCTCAAATACAAGATTCTTCAATTGTATGAGAATGACATACTTGAATAGTTTCAATCACTTATACTCTTAATATTTCTTTTAGTGAGTTATGATATTCATTTAGTGAATTGTGATATATATTTAGTGAGTTATAAAATATATTCAATGATCAATATGATTTAATAAGCAATACTAACTATTCATAATAAAAATGAGCAAGTAAACAATATAATATACAATTTAAGTGAGCACATACACATTCTTTTTCATAGTTGACGTATGGGTTTTTTAATGAGCTGCATCGCGACTTTTGGTAAACTATAGTATACACATTCTTTTTCCATATTCAGTGATATTTATTTAGTGAGTTGTGATAGATATTTAATGAGCTATAAAATATATTAAGGGGATGAAAAGATTACAAAAATTTTAAAAAACATATATTAAAGAAAACTTAGTTAAAAAGAATATTAAAAATTAAAAAAAGTTTAAAAAATAAAATAAACAAAAACGTTTAAAAAATGGGTGAAAGGTTAAAAGAACACAAAAAGTGATATGAAAGGTTGGAAACTTAATTTAAGTGAGCACATACACATGCTTTTTCATATTTGATGTATGGTTTTTTTAGTGAGTTGCATTATGACTTTTAGTGAGCTATAATATATGTTTAGTGAGCAATACTTTATATTTATCATTCAATGTATTGTGATATATCTTTTGACTAGCTCAAATACAAGATTCTTCATTTGTATAAGAATGACATACTTGAAAAGTTTCAATCACTTATACTCTTAGTATTTCTTTTAGTGAGCTATGATATTCATTCAGCGAGTTGTGATGTATATTTAGTGAGTTATAAAATATATTCAATGATCAATATGATTCAATGAGTAATACTAACTATTCCTAATAAAAATGAGCAAGTAAACAATATAATATACAATTTAAGTGAGCACATACACATTCTTTTTCATAATTGATGTATGGGTTTTTTAATGAACTGCATTGTGACCTTTGGTAAACTATAGTATGCACATTCTTTTTCATATTCAGTTATATTTATTTAGTGAGTTGTGATAGATATTTAATGAGCTATAAAATATATTAAGGGATGAAAAGATTACAAAAATTTAAAAAACATATATTAAAGAAAACTTAGTTAAAAAGAATATTAAAAATTTAAAAAAGTTTTAAAAATAAAATAAACAAAATTGTTTAAAAAATGGGTGAAAGGTTTAAAAAACACAAAAAGTGATATGAAAGGTTGGAAACTTAATTTAAAGTTCTGTTTTGTGGGACTCGAACCAAGCACCCACATATTTCATTCTAAAAAACAGCACCACCTTCCCACGAGTGCAATGCACACGTAATTGTGCGGCTAAAATTTATTAAAACAACTCTAGGAGGACCGGCTGTGCAACATCATATTTACGCCTAGTCGTACATAATAATATGCGTGGAATGCAAGTTTCAAAAAATTGAAACTTTTACTAATGTGATAGGCTAGAGCTTCAAAAATTGAAACTCTGATTGGGAATGCTCATCAATCGCATCATATGACTCACGTGCCAATGTCGACGACCCGCATTCCAGCAAGTGTTTTCCAACGCCCGTTCCATGAGGTTTGCAATGCGGGGCGGAACGTCTGGCAGTTCCATCCTGCATTCCATTTATTTTTTGTCTTTTTACGATTTTTTTTTTTAAAATATTATTTAGGTGGCTTTAAAAATAGTTGTATATTATGGGATGGATCCATGACAAATATTTCTTATGTGATTCAAATTAGAGTTTCATAGATTGGATAAGTGAATGAATAAAATTTTCAAAAGATAAAATTGTTGCTGATATGACAAAGTGAAGTTTTGAAATTTAGAACTCACTAGAAATATTCTGGGAGCGCCTGCAGCCCTGGGGACCCGTTCTACAAACATGCCCCATGCTTTGCATACATCCATGCAGCCCATTTTTCACTAGGAATGCCACGCATGGAGGAACGAGCTAGCAGTCTAGAATGCATACCATTTACTGTTCTCTTCTTCTTTTTTTTTTGGGTGCTATTCCCATCCAAATAGCACCTTCTCGTATTTTAATTTTTTCTAAATCAGTGTAAATAAATTGGACCTCATATATGCGGGCTGATCAAGAAATTTGGGCTCATATATTTTTTGATTGTTGTATCCCTGGGCTGCGTATGCTTTTGTCAAAACTTTGGGCTTTTACTAGATCTAGGCCCTGTTTTTTTTATAGTTTAATGGACCCAACCCACTCCTTCTTGCTCCCGCCCACTCATTTCCCTCCTTTTCCACATCTTTCCACTCTTTAAAAAATAGTATTAATTCCGACTCATTCCCACTTTCACCGATTCATTCTCACTCGTACATATAACTATTATTTTCCATATTTTGAAAATTTTTATAATTTATGTAATTGTGTGTACGAATAGTCTGATAATAATTATGAAAAATTTTATTTATCTTTCGGATGTTATGAAAATATTTGTTAGTCGTATCGGAAATCATAGATGATGTAATTTTTGTATATATATATATATATATATATATATATATATATATATATATATATATATATATATATATATATATATATTGAAGAAATAATAATGACTGGTAGATATTTTAGGTTTAATTTTGTACATAGAAGAGATGCTTAATTTTTTTTTTGCATTGGTTACGAAATATTTGTTATAGGTCACCAAAGTGTAGATGGTTGTTGCTATATATGTAACATATTTATTTTTCGTTCATCATAATTTGGGCCAAATTTGCAGATTTTTTTTCTAGTATAATGAAGGAATGTGTAATTTTTTTTTTTTTTTGGTGTTGTTTGTAATTCGTGACAGGAAGTACAGATGTATTATATGTGCATTTTGATTTCCATATGCGTAGTAACAAAATATTGAAAGTACTTTACACAAATTGCAGATGATTGTTTTTCGTGTACTAAGAGTCTGTTCATTTCGTTACAAAATATGAGTTGGTAAATGGGTGAAGTTGAGTGAGATTGATAGAAGTGGGTTAAAATAGATCGAAATAGGTATTTTTTTGTTAAAGTAGGTTAAAGTGAGTATTGTTTTATTGAAGTTGGTTGAAGTTAGTTGAAGTGGGTTGAATTTTTTTGTATGATGGGTAAAAGTTGGTTGAAATAGCAGAAAATTGGTTGAAGTTAGTTCAAGTGAGCTGAAATATGCTGAAGTTGGTTGAAATGGGTTGAAGGTAGTATTTTTTATTAAAGTTCGTGAAGTGGGCTAATATGGATTGAAGTTGATTGAGGTTGATAAATTTGGATTTAATGACAAAAAGATCAAGGCCTGAACATATGTGTATTTTTTTTTTGTTGTTTATATTTGGTTAATATATGAAAAAAATATATCTGTAACTTATTTTACGAATAACAAAAATTACAATTTTTCTGGGGGATAACAACGGTCACGAAATAATATTTCGTATCTGAGTCAACACAGAAAAATATTTTTCCAGTCTAAATTTTTTTATCATCGATAATTACTATTACAAATAAAATTTTACATTAAAAAATAAAATACGTAACTTATATTAACTCTCCTACTTCATTCAACTCTTTCTCACTCCTTCCTAGTTCTTCCCACTCCTTCCCTCTTTCCCATACTTTAAAAAAAAAAAAAAAAAGATACCACTCCTACCCAATCCTACCCACTCTTTCCCCCTCTTTCCCACTCTCACTCATCCCACACCTACAATTTTTCAACGAAAAAAAAGGGCCTAGTATACTATATTTAGGCTACTATTAATGACAAAAAAATACTATAGCATTGGGTAATATTTTTTTCAAAATTAATTTTGTTTAAATAAATTTTAACTTTTTTGAAAAATATATAAATTATTTTTTACAACTTATAACCATAGAAAACAATACAAAATAAAAGAACTAAAGTAATTAAAAATCTTTAATTTCGGACTCTATAGAAATATTTTATTTGGAGATCTAAGTTGAAGTTTCATTGGATGTGAAAGTAGAAGTGAGAGAAACGATCTTCAAAAGTTGAATCTTGAGATGATGTAGACACGTATTAGGAGTTTCAAAATCTAAAATTGGGCTACAAATACTCTTAAACACGTTTTGCAGTTAGGCATCGTGGTTGGTCAAGAATTGTAAACTAATTTAATTTAAAGAGAATGGTACTTGGATAAAACATAACACGTCTTCTGGAGAGTGGAATGCCTACGAACGCATAATAATCTAATGCTCATGTCATTGATCTAATTGAACGCAAAAACAAGTCAATGGCACATCAAGTGATTTGTGAATTGCCAATCTATACAATTAGGGCATGTTCTTTTCATTGGTAAATTTCATCTTATCAACTTCAACCAACTTTAATTAAAAAAAATTCCAACTTCACCCTAACTTCTTCAAAATATCAACCAGTTTCTACCTATCATACGAAAAAAATATACCAACTTCTTTCAACTTCAACTCACTTTTACCAATTTCTGCCAACTCAAACGAAAAAATACCAACTCCATCTATTTACTAATTCCTATTTCCCAACAAAAAAAACATGCCCAAAGTGGGTGGGGGCGGAGGGGACACTATATGATAATCCTGAAATTATTTTGCAAAGTAACCTCAAAGACACAGGTTATATTTATAAGCCTTTCAGGGGAATATATACAAGTTATATTTATAAGCCATCAATCAGAGTAAAGGAAGAGAAAAAGGAAATTGCTTGATACAAAACCTAGGCACAACTGAAAAAAACCTAAGCCCAGCTCTCATTCTCTTTGTATCACTTCCACACTACACCCCCCCTCCCCCCCCCCCCCCCGGGGGGGGGGGGTTGGAAGGTGCTCGTGGGCAGGCAATAAATAGACAAGAAAAATGAACTCCAAATTCAACCCTCCATATATCACAGAAGTTCCAAGTCTCCAAAATAAACCCTCTACAAAAAGAGCAGATATCTGACCGTTGAAAGTGCTCATATTTCACTTGGGAATTTCCCCAGAAGCACCTTCATCATCACAACTTTCCTTGAGCACAAAGGACCTGTTCCCTTGACTAATCAACAAGTCCTTCATTTCTCTGTACCCTCGGAGCTCTTTAAGAGCATCTGCTGTCGACTTTGGGATAGAAAACATGCTCGAGGAAGTGCTTTTTTTCTCAGATTGTAGATTTTCTTCGGGTTTAGGAACAAAGAGTTGTTCGTTGTTGCTGCTGCTTGCAGCTTTTGAGAATAACAGTGAGTCCTGGCAAAGTGGGGGAGCTTTATTCAGCATTAAGACCAGAGCACCAAGTTCAGCATCTTGAGATTTTCTGACAGGAAAAGATCCTCCGGGTTCAAGCGGGTTGTTTGGTTGTCCTTTCTGATTATATGACTCAGGCCTAGAAAACATTTTTGGGGCAAATCAGTTAGCATGTGTCAGAGTTAGTTAAGAAAAGATTACACATCATAAATTGGAGAGGGAAAGCAAAACAACAGTTGTAAGCAGAGAATTGCAAATTCACAAACTAAAATGCACTATTTCTGGAACTGTAATGTTGGAGTTTTGAGTGCCTCATGTGGGCTCTAGGTGTTCAGCTCTGATATCCTCTGAAAATCTTGTGCATGTTCTAAAATGAAGGGCCACACTCATGTCGCAGTATACAGTGCTCAACATGTGTACTTCATATAAACAATATCATCAACGAGGAGTTGCTGTGAGGAAAGAATTTGCTAATCCAGTAATGCACACAGTAACTGGAAGACGTGTGTATCAAACAATTAATCAATTAGACAACTACAATTTTCTAAATTCCTGCACACAGAAATAAGATTATGCCCACAGCACATGATGTTGATTCAACCAAATGAAGTTCTAGCAGTAGGATTATGTGATACCACATCTCTGTGAACCAAATAGATCAGCTGAAGCTATCAACATATGGACTAGCAAATAATTAACATGAGCTAACTAACAAAGGGAACATGGGACCCTTCAAAATCGGACATCAAAATATCAAAGGAGAGAACTCAAGGTGCAGGGACGAAATCACTCCTACTGACAGAACACCGTAACCTTAAGGCAGTATGAACAACATTTCCACTCCTATCAAACAAGAGCATCAAAGGTTCCCAATCCCAGATCTTATGTGGTTATTCTGAATTTTGACACACAATAAGACAACCATGCGATATATGCTACCCAGAAAAAGGGTGTTCCAACTCCCCACAAGGCTAAAAATAAAATCAGAATGGTGTTCAAACAGAAATATGTTGACCTTTGATCTGTGTGAGCCACATTCTCGTCCAGTACAGACTTCATAGCAATTCTCAATGCATATGTAAGAATAGGAAATGGATATAGAAAACTGAAAGAGATCACTTTCAGCAAGGTTAATAATTGCCCCCAGCCTAGGCAATACTTTGCAGTGTTGCTTTATGTCAATTGGTAACAAAGTTTTATCATTACGAATTCAAGACTTCACCAACAGACAAATGTCCATGACTCATCAATAAACATCTTTTCTGTTACTGTCCCTGCAAAGCGCACTCCAAGACCACAAAGGGGGTGAGAAGGTGGGGAAAACTCTCCGATGCTATGAACACAAACTGGACATTGAAATTCCCAAGAGCAAGAATGCAACAAACAGAACATTTAAACTTCAGAAACTCGTCTCTACATTTACAGCAGTCAGGCTGTGACAGAAACCTTGGTGGTCTTACAGTCTACAATTTGGTTAGCACATAAAACTCAAACAAGAACCAAGCCCAGTGAACAGATTAAGCAATGCAACCAACCCCCTCCCCCTCAAAAAGCACCCTATAAAATCAATTTTCTTCTGCTTGAGTTCAGACGTTTACCACATTAAATAAACCCCATAAGTCTTGTTTTCCTACTTTTTCCAAGGTGGATTATTCCCCAGCAATGATGACAATACAAGAAGGGCAACAATGAAAAGTCAAGCGTGTTTCTTAATACACTTGCTCTATTTTGTTTTACATAACTCATAACTAAAATGAAAAGCAAATCTGTAACTAGCTGCTTGCTTCTAATATGCACACATCAACTAATGCATATCATGCTGAAGCAGGCATGACCCGCAGAGCATATATTAAGGGTACTACACAAAAATATAAAGGACGGTTGGTTCACAAGTATCGATTTGAATTAAACCAAGAAAACAGCCACCGTGCGTTGAGCTGCATATGACCATATGAGAGATGCCCTTGTACCATTTATCATATGTGGCCAAGCAATCTATACACTAATAACAGTTGGTGACAAAAGTTTAAATCAAATTCAGGTCAAGGTCATATGTCTGTCATTACCTTTACTTCTTGCACATTCATCATTTGTAACACTAACACACCTATGCATTGGAGAAACCCAGAGACAGAATTTCACACACTAAATTCCCACATATACATGCTAAATTGAATACATGAATGAATAAAATTATCTTTACCTGCTGCCTGGATCCATCATGTCATCATCATCCACAACAAATGGACAAGCAAACTCTGAATCATCAAAATCATCCGGAATTGACAACCTACTAGAACTCCTAGAGAAGGAGATCTGTGGGGAGCTATTGGATGATCTTCTGAGGCCCGAGAATCTTCCACTTTCATCTCTACCAAGAGAAAACTGCAGAGCAGGGAGATTTAATCGCCATCAAAAAAAAAAAAAAAAAAATAGTCACATCAGGAAGTGGGAAACATTAAGTTACATGCGCAATAGCAAGGTAATGATCAAAAGCACCTTCTCAAGAGATGAACCGCTTGCTCCTGTTGACTTATCTGACTTCAAAGTGGTAGCTCTTGCAAGTTTCGGTGGAGGAGAAGGGGGTAAACATTGCTTATTAAAGGCCTTACTTGCAGCTGTAGGAATGCTCACAGGAGCACTTTCACACCGCAGAAGAGCCCTTGATGCATCAGTCCTGGCAGTATACATTGGTGGAGAAGGTGAAGGAGAGGGGGAAATGAAAGGGGAAGGCCAGTAATCATCAAAGCCAATATTTTTGTTACTAGCTTGAAATGTTTCAGGTAAATGCTGAGGCAAGCTCGTAGGAGGGGGGATACGGGACCTGCATTTAGATATTGAAGCGTGAGAATCTGAGTATGTGGGAGATGGTGATGGCAAAGCTGATGGCGATGAGGCTTGATAATTTTCATAGCTCCAGCTATGACGCCTTGAAAATGGGTAACATGAAGGAGAGCCATGAGACATGGGAAGAGAAGGGAATCTTTTAAGTGGATCTGCCAATGGGCTTCCAACATAATCTGCTATAACCTGTGGAGACATAGGCGTTGAAGGTTCTGAGCTCACATCAGAAAGAGAAGCACAATAAGAGACTGAAAGGCAAAGCCGATCAGAGGAAGTTTCAACCGGTGTGAAGCTGAACCATTGCATATCAGCCTCCTCTCTCCGAGTAAAGGGCTCGACAAAAGAGGATATACGATGCGCTAGTGTGTATGTCCTGATCTGTCCAGATGAAATGAGGTCCCTGAAGAGTTTATATGCAGGTAGAAGTCTTATCATTGCATACAAAGATCTCAAAAGCACGATTGACTTCTTATACAATGTATGCAAACTGCTACTGGATTTTTTGCTGCTAGGACCACTGTCTCTACTCTTTCGGCTCTCATATTGCACTACCCATCTTTCAATAATCTTTTCGTTCCTTGATTCCGCCCCAAATTCTTCAAAACCTGGACCCTGATCTTTCAAAGACGGGTTCTTTACAAAACCCCCTTTTGGAGAAAACTTCATAGGGTCCCAATTGAGAGACCGTTCAACCAGAATCACATCAACAACCATTGGATCAAGATTACTCTGTCGCCAAAAATCAATATTCTCCAAGGCTGCAGGGCATTCCCTGAGGGCCAAATTGAACCACTTATCCCTAGTTCTAAAGCTTGAAGAAGATGAAGATGAAGATGATGGAGACGATATAGCCTGCTCCCCAGAATAATTTCGAGATGAAATGTTAGGCGTTCGGGATTCAAGTATTATTTGGAGGCTCTTAGTGAAAAACTCAGTTATAATTTGCTCCTTCTTTGCAGTATCTGTGTGAACGTTCCCACGAGAAGATGCCATACTGAAGTACCAAAATCACAAGTTCACAACCCCAAAAAATGGTTCAAGCAGTATAGTTCAACCCAAAACCCAGAAAAAGAAGAAAAACAATCACTGCCCAATTGTCCACTTCATATTATTCTGCTACCAGGGCAACAAAGAAATATAGAATTCAGTGATCACCTATCACAAAAGAACAACTAAGAAACTATAGAAACGCAGAATTACGGATTCATTAACTTAAGCAAATCAAAACATGAACTCAGAACGGATAAATTTCGAACTTTTAACGATCGAATGGTAATCAAACACGATAATCACAGTAACCCATATCATAAAATTCAAAGAAGAGAAAAATAAAGTGGACTTACTCCTCAGAAAGCGAGGAACCCAGTTAGATTTGAACAATTCTGAGTTGAATTGGCCACCTGGGAGTGAAGAACCCTAAGGAACTTAGATGGCTGGGCGCAAAGAATGGCTATTTAAGAGAGAAAATTCGAAGAAAGAACAGAAAACAGTTTCTTCGAATCCCAAAACTATATGGATACTGGATAGAGCGTGAACTGGGACTAGTTCAGGGGGGAAGACGGGAGAGCGTAGAATTTTAGCTGAAAATTGTTAGTGCTGCGAAGGGGCGTCCAGCGAAAACTGCATTAGCTGCATATAGGTTGGGAAACAACATATGGTCTTATCTGCTCATGTTAGTTGTACCATGACTCGGTTTGAGGGGTTAAAATAATTATTCAACTAATACTAAGTCCTCTCTTTATCCATACAAATTGGTTTAAGTAAACCTAAGAAACAAGTCGTTTGCTTAGACTCAAGTCATGTTTTGAGTTAAATGATATTGCGGTTCCATTCGAGTCAAGTCATGTTGGCTGATTTTCAATTTGGTTAGCTAATGTTTGGTCCACTAAATTTGTGATGCAAAAAGAAGCAAATTTGTCAGAGATTTTGGACGGGGTTCAATTCGATGCGTTTTGGTTCAATTTAGGTTTCAACTCCATTTGTGGGTAAGCTATTTGGGTATCAGATCGAGTATAGGTTTGAATTTCGGTCAATTTTGTCATGTTTAGGTACGAGTAGTTTGAAATTGTTTTCTTTGAATAAGATATCCAATTTTAACCTAAAAAAATAAATCTATTACCGAAGAGTTTTGACTCTTAATGGACCAACAGTAATTCAATTAAAATAAAATGGAGAATCAAGCATAAAATAGGAAAATAAATCATTTTTTCCTTCTTTATAATTGATGTTTTATGATAAAGTTTTTGACTATTGATACTAGTAATCAAATACTTGGATTCAAGATGTCATCTTTCAAGCAAAACCCAAAACAATGCCCAATCTTTCTCTGGTAGGCAAGGTTATTAGAATCAGGATCCTAATTAGAATCGATGAGAGGCCCTTAAAATTGGAATCGTAGAATCGAATACGGGATTATAAGATTCTAATATTCGTTTAGAATGGTGAAAATGGTAAAAACAAATTAAAATCTTAACAAACTTCCTAAAAGATGTAGAAATTTGATTGAATATATTGTTAGGATAATCTTTTAATTATAATTTAAGTATGAGTACCTTGTGACATTTATTTAGGATCGTGAATCGGATTGCAAGATCGCAGAATCGTATTATGATCATGCTATACAGGTTTTAAACTCAATTAGGATCATAAGATCCTAATGATTTCATGATTCTAGTATGAGTTTGATCGATAGAGATTTTCAGACCATAGAATCGATGATAATAATCCAGATCGGGAGTTTAGTAATTACACTGATAGGTACAAAGGACTTTACTAACTTTTTTCTCAGTTTGAAGGAGTCATAAAGGTAACATAATACAATTATAATAGTTAGAGAGAGAGAAATCGAGTTTGATACCTATTATATCCAGGGTCTCAGTCTTTACCAATAGATTAAGATTTTGTTTGATACTTATTTTATAATTTAGGTTGCAGAGTCCAAATTTTTAAAATTTTCCTAAAATAAAACTAGTGCGTCTGTACCAGGGCAGGATAAAAAGATTATATCACAAAAGAACCATTGTCTTCTGGTCGATTTCAAAGGGTCGTCCTTTGCATGATGATGATGATGAAATATGATAACTTTGAGTCCAATTGAGAGTTACAGACAACACCAACCTTTTTTTGTTTTTTTGGTGGTGCTTCTATTACTCCTATTTTGAGAGCTTCCATGTTAATTAGGGTGGAAAGCCATCACATCTGGCCCAATGTTGAGCCTTCCTGGAATAGGAAAAAAAACGAGGATAGTGTCTTCTAGCTTTGATAACTGCGAGATGTGTAAATTGTAACTTCGATAAAAAACCTAAATCTGCTACATAATGATTAATTTAATCTTTTTATTTTTTCCCTCTTCTCTTGCTCTCTCAAAAGATCGTAGCCACGTCACAGAAAAATCGTAACCCCCATCTACTTCAATAAAGGGCTACCATCAGCCATACTTGTTGGTGGCAAGTCCCAATCTTCGTGCTTCTTGAAATTTTATTTAGTTATAAGGTATTTACTAATATTTTTGTCTCTTTTTAATATAATTTCTCTCCAATTTGTGAGAGTTGAATTGTTTATTTTTCTCATCATTAGTGGAAATTAGGTTACTCTCACCTCTAGTGTGACTTAGATTGTTCTCATTGTTAGTGTGAGTTTGAGTCATTATCTGTGTGCACATTATTGTAGATTTGGAAACTTAGAGTGTGAGTTTCTTGTGGAGTCAAATTTGAGAGTTATTGTATTAGATTTACGTTTTCGATTAAGGAATGAGTCAGAAATGAAATTTTATGCGGTTCTATTAGGAAGATTTTCCTTTCAAGTATGATCTACCACGTCAATTGGACATCTACTCTATGAAGTTATACTATAACTTGTCGATATTCGAGAAAAAGACGCGTTGACATTAAAGAATGCAGTTGGTGGCATGAATACAGCTACAAGTTCAGAACCGGTTGATATTATATTTACTATTAGCTTTCTAGAGAGAAGGATTCAATTTGATATTTTTATTTACTTTTGTGAGGAGATATTCATTGTATATGCCGTATGGTTTTTTATTAATAAATTATTCCCTTTTCTAATAAAAAAATAATTAATTTAATTATTACAAGGCACCAACCAACACTTACACTACACTTTAGGAAATATGATATACTCTCACTTGTAAATTTTTCATAACAGTTGCAAATTATATGAGAACAATTTGTTGTCATATATGAACAATTTATTGGTGGAAACATAAAGTCCTACAACTATAGTACAAGCTATGAAGATAGTACAACGAATACATGGACTAAGGGCCTGTTCTTTTCGTATGTAAATTAGGGTGGGTAAAAGGATGAAGTAGATTGAAGTAGGTTAAAGTAGGTTGAAGTGGGTTGAAGTGATAAATTGAACTGGGTTCAGATAGTGAATGTGGGTTGAAGTTGGTTGAAGTATGTTAAAGTGGGTTGATGTTGGTATTTTAGAATTGACCCACGAAAAGAACAGGGCCTAAGTGTTTGAACATCAGCAATATCCTAAAGAGAGTTTAAATGTTCAGGCTTAAGCAAAACCGATTTTTCCTTAACTTAAGAAATATTGTCAACAATTTAGATTCATATGGATTTTCAAAGTACTCAGAAATTTAATCTAGGAACCTTATGAGACGTGATCAATCACTATCAAGTATCAACTAGCCATAGATACCCGAAGCATACTTTGACGAGGGTTATGACCTTGAGATTATACTTCAAAACCTCCCATCTCTAACGCCTCCCCCCTCCCCCCAAAGAAAGGAACAAATAAATCATTCATGAATCTTTAAACTAAATTCACATTAACTTATTTTTTCATTTTTTCCTTCGATTTCTTCTGCTCCACTCGACCCCGTCAGACCATTCCCAAATTAACTTGATGCTTAGCAGCTATAATGCCAATGTAATATCGTATTAGAAAATTAAATGACGTACATTAATATGCTCTTTGTGTGTTAATTTTTTAATAGGCACATGCTTACGTGCTCCACCTCGTCACTAGGGAGCCTAACCATTAGATCAACACAGATGTTAAGAGATTATCACCATAGGGTAATCAACGTAAATAAGGCTATGGAGAAGGGGGTATTGAGATTGAGAAGTACCCAGAAAGGATCAGGTAAACATTGATAGGGGTTTTATTTTATTTTATTTTACTTTTGAAGTAGAAGAGGGGCTAAGCCCCATGAAAAGAAATATTATTACTTCACGTTCCCAGACCAAGCGGCCCCTACAACATTTGCATGTAACACATCTAAAATCTCCTTAGGCAGAGAGTCAAAGTAAACTACTCCTATCTCATTATCTATACCTAAATCGGCAAGTTTATCCGTAACCTTATTTGCTTCCCCGTAACAGCGAGAGATTTGGACTTTTCAGTCCTCCCTCTCAATCAGTTGTTTGCATTGTATGATGAGCGGCTTGTAAATGGGGTTCCAGGATCCATTTCCTCTTAACATCCCCACAACAATCATTGAATCAGCCTGAAACCAAATCTTCTGATCTTTAAGTATCCTTCGAGCCATCCGAAAGCCACGAAGTGCCATTATGAGCTCCGTTTTGACTTATGTACACTGCCCAAAGTTCTCAGTAAATCCTCTAATCCACTCTCATCGGTCACCTCAAATGACACCACCTCCCGCTGCATTTTCCGAATTGCCCTTCGATGCCCCAGCGGTGTGCAATAGAATCCATCCTTATAGGGCTGCTTCCCATCTGATTAAGGCTTCCTTCTTTTTAGCTGCATTGATTGATAGGGGTTTTATTAGCGGATTGACTCCACTCGTCTTCCCCTACCTGCAAGCAATCTTTCAGCTACCTATCATAAGTGTACAAGTCTTTTTTTTAAAAATAACAAAAGTGTAAAAGTTGTAAAATTTGAATTTAGATTTTTGGGAATAATCCTCAAATACTTTAATTAATTGAGTTAACTTATTTGTACATGCAATTAGTTATTTATATTTCATCTTGAGTCTCAATACCCATGTAAATTGAATCATAAGTGCAACAAGTTGGGAACTTAAGCTGTATACTTGGAATTGGGAAAAATTTTGAGTTCATTACTTTTAG
Source organism: Carnegiea gigantea (assembly GCA_029747015.1). Classification (NCBI taxonomy): domain Eukaryota; kingdom Viridiplantae; phylum Streptophyta; class Magnoliopsida; order Caryophyllales; family Cactaceae; genus Carnegiea; species Carnegiea gigantea. Next base: position 26,838 of record JAKOGI010000015.1, on the reverse strand, counting down.
TTTAGGCACGTTGATACTTAATTGCCCATTAAGCGATCGAAAAAATTATAAGATAATTAATTGCCAACCACACACTCCCCCTCCCCCTCCCCCTCCCCCAAAAAAAGCCCACAAAAACAAATGGGGAAAAGTCATTGAAGTACAAAGGCCACTTTGTAGGGTTTGAAATTTAACTTCTTGGCTCTGTTCGGCAAAATTAGCTGTTTAGGTAATAGATAGCGGTTCAGGTAACGTATAACTGTTTAGATAACGAAAAGCGTTTCTAATTTAACTGTTAGCGGATACCTGTTTAGATTAGTAGTTGAAACTAATGTGTTCGGTTATGCTAGCTGATTAATGTAAATTGACATAAAAAGATATAGATAATTTCCAAAGATAAAATTTTTAAAGGATATTTTTGGCTAAAAAATGTGAAACGCTATTTTTAAATGTCAAACGTTAATATTATTAGCTTTTAAAAAACGTTGCTTAAAATGGTAAACGCTACTTGAAATGTTAGTCAAAACGCTAGTTTACTGAACACTAAAAATTAACTAATTAGTGTATTGATTTAGTCAAAACACTAAAGGTTATCCAAAACATTGTTGCCGAACACAACCAAGTCAATGACCTTTTCAATTAAATAGTAAATTTTATGAAACTCATAACAATACAAATTTCCCTTTGTATGACCTGAGATTCTTCATTTTAATTACTAGTGTCTCTTGCCCGTGCAAGTCACGGGCTGCTTATATAACATAGATATTTCAATAAATAATAATTGAATTAACTTTTTTCAAACTTAATTATAATAGTAAATAATGTTTACTTCAAGATAAACAAATTAGCATTATAAAAACCAAGTATCATTATGATTAGAATCCTGAATATTATGGATTTTAGTTTTAAGTTTCCTTCTCACATTTATTGTACGTTTGTGTTACATTTTTTACTCAATTAAACCTTGAGACATAAAAAAAGCACAATTGTCGTTAATATAGTCTTACTTAAATTTAATGCAAAACTCAAGTCTTATCCCTTAGGTGATGTTTTGTTATATGTAAACAACCTTATGATGTAAATAAGTTTATGATTGTGTTTCCTCTATTTTGTTTGACTGTATGAGATATTGCAAATAAAACCTACCTTACATTGCATTACATTCAACCAAATATATATCACGTAAGAATACATATATTTTAGTATTAACAACAAATATTTGAGCAAATTTTACACCAGAAAAGGGAAAAAGTGAAGCAATAATGTTGAAAATGGCAGCCAATGAAAGTCTAGACTCTTTAATATTAATTACTTTAAAAGGAAATTTAATATGATCTCTTTTATATTCCTTCCATCCCTTAAAAGTTGCCCAAATTGGTCAAATAGGACATAGTTTGACTTTCTTTTTTATATATATTTAAGTAAATTTAAATGTAAAAATGTATATTTACACACTATTTTTTTTAGATTTTTTAAATTCATTGCATTTTTCTTTTAGATTGATGGTCAATATATATTGTCTTTGACCAACTTTGACAATTGGGATGGAGTGAGTAACAAAATGATGTACAAAGGAAATTTTTTTCAAGAAAAGTTATTAAGAAGAATAAAATTCATAAGTTCATTTTGATTCTTCCATATTCTGGTAAACCTTAAGAATGAGAAATTATATTAAGTGTCAAATTGAGGGGGAAAAAAATCAACACACTTCCACCTGTATCAAATGTGAATTAATTATAGAAATGATTTTGTTTATGAATGAATAACTAATTACTAATTCAATTTGAATGATCTAGAGTCCAGTCAAATGGCGACTGAAATAATATGTATAACAATATACCACCCTTAAACTTTTAATTTATAATTTTCAAGGGTCAACCATTTTTTTTATCATTATCCTTCAAAACATTTAAGAATTTCAAACAACAATGCAAATAGGTTGAGGATTATTTGGGACCCGAGATATTAGTCTTCCTCAGAATCTTAAATCCACATCTACTTAGACCGAAATCTAAAATAAGACCTTTTAATTTAAATTAACCAAATCAATTATACTCAACCTGAATTTTCCTATAACTATTTTTGCAATAGTTGTATCAACCAAATATCAACATCAATCCAAACTAAGATATTATGTAAGTCATCAATAATATATTTATATGGACTAAGACTTTATCTAAGTTACTAATAGGATATTTATATATGACGATGTGGTTTTATTAAATCTGTAATAACAAAGATACACCAAAAGAACTACAATGTTTTTTCCCAAAAAAAAAAAAAAATCTATAATGACAAAGATATAACAAAAGAACTACAACACTTCTCCCCCCAAAAAAAAAGACTAACATTGGAAGCGTGAAAAAAATGCCTATAATTGACATGGGTAGATATTAGAAGCTACTATAAAAATACTGGGCAAGATAGGACATAGGCAATTATGTGGCACAGTCCACCAAAACCAAAAAAGAAAAACAAGGGGGAAAAAAAAAAAAACCGAAGGCAGGCAACATTGCAAGGAGCACGTGCAATCAAGCATACAAGCAAAGTGGTGGAGAATTCTCGTATCCCAATTTCCCTGAACTCCGCGTTTTCCTTTAGTGAGAATTTTTTTTTTTGGACCGTTACATCTAAATATATAGGCTCATTTTCTTCGTCTCCTTATCATCAACATTTAGCATTGATAAATACCAATCAGCACTTATCAGTATTCAGTCATATTTCATATTCACAATTTCAGCCGTAATCAAGACTCGATCATATTTCCTATGCACAATTTCCTAATTACTTATGATAAGTTAAAAAGAACAGACCCATAATTATGTTTTTTTTTTTTTTGTGGTTTGGGTGCAGAGGTTTCATGCATATTGAAATATTAACTACAACGATATATAAGTCCATAACTATGCAAGACTGCAAGCACCATAATATTACACGTTAATCCATCGAAAAGGTTGCTCCTTCCAAATTGCAACCCTCCTCACACGTCATATTTGCAAGAAGTCAATTTTGAAAAAGGCTGCATATATAACATGTTTACAGAAATAACATATCCTCTTGTATTTGCAGCATTCCAACATAATACCAAGAATTTTCCTTATTATTATTCATAACAGCACTAAGGAGGTGGAATCAATTAACAACTTCCTCTAACTGTTGGAGAAATTTAAGAGAACAGTTCGATAAGAGGATTATTCCAAGACCTTCAGATAGGACTGAAGTCGCTTTTTTAAAAAATTTATTCACCAAATGTGCAATGGGTATTTTCGAACAAGTCTTTGAGATACAAGAAAGTCTCTCTTGCACTCATGCCTTAGGAATAAATAAAATGTCATAGGGATAGTTATTGGAATAACTTTGTTGATTCATGCTTTAGTTGGCATGCCTTTACAGGCATTGGTTCCACATATTTATAATTGTACATTTGTACTCATGCGTCTTCATTAAAGGATGGCATCCTTTCATCTATCTATATAACTATATATAAAATTGAGTGAGTTCACATATTTTTACCAAGTGTCATAATTTTATTGGTTAGCATATTAATTAGTACTTTAGTTTATTTTATGTCTTTTACATGCATGCAACTCTTTTTTAATTTTCCTTTATATACTTCACAAAATCTTTCACCTTCTCCTTAATTAGTTTTTTAGAAATGTAATTAATAAATGTTTACTTGCATATACAAAAATAACACATCCGTAAGCCTAAAAAGTTCAATAGATACAAAAATTTTTCAACTAATAAAATAAATCTAAACAATGAAAATAATATTCTTCATGAACTATTTACAATTTTAGATATTTACATATGATTTAACTCAACTCTTGCATCGCAAGGGGATAGTTCTAGTAATACATTATAATTAAGTGTAGGTATGCCTTTTCATGAGAAGTTATTAGTTAGTTTAAAATTTTAACTAATGTGCTTCTTCATCAATCACACCTCTTTAATTAAAATTAATTAATATTACAAATTTCCATTTCACTTAAGAGCTCAAAAAATTTCTTTCCAACCAAAGCACAGGGGTAATTAGTTGATTCATACAAAATACATATTTAGTGAAATTAACTCATTTGTTTGAATTCCCAAAAAAAAAAATTAAAAAAAACCACTCATGTGTTTGCAAGGCACCTCAAATTAAGGACTGTCTTATTTCCTCTCTCTTTGGGAGCGACACAAGCTGCACAGTGAAGTTATGGGTAAATACAACCACTAATCTTAGTTTTTCTCACGAAGAATCCACCTGTTAGCCGCACAAAGATCGACATGGCAAAAACATTAATGCGATGAATCAGATGGTAAACCTTTAAAACTTTACCCACATAATGTATTCGTGACAGGCATAATTTTCTTGATTAGACAGTTTTAAGACAAGATTTAAGAAGCATAAAAGATCAATTACCACTGCTCATGATGGAAAGGCTCCCCACTTGTGATGCAGGCAACATGGGTATATAGATGGAGAATAGTCCTTTGCAACATAGATGCAAAAAGCACTCATTCCCACAGCTCACATAAACCCCACCACAAACCAACTCAGATCAGTATATATAGCCCCATTTCGTATTTTTCTGGGTGTCCATCATAATTAATTCATTGCCACTAGCATTTTTGCCTGTTTCAGAACATGGGCAGGACCCATTTTGATTTATGATGGCTTGGGAACCACCTTATTAATCTAGAAACACGTACAAGTATTAAAGTATATAAATTTGTAATGCGTGATTTTAAATAATGCTTCCGACTTTAGACTTTAAAGTCCTACAATGAGGCTCTTTTCGAAGAATACATATAGTATTGGTAACATAAAGCTTTTATGTTATATAAATCACAAACTACCTGCGTATGTTCGTCACAATTGTTATTACTTTTTCATTTTAGTGTAAGCATAATTGACATATTTCTTAGTCTTACCTTCTTCATACTTTATAGACGTAGAAATTCGATACTTATTTCCAAAAAACTTGCTCTGAATTCAATTTATTTACTTAGTAATCTCCTTAAAATGAAAAAAATGGGCTTGACATCTTAAAACCCCAAAGGATTGACATCTTACAAATAATCTTTAAATACACGTGAACATATAAAGATAAAGATTAACCAACATCAACCATATCCACACCGACAACCAAAAACATGGCCCAAAAAAGTGCACTATGTAGAAATCTTACCTTCCGCTTTTCCCTATTCTATATATCTCCCCCCGATGCCACCGCCGCTCCTAAGTCCTAAGCTAATCAACTCCATCCTCAACCCTCCTCCCCCCAAAACATAACATGTTCCCTTCGACTACTTTACTCCCCCAAGAACACACACACAACCCTGACCAATATCCTAGAAGGTTGCTGTTGCAGACCCCATTTTACCCCTCACCACAACCACCACCACTGCCACCACCACTAGCACCAAATTACCAACCACACCCCTCCACATCGCACGCCGGTTTCAACGCCAACGTGGTCATGGTCCTAACCGTCTTACTATTCGCGCTAATCTGCTCGTTATGCGTGAACTCCTTGATTAAGTGCGTGATTAAGTGCTCAAGAATGGTCATCCGCGAGCCTAATTACAACATAAGCATGGTTACCCAAGATGTAATTAGTAGTGGATTAGACAAGAGGGCATTAAGGACATTTCCGGTGGTGAAGTACTCTAAGGAGGTGAAGATTCAAGGGCTGCACTTGGGGGCAGAATGTGTCATTTGCCTATCAGAGTTTGAAGCAGGAGAGAGAGTGAAGATTTTGCCTAAATGTAACCATGGATTTCATGTGAAGTGCATTGATAAGTGGTTGAGTTCTCACTCTTCATGCCCTACTTGCAGGCAGTTCCTGGTTGACACGTGTCAGAAGATTATTGGGTGTGATGATCATCAGGCTAGCTCCTCATCATCATCATTATCATCAGCAGGCGGTACAGAGGAGAGGATTTCCATAAGTGTTGTTCCATTAGAAAGGGAAGATCTGGTCAGAAATTACAGCGGGCAGAATGGTCAAAATCAGTTGTAGGGTGCAAATCTTGCAAGGCATGGGCTAATTTTGGAGATTAACCATAATTTCAAGCTCATTGGAGACTACATTTTCAGAAGGAAGATTCTTTTTGTAAAATTTTCTTCTCTATAGTTGTACAAATAATGGGTTTTTTTTTTCTAATTCCCTAATTGTTAATCATAGTTGCTTATTTAATTTACTTGCCACTCTCTCTAATCTTGTCCCATACCATTTTTTATGTATGGTATAATCCAAAGTTATGGGACATGTACAATAATTATTATCTGATTAGTGGGGCCAATGGCATTGGTAGATGGAGTATGATTTAATTAAATAATATCAAAGTCTTACTCTTTATCGATTCGAATGTGCCACTCATGGGCTAATGTGTTTTGCTTTCAAATATTCTTAAACATGATGAAATTGCGCTGGAGTACTGCCTAATATAAAAAGTCATAATGCATAAGAAAAATATAATTAAGCTACATAAGATGCGGCAAGAGAAACAAAAACTTAAACTCAAGTAAACATGTCAGGCCATCTCAGTGAAGAATCAATTCCCCCCCCCCCCCCAAAAAAGGCATAACTTTGACTAAATTTATTTTTTTGGCCCTGAGGTCTTAAGCAACCCGTTGAATTAGAGTCAAATTATTAGTGATCTGTAAAGGATATAGCTCTTAAGACACAAATTTCATTCATTGATAAAACTCGAACTCGAAATCTTACATAATGTAAACAAGGGTCATACTTTTTTCTTTTTTCCTTTTTTCTTTAGGAAGGTAAACTAGGCACTAGTGCACCACTCTGGTTTCCTGGGAAGATCCAACGGGTGGGAAGCCTAGAGAAAGGGAAGTGGGTCACAAGTCACAGCTCATGAGACCAAACCTAACAATGCCGAGTGCTGTGGGCTTCCATTTAAGAGAGCAAGCTAGTGTTAGCTCATAAGAATATAGAGGCTTCCTGTTACATATTTTTTTCATTTATAAGAATTGAACATAAAATCTTATTTAAACAAAACAAATATAGATCAATTGCGAGTGTGAAGTGAGAAAAAATGAAATGGAGTGAAAACGAATGAAATGGAGTGAGAAGGAGTGGTTTAGCAAGGCATGGGCAGGAATGGCATATAGTAAGAAAGAATGGAAAGAAGTGGAATAGAGTGAGAAGAAATAGAATGGAATGGAAGAAAGATGCAATTATTGATATCAAGATGTGGAAATGAGTCAGAAGAAATAGGAGGGAGCGAGCAGTAGCAGGAAAGAGTGATAAGGAGTAGAAGGGAATAAAAGGATGATTTTTTTTTTGGTTTCGGTTATAGGATGATATTTCTTTTTTATGATGATATTTTCAAGGAATGAGTTATTGCACATATAAGGGCTGAGGTTTAGCTTGGCATCTGAACATGGCATTCGACATAGGCATTCTTTAGGGAATTTTGTCGAGCACATGATAGACATATAAATTTTGCCCAACCTTTCCTGTAGCCCAGCGTCTATCAAGATACTCTTTAATGGCTACCGTCACAACCACCTTTAAAAGCTTCCCTATAGTAGTCGGCACCATCGGTGTAGCTGGCAGTGTCTTAGGGAAGGGAAGGCGTGTGTTTTAGGAGTGCCATGGACATTTGTAGCTGCTGCTTCATGGCATTTGTGGTGGATATAGTTCTTCCCTTTCGAAACAACATGAAGCTGAAAGAGAAGGTTGAAGAAACAGGGTTTGAAGTCCAAATTATTTTCAAGGAGAAACCGTTAGAGAATTGGGATCCGAATCCTACAGACCATGAGATCTCCATGGATAGCAACAATCAAGCCAAGAAAAATGATGATGCTGATGGACATCTGGCAAACTTCGGTGATGTGGCTTCTGCTATTGGTGACGTGGAAGCTGTGAAGGAGACTCCTCATCTAGGAGAGCAAGAGAATCCAATAGCATTGAATAACTCAGGTGCTTGAGAATTATTGGAAAACCAATTGTCTCCAACCAAGACTAAACTGCGTGTATCCAGCATAGTGAAAGCTTCATCAATGAAGTGGTTGAATCGCCGAAGAAATCTATTAATGTTTCCTCTACAAATGCCTCACACCAGCAACCACTGTTTAGCAAAAGTCTCGAGGCACCCCCGGATTTTTCAATTAACAGACGTCCCCATCCAAATGGCCCCCGGATTGCACGAGTTAGCAAGAAAAGGTAAAGAATAGAAAAAGGGAGCAAAAAAGAGAGGTCTAAGAACCAAGTTGAAGCCCTTGGGGCAGATTGAAAAGTGGTAGTACAAGTCCAGTTAGGTTTATTTGTTATTTTGGGTGGCGTCTGTTTATCTTTTATCTCTAGGTCTTTTTTTTTTAGTACTAATATGTATGTTTCTCTTAACCTTGGGCTTATTAATGATCGAAAAAAATGATGATTTTTCTTTTTTTGGGGGGTTTTTATGGCCTGGGTAATTGCTATATGATGCTTGATGGACCACCAAATACATTTCCCCTAATTCCGCGGCAACATCATTAAACTTGGCCCAGCAGCCGTATAATGATGTCCAAGCTAGTGTTCCTTCCTGACTGGTTGCTAAACGCGAATTAACTTAAAATCTCTACCTAAAATTATTATCTATCATATATTGCGTCACTCTTTTTTTTTCTTCCAAAGTTGTACGGTATTGGTACATGTTAATTTTCACCAGTAAATTTATAATAATATATAAAAACTACAAGTAGACAATAAATAAAAAATTTGTGCATGAAGTCATATGTATACTAAAATTTGGAAAAGAAACCAAGATCATTTCTTGTCAAATTTGTTATCTTCAATTGCGGAAACACAAATAAGAATATATTCTCAAGCATTGAAATATTAAAACAAAACATAAAGTCTTAAAAACATTCATACGCATAAATTGATATCCATTATAGTTATATGAATAAACTCTCTGTTCTGCAAAACCACCTCACCTTCCACCTAAGATTTGAGAGTTCAAATTTACTAGAGACGTGAGATGACGAGAAGAAACTCCCTCTTCCATGCCTTTTTCTACCAGGGCGTCCCATTAGACATGAAGGTTTTAGTGGATAAGCTTACCGATATTTTTTGAACAATCTCGGTACAACAAAGACCTCAAGGAAATGCTATTTTGAACCAAAATTGATCGGAACTGAACTCAAAATTTGTCTAACTGATAATCAATGTTGTTTCCCTATAAATTATTGGCAAATCCAACAAGCAACCTAACTAAGATCTAATTATAGAATTTTTGAGTTCATCCAAATCCAAATATTTATTCTTCCGAGCTCAATCTAAAATGAATCTTACACACACGCCCTTGGTCGTGTAAGCAACATAATCAATCAAGAATCTCACTATGGTCCTTGTCTAGAATGTGCCATTAACCCACCAAGTTCAAAAACAAGATTAATCAAAGCACAACTCGTGGCATATCAAATTGCTCAAAATCCATCTTAAGGAGCCTCCCAATATTGCAGATACGCAACATCAGAAGGAAATGACTTACTAAAAAGGAAATTTTACAGGAGTGAAAAAAGAAGAAAGAGTCGAATACTCACAGCTAATGCCCTTAAAAAGGCATCATCATACCGTTCGATGTTGTCTATATATTCCTTCAACAATCTGCCACCCAGACGCCTATGTACTTCAGAGTTGAACCGACTCAAAATGTAAAGAAACCATGTTTACCTCCACTCCCCCTCCTTTATCGTAACAAGAATTAAGGAACCTTCACTATATAAGAAGGATTCTATTACACAACCCTCTTTACCAAACACCACGAGCAGCTGCTTCGCCACCGACGACAGCAACCAACACAATGGATACCACAGAGTCGTAAACAATGGCTTTGATGCCAATGTGATAATGGTCCTCTCAGTCCTCTTATGTGCCTTGATTTGCTCACTACGCCTAAATTCCATTAACCTAGTGTGCCCTAAGATGCTCAAGTCTAGTGTCAAGGACCGAATCCAACAATACTGACCCATCTGCCAATCTGCCAAGTTAGCAAACAGAGGCATCAAGAAAAAACACTGAAGATTTCTGCTAATATAGTTAATTACTCATAGACCTGAAGCTCCCAGGTCTTCATACTAAGCGTGTTATATGCTTGTCAGAGTTCACTCTAGGAGAAAAAGTTGGGCTCCTGCCCAAATTTAACTATGGATTCCATGCCCGGTGCATTGATAAGTGGTTAAATTCTCACTCCTCACGCCCAACATGCCGACACTGCTTGATTGAGGCATGTCACAAGATAGTCAACATGTGCTCTTTAAACCCATAGATTACCTCTAGTAGACGAGTAAAATCTCGTGATGGTTTTTAGAAAATAGACTTATAAAATCTATAAAAACAAAACAGAGAATAGAAAATAGAAAATCTGTTTTGTTTTCAATGAAAAACTCATATACAATACCGAAGAGAATATATACACATAATCCAATCAACCAAATATTAGATCACATACAAACACAATGTCCACATGGACAACATCCAGACATTTTTAATCCCCAATGATGACATCTATACACAATTTTTCCCCCACTTAAGAAATATGTACAAGCCCGATGAGTAAAACCTCCTTTTAGGGATATGTAGACCACTCATACAAACTTCTATAGGCTTACCAGGATTCTCAATTCTCCACCAGTAAGTTACAAGATGCAACACCATAATCAAGAAGATTTAATAAGATTGTAATGGGGATAAGGATTAAAAAGGGTTAGAAAAGAGAGAAATGATCTAGAAAATAAGAAGTTAAAAGCCAAATAGCTACCAAGCAACCAAACACTTTCACCAACAATGCCACGCACACACTCTTCCAAAATAAAATAAGAACACACCCTTCAAAATCAACCATTGAAAATAAGTATATACAACGACAGGTATTCAAGCCAAACACTCTCACTTGAAAACTTTTTCTCTTTTTTTTTCCTTCGAGATTTTTCAACTTTTTTCTCATTTTTTTTCACTATTTTTTTGTTTTTATTTTTTTTCCCCCTTAAGAAAAATGAATGAATGGCATGTAAGAACACATCTCATTTTCCACATAGTTCCAAGAAAGCACCACCCATATAACCAAAATCAATCACCAATTACATAAACAAAAACTCTAGAAAATTCCACAGAAATTCACGTAAACTCTACAAATCCCTAAAAACCTACTAAAAATATCAAAACAGCAAAATAATACAATATAAGCACCAAAAAATCAAAACAGAGCAGTCCCAGTTCTGTCATGATCTTTACCGCATTGTTTTAACTGTTCACAGCTCCCATCATTTTTAATTTTTTTGACAATTAACTTCAAACTAACAAAAGCTAAAACTAAACAAAAGAAAATGAAAATATAAATTCTAAACACAAAAATAAGCACGCACAAATTTAAACATCATACTTTAGAAAAATGAAATCTAAATAGACACGAACACAAAATCAACATCAAAAAGATCAACAATGACTCAACCGACTAAACTACGACTTGACTCACAACATAATTTCATATTCATCATCCCCAACAACTGCGCCAAAAACTTATTATTATTTTTATAAAGATGAATTTTAAACCGCCAAGTGCCCGACTTTCGTTGTAGCACATTAGCAATTGAGGGTTGATCCACAGGAATGGGTCGAAATTAGGTCACTAAAAATTTATTTTAAACTAATGAAAACTTATAGCTTGAGATAAACGAAACACCAAATTAGACCAAAATCACATAGTGCAAAAGAACTAAAGATTAGTCCATCTAATTCAAGTATTCAACTAAGTAAATGTTAATAACTAAACCAGCCAATAAACAGAGCACGGCCCTCAGCTATTAACATACTAAATCCATAAATCAGCATCATGAATCAATTAACGAAAATTAAAGAAATCCAAACAAGAGAGATGAATGAAGAACGTGAAAGGAGGGAAAATAAAATCTCAATCCTGAAATTTGCAAGTACTAACAGAACCAAAGCAACGGACCAGAACGAACGTCAGTATCTGAGTTCATACATAGAACAGGTAATGAAAATTGCAACAAGCCAAACTCAAAATAGAACACAGTAGGGCAAAACTGACCAAATAGGAAACGAAGAGCTTGAATTCGAACCACATATGTGAAATAACCAACACCAAAATGCAAAAACATTTATCGAATTTAACTAACATAAAATCCGTAACATCAGTCTTTGAGTTCATAAAACTAGGTCTAGAACAAAAGGAACGAAAACGGATCCTCAAAACCAATCTGCTGCTTGAATTACAGCACCAAATTATATCCAAAAAACGTCTCTAAGCCTCTTGATTGATTCCATTAATTCTTGAATTAAAGCCAATCCCTTGGGACCACTCCATTGAAGTGCTTGAATAAAACCTTTAATGCCCACTAATCAAAGGAGTTGTAGCACCAAAAAGTGAAGACACGACCTTCGTAGTCTGCATTATAAGCACTTGGCTTTGCCCACAGTACCTGAAACTATAGCTCCTTTTTAGTAGGCATAATCTAAAAACAAGAAGCCAAGGATCACGCTCATCCTGTGCTTCTCATAGTCATCAGCCATGGACGCTTTGTGATCATCACTATATAAAAGCTAATTCCTGATCTGATAAACACAAGTCCCTAAAAGGCTACAAATAATCAAATCTATTTCCTCAGTTAACAGAAACAGTAGGAGGAATGGCAGTCACATGGGGAGGGCCGGGAGGCACGCAGTTAATCAACTGGAAGATTGACCCTTCCCACTCACCACGTTAAGCAAGCCCTTTGTGGTTCAGTCAAGACCTGCTCCACATATTCAACATTAACCCAACTCCATGGGTAACCCCCCTCCCGACCCCCCCCCCCCTCTTCTCCCCAAAAAAAAGCAAAATAGGAATCATCATGAATAGTCCAATGGTACAAGGTTCAAATTCGTGCAGCATCTCAACTCAGCCTAAGAGCTTCATGGACCTGACCAACTTAAGTCCGGCGCAGCCCACACCATCCACCGGTCACCACCATATATGAGATTCAGCCAGTTCGGCAGCCCAACAATGTCCATTGAGAGAACAATCAGGGAGAGAATAGAGAGACTATACAAGTGTACAAGAAAAAGGGTCTATCCCTACTAATTAACTGGTAAAGCCTAACCTGGCATTGGGTTGGATGTAACGCAATGCAGTTAATGCAATCGCGATCAAACAGTTTGTGGTAATCAAGATTTACCGGAATGCTTTTCCAATTTTATTAATCTCATATAACCAGATATAGTAATGAAACAACTATAAGCATATTTACATAACAAGATTGATTATGTCCAATCCAACAAGCATAGTTTTGGACTCCTCTCTCAACTCTTCAGTTTATCTCGAATGAAAAAATGCAGTCACTTTTAACGGACTCAAGTTTTTCACAAAGAGCAACAGCAACAGCTGAGAGGGAATTTGACTGTGTTAGGCAAATGTAATGATGACCACGTAAACATTGGACCCAGAACAATCCGCCAAGCCGAGGTGGTCAAGCCGAACGATTCTTCTTTTCCTCTTTTTTCTTTTCTTTTTTTTTTGGAGAGTGGGGGAGGAGGAGATCAAAGCAGAAACAGGGCGCAGAAAACATGGGCCTGTACGGTGATCTTAGCTGGAGTCAACCGGATCTGATTGTGCAACCGAGCTATGAGCTAAGCTAGGCTGAGCAGAAAAGAGGACATTACGGGAAGCACTACGAAATACAACTCAAGCGGACAACTAATAGCCTAAATCACCCATGTTTCATCTCGATTTTTGAGGCATTTGATCCTCACATACGCAGAAAGAGGTAGCATAATGATAAAATGTTTCAGACCATCAAATGTGGAAGAGAGCTGTACAAGAAAATTGTCAAGAAAGGCTCTGGAACTCACAAAAGTTTCTCATGATAGAGCAATTAATTGGTTTTCTTTGAATTGTTCTCTTCATGCTTCTGCAATTCGTGCTCTTCAGATTTCTTTGACTTATTCTCCTCTAGCAATTTTTCTTCTTCTGTTCCATAACTTCTTGTACATCTTCCTTTAGCGATTCAAACTCTTCCTTTAGCAACTCAGATTCTTCCTTCGACTTCTGTTCCATAACTTGTTGCATGCCTTCCTGGTACCCTTCAATAAAACCCTTCAAAGCATCTTTGTATGCCGACGCTCTTGTCATGTAAAGCCGCTGCAGAGCAGGCCTTAGCGTCTCCATCCCTCCTCTAGCGGCAACAGCTGTTTCCGCATATATCCAAAAAATGACACATTGAAAAGTGAGCACAGTGTGTAAAACAAAAATATACTCTACTGCAAACCCCCCCCCCCCCCAAAAAAAAAAAAACCCAAACATCTTGATCACATGCATAAATCTCTTTAACAAACAAGAAAGATAGCAGTGCAATTGACAATTTGGAAAAAAAAAAAAAACCCCCCTCCCCCCCCCCCCCCCCCCCCAAAAAAAAAGAAAAAACGATGACTACAATGTGTAGTTAACAATGATGAGCTTCATCTAAAGATTAGAAGATTGCAGTCAAAAAACACAACTACTCCCAGTGTGGGTTCAGATTTCGCAGGTTTGTGGAGATCCAGATGTTGCTTAACCTGGGCAGTGGGCACACATGACTGCATGTAGAAAAAACACAAAAACATGTCTTTTTATATATTACCAAATCCAATATCCAAGAAACAAGGATAAAGGTACATAAATTCACTTCCATAAACAAAAATCTAAATCCAAATCCAAATTCATACCCCAAAATTCCTGCGTAGGCTATTGGAGGGGGTTTGATGCAGCAGGAAGCAACCTTATCCTAAATTGCAAAATTGTGGTGTGATTGGTTTTGTTAGACGATAGATTTAAAGATGTTCACTGCCTATTACTCCAGACAAATAAACCATAGGACAATTTAAAGAAGCATTCTGCTTTAGCCTACTTACTACGATCCAAACCGGAAAAGTTACCAGAAATTTGCTTTCCCAACTATTCTGAAAGTGGGCGTGAATTTAGTCCAACAACAACCAAGCAAACAAAAATTTTCTTCACAATGCAGAATTCAACAAGATTCTGCAAGTCATGTAAGACATGATTTCCTTCTCAATGCATTTGCTTTAGAACACATCATTTCTATAATTGTGCACAATGCTACAGTAAGCTGGATGGATAGCCCTAAGATTCATGACAAGAGAACATTAATAGATTCAACATGCCTTGAATGAAACCACAAAAGTTTCGGAACAGCATACTTTGTAATCAGATAGATTCACTGCAACTTCAGAAATGTCTTTTGCGTGTGTGTGTCTGTGTGTGTGTACATACATACATACATACGTACACACACACACACACACACACACACACATATATGTATAGAGAGAGAGACATACACACACTCATAATAGAGACACACACATATATATATGCACACAAACACACACATATGCGTGTGTGTGTGTGTGTATCTCTGTGTGTGTACGCGCGGGCGTGTGTATGCGTACATATCTCTCTGTGTGTGCATATATATGTTTTTGTGTGTGTGCATATATATTTTTATATGTGTGTATGTATATATCTCTATATATATGCATGTATGTATGAATGTATATTAATGTTATCGTGAATGACAGAGTACTGCTGATTACCAAGATCTTCTAGTGTTGTTGCCTCTTTATCCTTCTCCTTGTCACCTATCCCACTAGGCCTATCCACGCTTTCATCTTTCTTCTTATAGTCATATGGCCGGAGATCAGGGCCAATGTCCCGCACCCAGCTTGCAGCATAAAGCCGAGAAGCCTCCCTCACAACCTAAAGAGGAGAGAAAGGAGCATAGGATTCATATCACTAACAGAAAGAAAAATCATAGCAACACATCAAGGCAGGTCCATCCATCTCTCGTCTTGCCTTGTGATACATTTGGGAACTCAAAATAAAGGAATTGGTTACTCCATAGATGCACGCACTCGCGCGCGCGCACATACAATCATCCCCCGAAGGAGTGAAGGACATCCATTTGTTTCCTTAATGCTTTAGGTTTATTCGTTATTTAAACCCCTCTAATATGCACAAACTTGAATGAAATCGAATTGAATTTTGAAAATTATTTGCGAATTTGTGTGTGAGATTTTCGGTGTATAAATTGCTCTTAAAGCGTCCTACATCATAGATAGAATCAAAATAGAATGAGAGCAATGTTTAAAGATAGCAACATTTGACTTCTGGATCAGGGCCGGTTCTCTTCAACTAATCATAAGTACTCATCATCAACATTTAGCACAATTCAATGCTTGAATTGTACAATTCTGTACAATTCGAAACTTGTAAAAGTACGTATAGATTAGATTATAATTGCAACCAAATTACCTAATTCTTTTTCAATAATTAGACTCATTTTACTAATAATGTAAATAGATTTATTGTTGTAATTGTAAAAGGCCTATTATTTTGAAGAAATAATTTATTACTTAACAACATAAATTTGTCATTAATTTTCTTAAATTAAATAATTATCCCATAAACCCAATAAATTGAAACATAATTATTTTAAAAAAATATTTCTCATTAATTCTTTTACTAACTTGTAACTCCAATTTATATTAATTAATGTATCAAACTTACCAAATACTTGATCCGAAATTTGTAAATGTCGACTTCTTATGTTCTAACAACTACCAAAATGTATATGGTTGATAGTTCAAATTATAATTATTTTCAAAATTGAACTAATGATGCAATCCATTACATCTAGCAATCCAAAAAACTTTTGTGTCAATAACAACTTCAACAGCAGACATATTTTCAATCTATTTGTATACTACTACATCTCAATTAAACAAAAATCATTCATGAATAAATATGCATTACAATATTCATATAAATTTATTCATATTTAGACTACTTTATAAACACATTTCTTA